>VXBL01002470.1:352875-434922 GCA_013400195.1 Aramus guarauna | reverse complement strand
AAAAAAAAAAAGCTTTAAAGTAATGCTGCTGAAATTTCCTGGAATAGTATTTGCTTCACTTTGAGTGAAGTTAGCCAGTATAACATTTTAATGAGACAGAAAAGCAAAGAATGCACAGGAATACAGAAATGAGTTTTCTCATTATTTAACTTCAGATAACCTGGAGTTGCTTGAGAGGTGAAAGGGACCTAATATACGAACAGCTGAATGCAGGGCTCACACCAACCTCCTTTTTCATTAGGTTGGCAAACAATACATGCATTTCAAGGAGTAATTTTTTAGAAACTACTATGTAAATCACCAGGGGAGGGGTGGTGGTGATTTAAGACGTTAAACTATAAAAAGTGCCTATTAGAGATATCAATATTGTATGATTTCTTTTATTATTTTTTTTTAAAAAAAGGTTATCAGCACAAAGTAGACTGAAGGTTTTTCTTAGGACCTCTTGAATTGCTACACTTGTAAATTATATAGTTAGGCACTGTTCAGCACATTTTTTAAATACACTTTAAATATAACTTACACAGAAGGGAAAACATTTAAAAAGCCTGAGTCAAAATCATTACATGTTATCATACTTTTCTGACCAGAACTGCCATATGGTTGCTCACATCCATAGGATATATACAGCTACAAAAATTATAAAGAAAATCCTAATTACTTAAATGAAGGTGAAAAAAAAAAAGAGAGACACTTAGGGTAGGTAATTGGTAGATAATGGGCAAATAAAGGGAAAAAAAAAATCTGGCTTAGAGACTTAGACTTAAAGTAATTAGAAATGAGCATTTACCATTTTGAACACTTCACACTTCAAACATAACACACAGGTTTTTTTGTTTTGTTTGTACGAACTGGTATAAAGCACTGTTGAAGGAACAAGACTGCATCTTCCCATAGAATATCAGTAATTACAGATGTTATATTTTTTCAGCACCAGAAATGTTGAATTCCTTGAAATCTGCATAAGATCAAAACCATATTCTCACCTAGTGATACTGGAGACATCCTTCATCCTTTTTTATCGCTTCAGAACACATACTGAACTACTTAGTGAATAATCAGGTCAGAGTCCAGGGGGTTTTGTTTTAACAGGGAAGCCACACATTTAAGTAATTTTTTGTATAACTTGTGAAATTTTTCATAAGTTTTTGCCTTTTATTCCTGCTTACTCCACAAATCCCATGTATAAGTCCTGAGCCACAGAAGCTGTCACAGCCTTAAATTCACCCACTATCTTCTCACTGTATCTAAGAAGGTGATCTGGACATGCAGGTCAATGAAGCACCAAAGCACACTCCATCACTCCATCAGTATCTGCAGTTTGGACCATCAGAATAAGGAAGAATGGTACATATTTCATAGAGTTAACTCACAGCTAACTACCTAGCTGTCCTGCTAAGGACGGAGGTTTTGATATGGCATGGCTGAATAGCCTTGGCTCAAACTATTGAGAAAACTACTAAATTGTGAAAAAGAGCTATGAGAAATTACGTAGAGTAGAACCATCCAACATAAGAAAGTTAAACTGCAGACAGAACTAAGATTGTTGTGACAAGGTCAGTCAGGAGTGGAGGGAAAACAAGCCACAAGTATGAAAAGCTATAAAATCATAAAAGGAAAAAACAGAGTCAGAAGTTTAAACTGATCTTCAGTTTAAACAACACTGTGGATCACCCTGTTTCAAGGAGCAATGGAAGTCAACACTGGTTATACTTGATTGAACTGTATGGCCACCAAGAACTCATTGGGTATCTTGCAAGAGGTGGAGAGCATCTTCACATTTGGTTTGACAACAGATTAGTCCTAGCTACATATTGTGTCTATTTGACAATAAATAATTTTATACTTTTAGGTAGCACGTATCCTGCTTACAGAGCCTTTGTTCGGGGTAAAAATTGCTTGAATAAAGTGTTCCAAAGAGGGAATATTATAACTATAGGTTCAGAAGTAAAGAACACAGTGGAAGAAAAAGTTGGATGAAGCAGCATTTGCACATGGAAGAATGATTCACCTATCACAGGAAGTCTGATTTGGCTCTTCAGCATAGTTATTTTGGCCTCCAACATGAGATATGATGAAATCTTCTGTAATGTACAAAGACAATACTACTTCTAGAAGACAAACTATGTATTTATTGATCTCCAGTATATTCATGTATTTTTCAGTTCTTTTAATGCTGGCAGTTGTTTTACATCTGTAATTTCTTTCAACAAAACAATAGAAAGCACCAGGGTTTTTTTGTTTGTTTGGTTTTTTGTGTGTGTGTATGGTGGGGTTTTTGTTGGGTTTTTTGTTTGTTTGTTTGTTTTTTCCAGTAAAGGACCTAATTTCTCTAGAGGCTATTTCCTATACAGGCATCCATTTGACATCATATGAATGTACAGGACATCCAAATCACTGTGCCATCTAGAGGTCACACTGAGAAATCCTCTTAGTACTGATCATTACTTAGCAAAGATCATTACTTAATAGGTATGTGCAATATAAGGTAAAAACCTGATATACCCTGGGAAACAAGCTAATTTCCCACATCCTTCAAAGCTGATGTCATCAAATAGAAACCTCATGTTTTGTAACTTCTACAGTACAATGGTCAGTGAATTCTCATCAGGCAAAGTTAAGATGTAACATTTCTAATTTATATCAGTTGTGTGATTTAAAGACTGTAGATAAAATCCTAGTCTCCTGTTGAATTCAATAAGAAAACTCCTACTGACTTCCAGTGGGCAACAGTTTTAGTCTGTTGCATCAGGTTTCACATAACACCACTACATTTCAGGATGCTATGTTTCTATAGCAACAAGAGAATGATTCCTGAAGATTATAAAGATCTTTGGGGCTAATTCAGCAGTATTAGACATAGACCTTGCACCACATAACACAGAACTCTGCCAATGAACACAACTACCTAGCTGCATTAGCAAACAGGTACCACAGGATTACACAGAGCGAAACACCTGGTGCTGAGAACCTAATGTCCATGCTTTTGGAGGAGAGAGGAGCAATGGGTTGTTTTTCTCTTTAGTTTTTTTTAAAAAGTGTGCCACTCTAGTCTGGCACACTGGCACACATTAAGTAGGATCCTGGAGCACATCTCTAGGGTTTTTTCTTTTTTTCCATTAGAAATTAATCAATTTCATACACCCTGAGAGTCACTCTGCTATTAAAACCAAAGCAAAGTGAGATGATCGGATTTCTGCACAATGGCACACTCCAAATTGAACCAAAACACTAATTTAGATATAGGAGGGGTTGCTGCCTTGTTTTTAAACTTCTTCTTTCCCTTCTCCTCCTTTTTTAAGCATATGTTTTGTGAGGAAGGAAAAAATTTATTTCCAAAAGAACAGTACTTTATTTTTATTAGCTTCACTGCACCCCCAACCAAACAGTCCATAGTATCAGTAAAAGAAAGAAAAGCTCACTGAAATACAGAAGACCAGGAAAATTACCCTATTCTTTCATTATTTTTTTTTTTTCAGTGAGTACAACAATTTATCAAGTTTGTGTCTTTGTAAATTACTGCATCGCTGTCAGAACCTTGTTTGTTCTAAGGACAAAATTGCCCTGCCCACAACACAAAAAATATCACCAGCTAATTTGTGCCAGTGTGTCCTACACTCTCTTGCCCCCCACTTCCTCTCCAGGCTCCACAGAGACTGAAGAAAGGTCTATGAATCTATAGAGGAAGAAAAAGTTGGGTGGCAGACACACAGAAACCCAAAAGCACACATCCATCCGTACTCAACAACAATTCCTATAGATCACATATCAAAACAGGAGCCTTCACTTTTGTTTCCTCCCTTTTCATGGTGAAAACTATTTCTTCACCATGTTCCCAGGGGCTGATGCAGCCAAAAAGTGTACACCAATATAATTCCAAAAAAACCCATGGCATTGACAAGTAAAATCAAACTGCAGGAATACAAACTGCTAAAGAATCACAGGCTTTGGATCCAGACTGCAATATCCACACAGTTTGAGGCAAATTCTTTACCTCTTTCAGGTATCTTCTACAACAATGCAGAAGGCAATCTTGCTAACGGTTACTTGCTTATCCTAAATTGTTAGTTCTGTGCAGAGCAAACCTAAAACCAATACAATGATCTGGGTTGACATCTAGTTTAGCAATCCATGATAAAAATCCTCTGGGTTTCTCCTCAGAGAAATTACCACAGCAAATAATTTATGACAAAATAATTCATAAAATGATAGAGCAAAGCTGAGGCCAAAAGAAATTTAGTAATGATTCATGTGATAGTAGGAACAACTATTACAAGTTTTCAAGGATTACTGTTTTCAGAACCTGTAAAACACATAAAAAGACCCTTGTACATGAGAGAAGTTTACTGTAAGCAAAGCTCTGAGTATATTCAGTATGCAAAACAAAACATTGCTCAAGGGCTGATTTATTTTTCCTCTCTAATGCAACATTTTGAAGGATATATTTGGTAGGGATATAAAGATAAAGAAGATAAAATCAGGTGGAGAAAGAAAAGTGAAGTTACAGAAAAAGGTATTTCAATTATTTTTAAATTATATGAAAATATTTTGTCATTTAAGTGATAAAGATGCTTCCTTTGCTAGAAATTATTTTCACATACTTTAGATGGTGCAAAATTACCTTGGCGATATTGACTGCATAATTTTTAATCTTATGAACTCACCTACTATTTTTCCTAATTCACATTGTTTAGAGGACTTCATCCACTTCATAAAAATATTAACCTAAACATGACTTCTTTCCTTTCAGTGAATATATGCATTTTTACTCACCTGAATGGACAATGAGAAACTCAGGAACTTACATGCTTATTTAATTGCTATTTTAATAAAATGACTTTATTATTCTTTATCTGTACAATCTTAAAAAATCCCATGAAATCTTTCACTAATAATCAAAGTTTAAATCTTTTCGAAGCACTGCAGAAATTGACAGTAATAAAGTTGAGCAGGTTTCAATAGCTCCACTGACTACACAAGATGCTCACAATTTTAACTGATTCCAGAATTCAGGCCTCAATTTGATACATATTTTAGTTGATATAATGTATAGGCAATATTAAAAAAAAAAATTGATATTCATACATGCACACATTCCACTTTGGTAAAGTGATAATGTATTATTTTAGAAATATTTTTAATAGTGTATGGTAACTTATGAATTTATGCTTCATCTTTTGATCAGTTGCCAAGATATGCAAATGTCTTTCATAAGTGCTTTCTATGCTAATCTAAGCATTTGACCTTGTCATAATGCAATTTTTTAACAATTTCTCTTAGTTATCACCTTTTCTCAAAACTGCTTTCATTTTATAAAGCTGAAAGAATTATTAAACAGCTCTCAAACCTATCATTTTCTATTTTGCAAAGATAGAACACCACATAGATTTTGTGTCAGCTTTGCAGAATTTACCTCTTTGAATATATATTCAATATCTATTAGTGTTACTGAAAAAAACTTAACAAAGACATCAATTTGTGTTCCAAAAGAAAGCAAAGAGATTCTTCAACATGTTTTCCAATACAGTTAACATGGAAGTAAGAATAATTTCCTTTTTCTTTTACACATTATTTAATAAAGTAGAATACTTTTTTTTTTTTAAAAGACAGAAAGCAGTTCCCTCTCTTCAGTCAATGACAATTATTTTAAGAACTAGGTATAATAACCAGAAGATCATGTTAAGCCTTACATTCTTATAGCTTGTTTCACAAGAATCTAAAAAGTCCCTAAATAATCAGATTTGGTTTGTGTCTTTTTAATGTGGGTCCTATGTATCAGCATGTTTCGTATTTGCAAAACTTCAGGGTCGGGTGTTGGTTTAATTTTTTAATTATTATGTATCTATTATTGAGACAGAAGTCAAAGTTATTAATTGAGAGCCTTTTGAGGCTGTTACCTGCATTTGATAGTGCAATTACAGATATAGTTCTCATCAGAAAGCATCTTAATGCCTGTGACTCATAAAAAAAAAACTGAGTGAAAAAAATAACTGAAACATAAAAAATAAATTGAAAATAAATGAAACCTAATCAAACAACTAATAATCACTTCTACAGCCCAAAGATGACAAATAGTGACAATATTTTGATTAATATTCCTATTAGAATGGCCACTGCTACAAGATTTACTACTTTATGCTGAGTATAATTACAGCATAGTTTTCACTAGAAGACAGCTGATTTTCCTATTGGCTCAAAACACTGGCTGCCACAAAAATGTTCTTTTGGCATTATAAAAGTAGATTGATATTCCACTCATCACATTCCGAACCCTGCAGACAGAGTGATTCTCATGCAATCTATCTTTCTCATCGCCTTGCAAGTGCAAGTTGCACTCTTGCCATCCGCGCTCCCAGCTTTCTTCCCTCACATGGGATCAGTCACAGTGTCTGCTTGAAAATCAAGACAGAAAAGGAGGAAAAAAAAGTCCACTTATAAGCATCACAGTAATCAATATCTGAAAGAAGGATTTTCTCCCTTTAATATTATCATCATACATGTCTGCTGTGTCAATCACTTGAATTTGAGAGCCAGCAGGCAGCCTAAAACTTTCATTTCTTTGAGTACTTGAAAAGTTTATTTGCATTCTTCAAAACTTTATATTCAACTCTTTAGGTAGGCTTACAGGTAGAAAATATTAGTTAATGATCAATTGCAAAAGAACATGCCTTTTTTCCTTCTGAATAGCAACTACAGAAGATAACTAAAGAAACATCATTTCTGCAAAGAGACAGATGTAGTGTAGGAGTTAAAATAATTATACAGCTTACCATTTAAGCTTTTCATTCTTTCTGTACTTGCTCATTTTTTCACAAAACTCATCTGTTTGTTTCCTTTTTTTTAAGAGGTACATTTCATGTAGTAAACTAATCTCTTATCTACTGGAAGATATTTTCATATCCATATACCAATGCTAAAATTATTTCCAGATGACTTCTCACGAAACAGCATTCGCTGGAAAATGCACCACCCTCCCATCAATGACATAACATAAATGCTGAGATGACGCAAGTCGCCTCAAGAGGAAAAAAACAAACACACAAATAAAAAACCACACCAACTAAAAAACCCTTTCAGACTTTCTTATATATTCATATAATGCATCTGATCAATTCTTCTTACTCTCTAAAAATCCAGTAGTATCCTCTATTCATCCTCCTCCAAAGATTTTAGCACTGCTTGGCAGTTCTAATACCTTCTTGTTTTTTCTTATGGGTCAAATAAAGAGATTTTTCTTTTTTTTTTTTTAAATCTCTCAGAAAGGTTACACACACACACACCCCCCAAGAAAACTTTGTTGGATTTGTGTCCACTGATGTTGTTACCCTAAGGCATGTTTCAGAATCTGTTTCCTCTGTTCTTTGACAACTCAGAATACACAATACAGCTATAAGATCAGCTTTACATTTAAATAGTGACAAGCAGTGATAAAATTTGTACAAGCTTTTCTATATGACTGAAAATTCCTTTTTTTAGTGTTTTTTATGTACACTACTGTATATTCAAAATTCAATATAAGATACTCTTATGAGTCTTTTCTTACCAATTTTTATCGAAGTGTTACAAACACAAATTATTCTTTGTTTTCACCCACACACATATACACCAATGACTGATAAGCTCTCAACTAACTTTAAAGTTGCTATGAATATTGATGTGCTTTTCCCATATATTACATATTAAAACACTAATCACATCTCTAACTTAAGCTTAAAAATGAGATTGCATAGTCAGAGTAGTCAATATTTTGGACTGCCTACTGGCAGCAGCGTGATCTTAGACCTTCTTTATTTTCAAGTCATGGAATAAGGAAGAGTCTAAGATCATCTTATTTAAACTCTGTGGCAAAATTCAGCTTTTTAAAAGAAGAAACAGAATTCTAAGTGTTGAGTGCTATACTTCATTCTGATGGAGCAGTCAGTGAGAGAATAAAATGGTAAATACAAAACAGTAGTAAACATCTGAGGAAATAATGTTTTAGCCTTCGCTTAGGATTTCTATTTCACATTTGTTAATTCTCTTAGACAAACATATTTGCCATTTTTGGCTTTATAATGTCAGCCCAATCTGTTTAAAAAAACTCGAATTTCATTAAACCCAGCTTTACTTGTCAGCACTGGAAGAAGTCAAATGCATTCTGATATGGCCCAGGACACTTACCAGTGAAGATACATAAAGAAGTAAAAGTCATCACAAAATCTAACTGATGTTTTTCAGCCTGAAGTGGACTGGGGTAGGGAGAAGAAGAACAAGTAATTTTTTTGCTTGTTTGGTTTTTTTGTTGTGTTTTTGGGTTTTTATTTATTTATTTATTTTTTACTTAAAATGAGAAAATATAGCTCAGGAATAGTGCCATTACATGTCAGAATGGTTACTCATACTTTCCTACAGTGCTGTGATACCTAGGCAGACAAATGAGACAGCAATGTCATAAATTTTAATAAGATCACCTTTTGTTATTTTGAATAACATTGATAATCTCTGTATCCTCACTGTTCATCAGGAATGTGAAATGTATGTAATAATATTGTCTCAGTCCTGTGATGCCTCTTCCCATGCAGAAGCACTTGTAAGAATAAGGCTGCTGGCAGGAAACATGAACAAGTATGTTCCATTTACACAGACCTTATATACCCACCTTCATATTCATACAAACATTAGTAAATGCACTTTTTGCAAACAAGATTTAATAATAAATTCTTACTGTTTAACTTGTTTATTTCTGGACTTGCTAAAGGAATTGAAGTTATTTTGTTCAATTTTTTACCATTTCTTAAGGAAGACTTAAAACAACAACAGAGGCCTGTGGTAAGATCAGCATTGCTGCTAAATTCACATATATATTATTGAACTTATTTTTACTAGACAACTTTATTGTGAAAAGAACATCAACAGTACCAAAGATGTAAAAACCACTATCACACTCAAGGACAAAAGCCTAGCTCTCAACAAAAAACACTACGGTGAATTATAATTAAATAAATTACAGCACTGTATCATCATCACAAAGAGCTTGCTGACCACACTCAAGAAGTTTGGCTGACCATCCTCCTGTACAGTAGACTTTGCAGTCATAAATTTATCGTAAACTTCAAAGCACACTTGGACACTTCTCAAACATATCTGGACTTAAGATATTACCATCATCAATGTAAATCAAGTGTAAACAGCTGAAAACATTAAATCAGTACATCTGGTGATAAAGAATGAGGCCATTATAAGTATTTTTATGATCTTGACTTCCATTTTACAGAGTTCTTTCCAGAAAAATTTAATTATGGTCAGAAACATTAGGTTTTAAGTTTTCTCTATTTCCAAGGCTTTTCATGAAGGTTTGGAGTCATTTGCAGTTGTGTTCAATTCTATTAAAAAACCAAACCCTGTATGTCTTGCTCAGCAAAACCTACCTAAGCAGGTACAATTACATGTTTCTTCTGATTTTGTTGTTACCAATGTGTGCTGTCCATATGGTATTTGAACTACGTGCTTATACATCTGTCTGAAAGAAACTGAATAGATACTGAATTGCCAGCTGGACAAACAGTCATATGGTAATATTTATTTTAGAATTCATTATTAGTGTATACATCTCATATCATGGATAAAAACTTATTGACAAGTCTGGCAACATGCCTTGTTCAAAACAAGTATGGCAATAAAAGTATCACACTATTTACAACAGACTACTTCACGTCTGACTAAATTGATACCATTTCTACTATCTTCACTTGCTTTATAACACAAAAAGGCTTCACATAACACGTGAGGAAACTTGTATATTACACAGTTGGAAAAAGGTACCCTTAAACTTTCTAACTTGGATTCCTCTGTGAAATCTCAACACATCTTTGCTATGTTGGGGTGCCTGTGAAAAAGTTTCTGTCTCCAAGTATTCAAAAACAGCAGCTGCACTGCCTTCTTACTCTCTTCCACTACCAACAAGTATGTGTAATGTTCCTGTTGTCTTTCATGATAAGGCATGTTTTCTGACCTTCAGCTATTCTTGTGGCTCTGTTCTGAATACTCTGTAACTCTCCATATTCTTCCCAAATTACGGGCATTCAAATCGCACAGTACTGTGGAAGCAATTCCACTAGAACAACTGGAGATAATTACAACTGCTCTATACCTAATTTCAGATTGCTTTGGTCCTATCTATGAGTATGATCCACAGAGGCTGCGAGATTGCTCGAAGGACCTTGGGACATTATGTTCCAAACACCTTCAGGACCCAGTCTACTTCCTGCCCCATATCATTAATTTTACTTCCATGCTGTGTACCAAACGTAAAGCATGGAAGAATGGAAAGCACAACATCTGCATCCTAAACCATACTGTATCATCCAGGGCTGGAGGCTGACTACTGCACTGCCCCACTACCCAGAAATCTTTAAGGTCGCAGCCAACGCAATGCTGGCTGTAGTGCTTTAAGCACTTTTTAAAATATAACAAGGTTATTATGCCAGTCCCATGATTCCTCACATTCTCCATGGGAGGGGAGAAAGAAAAAAACAAGCCACAGCTGCTTTCTCTCAGGTAGGAGCTTTAAACCAGCCAGCTACTGCATCACTGCTACATAACTGTATTACTGTAACAACTTTTAAAATTACTCCTATAGATTTTTACTAGTACTCACTAATCCCTAACTCATTGCAATTATGTATTTGACATTATCATTTCAGATCCAAATGTCATACTACAGGTTTATTTAAATAGTTTTTTAACTCTTTTGAAGGTGGTGGTCTGTCACTGTGATATAGCACACTTCTTTCTTATCTTCACAATTTGATACATTTATATCTAGATGTATATTAATATGTATTGAGATACAAACATACAGATGCAAATCCACTCAAGTTATGTGGTCTTGACTCCTTAGTACACAGCCCATGACAATTTTTGCAATTATCAGCAGGACACATACTATCTCTGTTCATATACCTTGCTTAAATGACAAGTCACTTAATTATAATGAGCAAAGCAAAAGTTCTGCATCACATTCCCACATTTAACCAACAAAATCAGGAGACTACAGGGGAAAAGAAATGAAAACAAATACAGTATAGTTGATTTTAATGAATGCAGCTTGTACAATCTTTCTCTTCCTGTTCCCTTGCCAGAAACTACCAAAAACTTCCTCAGTTGTTTCCCGTCCCCGCAAAGAGAAAATGAAGCATATATTCTAATAATTGTTCAACTGGCAAGTTGAATTGCTGCAGTACTTATCTTTGAATGTTTTACTGTATTGATTATTTTGATATGTTTTACTGGTTTTAATTATATCAGCTTTAGTTTTAGCACTTCAATAGAAAAATGATATGGCACAATATAACTTCTGGAAGTATCCTAAAATCAGCATGTTGCACTTGAGTCTCTTAGCTCTGAATTTAAAGCAAATTTCTATTGCATTCACTACAGTTGCTATTTGTCTCTCCTTTTCCATCTTATTTATATTGATGACATTTCCACCATCATCATGTCTTTTCTCACACTGAGACATGGGGAGAAGAAGAATAGAGAATAATCCATTCTTTAGAGGGCAAAATTTACCTGAAATTGTTTTCTAACACCACACACAGCAGTGTATTTCAAGCTTAGTATCTTATTTTCTTATGATGCGTATGTAACACAGAATTATTTTGAGCCAAAATGCCAAAATTCGAGGAGAGGCAATAAGGAAGTATCTGCCTCTCCATATCATATTTAGCAATTCCAAGCACCTCATTATGCCTGTGAGTAGTAATAAGCCACTTTTACAAAAATACATCCAAAGTATTCACGTTCAGGGATCTGAGTATCCCTTAATTGCATAAGTGAATCAGGGTTCCTTCAGAGTCTCTTCATGGCAAACACCCTTGCAGCCATCCATATATGCATAATAAATGTTCTCTGCTCTGTATCACAGCTTTACAGTGAGCATTACTTTTTTCTCCTCCCCCCTCTCCCCATTCTGCTTAAACAGTAAAAATGGTTTTTTTGGGTGTTTGGGTTTTTTGTTTTTTTTTTTTTTACATTAATCCGCTATATTACAGGTAGTATATAATATAATTCTACCTACCTTGCACACCTGTTTTAATTAAACAATTTTGAACCAGACTCTGCTCTCATACTAGTCTAAATCAAGAATAGTTCTGCCAAGCAAGAAAATCACATAATAGAATCAAGCCTCTTTATACACTATCTACTGCCTGGTGCTGAGGAGCAGTAAGGCTTGAAATGGGCCAGCTGTCTTGATAATGCTAGTGCTAGCATTACTTGCCCTTTATTCTACAGCCAAAACACATTATCTTCCTAAAATTATTTCAAAAGCATCACAATATCATGACTGCAGTTAAAGATTCTAAGGCATAGCACACACTTGGACAGAAAATGATGCAATGGTGCTCAGGATTTACTTGTAATCTCTACACAGTATTTAAATTAAAAATGAAGCAGTATTAACTTGAACTGGTTTTACTGTTGTGATTACGTTAACTCACTTGTGACAAAGGCTGTGATGGTTTTAAATGATGTTAATCAGGTGTTAGAAGACCACTTGCAAGCTGCAGACAACACTGCTTTACAGTTCGTGAGTTTTTAAGAGAATGATGCATGTCTGCGTATTAGTGCCTCACAAAACTAAACTGTATTCTGGCACTGGTTAACAGCTATGGCATTTCTATGAAAAACAGAATTCCTTTAGATCATCTAGCCAACTGTCAAGTTATTGTACTGTAATCTTCCAAGTGCTCTTCAGATAGATAGAAGAGCACATATCAGCACCACTTTTCTCACACCCCTAGGAGGAGGGAAAGAAGAGAAAAAACAAACAAACGAGACAGAAAGGCTTTACAACTTGGTATTATCTTTTCTGTCTATCTGATATCTTCTGAATGTATGAATGGTGTCTGATAAAATCAGAAAAATGGGAAGATAAAGCTGACAAGCTGCCATAGAGGTCTGCTCAGTAAAAATACATAGCATCAAGTGTATAGTAAGATGATAGTTGAGCAAAAATGGGTGATCAAACTATTCATGGCAGATCATCTGCTGGATTGTACTGAATTATTCCATTGATGATATTCTTTAAGATCAAAAACCCTCAAGATTTTCCTTTTTTGTTTGTCTTTTGTTGTTTTGTTTGTTTTTTCTTTTTCTTTTCCTTACTACTGAAGACAGGCTAAGTTTCTCATAGTTCAGGAATGTTTCTCCATAAATCTGAGAGCGCTAATTCATCTCAGACTCTGCCTATGCAATGAAATTCACGCATACATATGGTAAGACCAAAGCATCAAGGAGTACCATTTCTATTACACATCCACTGTGCAACAGGTCTGTAGACTGTGGTCAGCCTTTTTGTCAAATAGGCAGAAATACCATCAACAAATATCAATATCTGCATTGACAAACTTCATGGGGGGGAGAGAGAAAACTCTGATAAATATAAAACCTAATTCAACAAAGCACTGCACCAACTAGACTTACTGAAAGAAACAGTAACACTTGCATAGCCTCCATTCTGGCTCTATATTGCTTGTGTTTGTTCTTATTCTTTGAAACTTTACCCTATTTTGCAACAATACTGATGTTCTCCAAAAGCCAGTATTAATTTATAATACTCTTTTCCCCCTCTGATCAAATCCAAGGATCATCAACAGTGAGGCCCATACCGGGGGGGGGGGGGGGGGGGGGGTTCTTGTCTACAAAGNGGTGGGGGGGGGGGGGGGGGGGGGGAATGTTTCCTTCACAGTTAAGAAATAATTTAGTATTTTTTATATACTGTAAGCATGGAATTTTACAGCTTGAAAAAGTTCCAACTTAAATTAATTCATAGTTGGTTTTACTTATTATTATTAGCCTGCTTTTGCATATATATATTAAACCCAGAGAGATAGACAGGGATATTGCTGTAGTGGAAAAAAACCCAAGCAGTTTAAAACAAAACCTGGCTATTTTCATTGGCATCTATAAATGAAGCTATTTCAAAAACATAAAATATTATTTGTGCTGTTGCTTGAGGCAAGAAAATCAAGTAGATTAAACATGTAAAGTTTTCTTGGCTGCTAATTCACACATATAAATAAAATAGATCATTTTAAAGATGAAAATTTAATATAAAACACAGATAACCATGATGAAATATCTGCACCAGGATACGAAAAAGAAACAAACTGTCAGTAAGACTGCCAAAAAAGGTTTTACTAACTACTGCAATGTTATCTCAGATTATTTAGTCTAGCATGATAGTTCTCTTTCATGTATGTCGGCACCATATTCCCCATTATGTCTTTTAAAAAAAACCCAACAAAACAACCTCAACTTGATTCCACAAAGTAACTTGGTATCCAAAAAGCTAGATAGAACTTGTTCTTCTTTCATTATGAAAGTCAGTAAGGCTCCTAATTTGATTTGATTTTTTTTTCTATTAATGTACATAAGCATCCTCTGTCTAGTCTCTTCCTTCCTTTCTTAATTACTCTAATTTAGGTTCCATAAAGTAGTTCCTACAGGGTAGTATATAATCTATCCTTTCTCCATGCAAGCCCCCATAAAGCATCTCTTACCAGGGCTTATTTCAGGTTTGCAGGCATGAGTGCACGAATTTTAAACCACGCTGAGTGAAAACATGAAAGAGCAAAGTAGTATATAAAAATGGAGAAGAGTTATTCGAAGAGAGAGAACAACAGTAAAAAAAACTACAAGAAAAATGGCAAGTGATAAAATCCTAAAGAAACAAAACCATGCTGTAAAAGGTAAAATAGCAATAATAAATATTTATATGATAGTAACACCAAGACTTGTGGCTCACCTTTTAGGGTTTTGTTTAAACTTTGACTTCTTCATTCTGCATCATGCAGAGTTTGGAAAATTCTCTATTTTAACAATTATTTCAAACTGCTTATAAAAACTGACAAATAAGATACTTCAGGGCCTCAGCTTTTGCTCTGCTCTGTTGCTCCTAGAGGGACTCTATCTTCATACAACTGGGGTCCTTGCTATTGCCCCAGCCTAGGGACCTCTGGTATTCTGTACCCCAAACCACATTTGTCCTAATTTAGCTGCCTAATTTCATCTCCAAAGTCATGACTCTGCAAAACAACAAATTCACCACTCAGCCTCAGAGCTGAAAATGTTTCCAAATACTTTGCTTTAACACACCAACCACAAATCCAGCTTTAAAGTCCCAAAATTGTAATGCAGTAAGAGTGACAAAAAAAGCAGTGGTTACAAAGGGGAAGGAAAAAAGTAATCTATTGCAAGATGACATAAATGGAAAAAGATATTTTCTGTGCCCACTGTGGGGCACAAAAAGCATTTCAAAATTTTCTTGGGAAAGCACCTGTTTGCACAAAAGCATGATTGATTTTTATTTTTTTTCCAAATCCTGAGAGCAGACAGTGATACTTTTTTCCAGTGATATTTTCCCCCCTGTAGTTCATAGCTTAGTTCAATTTTTATTTTTACTGCAGTCTTTATAGGTTCAAGCATATATAGAAATAACTATCTTTTGGTATCTGAATAGCTTTGGTAAGAAAGTAAATTGTGGTATTTAATTGGACTAGTGTCGAGTCTGCTGATCAAATACAGCACCCCCCTTTAGATAGCGGCCGTACTAAAAACTTAACAGGACCACAGGCAAAACTTGTACCTCAATTGCCAAGAACAGGTTTGCCACATGTCAGAAAAATTAGTTGTCTTACCTGTATGGTAGCTTAGAGGACTGTCTAGCTCTCCACACACATTTCTAAACCTTCTTTTTAACCACAATGCTGACCAAGAGCTCTGTGGCAGTAGTGTCATGTCAAAATTAAACAGGTTCCTAAAATTTGTTTTGAATCTGCTGCCTTGTATATTCTCCCTGTCCTTTCATTATAAGATGGTAAATGAAACTAACTGAGCAATGATTCCAGAAATAAAATCCTGTCATAGTCTTTCTTACTGAGTTAGCTTTAATCTAAGTGCTGTTTTTCAGTGCCTTTTCATCCAGAAGCCTCTAGGGCTTTGATCATATTTTTAACAGCTCTGCAGTGTTTCTGTTTCTGCTATGTCAAGGTAGCCAGAGATAACAGGGCTATTAACACAAATAAATTGTGAGACCTCACTCACTGAGTTATTTCTTAATATTTACAGACTATTCTCTTTATCATTCTTTACAAATCTCAGTGTTTTGTTTGCTTTTATAACTACTGCATCTGCATACCTTTTCCCAAAGTCCTTCATAAAGGCACTTCGTACTTGCTTCTCAGTAGAGCATATAGACAATATTCATTCATTTGAAGATAGGAGAGGTGAATTAGAGCATGGCAAAAGCCTTGCAGTGTAGTTAAATAACCTCCAGCATTTGTACTTTAAAGTAAACTGTTATATGATGTCAGTACACTTCTAGAACATGAAAGGAAATCAGTTTTCCAGGAGAAGCCTCAAACCTGTGAGATACAGGGCTGAAGTCACCCTAGAAGTGTTGTTATTGTAGGTTCCTTAATGAAAGAGAACTTTATGGGTAGAAGGGTTAAAAGTACATAAGTCCCCAGGTTTGGCTACAATAATGAATAAGAGGACAGCAAGCCTACATCCTACTTCGTAACATGCAAGTTTGTTTTATGAACTCTAAGAGCAAGGGATTTCATTCTGATCTGGATCATCTTGGCTGTGCATTCATAACTTTTTATAGACTCCAGTAGCATGCGCCGAAGATGAAAAATCAATCATTCATATCCTCAGGATATCCATTTCCTATAGTCGTGTGTTTATTGCTCTTCTCCCCAGCTTAACTCTCCTCTCAGATAATCTTTCCTCTTATTTGCCTCTTCCTTGTACCAATGAGTTTGGGGTTGGAGAGAAGATTTTTGGGGTTTTCTTTAAAAAAAAAAAAAAGGCTCAACAGCAAAAGCTTAGAAAATGACTAGTGTTGAATTTAGGGATCAAAACTTCAAATTAACTTTCAAAAGTATGTAAATCTTAGCACAACAAACACTCATTGGAAATGAATGTGCAAGTGCTGAAGGCAAAGTCAAGGGGAATTAATTCTTCAAGACGTGCAATTGTTTTCAGAAATACTTATGTGCCCAGATCTTCAGCTGATCAAGAAATGAAGTAATCCCTGAATTACAATAAAGTTAACTATTTTAAATTTTTACATATATGAAACTCTCTGACCATAAAAAGTCCACCTAGGTATATTCCTCTGTGAAACATCTTTCCCAAAGGCATTATGTCTAAGATTCAAATGGTTGTATTTTACAAAAGTTTTTACTGAGTCTCTGCATTAAAATAATCTACAGTTAAGGTAGAAAGAATAATAATTAGAAAGCAGAACAGCTAAATTATGTTACCATGCACAGTCATGCTTGAAAACATGAAGAATTAAATCATCTTAAGCCACAGTGAAAAAATACTGTATATTCTCTAAGATGATAACTTTGGATGGCTTGATCCATAGGTGCTATGAACTAGTTTAGTGGCCAGTTACTCTATTTCTTCAGTTAGTGGAGAAATGTTGTCCTGAAAGAGGAGAGAATTGAGACTTTATTCTTTTTTTTTTTTTTTAATGATTTTATGGAACAGGCTAGGAATTGCAAGTCTGTGTCTATTGGAAAAGTGTTTATATTATAAGTATTAACCTATTGCTATCATAACTGCAACTTCAGGTAACAATCAATCTATAAAATTATGATGTATCCTAATTCTCTATGCTTTTGCTACCCTATTAAAAAAAGACCCACAACAACAACAAGAAAAAAACAACCCCAAAAAGCACTATAAAACACTCATATAAATTTTATCCCCAAAGTTTACCTGCCCTTGGATGTTCAAAAACATCACTGAAGGTATTTGAAAGAAGTCTCCCTCAAAGGAATTGAACCAGAGCACACTGGAGTCACGGCTACCATGAGTGTAGGTTTCCTCAGCTATAACCTCTTCTTTTCTTCATCCAGAAGTTTTGTCTAGACAGAATTTCACCATTTGTCTGAGATTTCTGGACACAGAATCTACCATGTCATGCATCACAAAGATAGTCTGCACATGTGCCATAAGCCCAAAGCATACATGAAACCATAAAGATACTGCCTGAATTAAGGCAGTGGATCCTACAGGTTCAGGAAGTTTTAAATCCAGCCTTAACTGTACTGTGGTTATAAGAATTTATTATTTGTATTATGACTACTAACACAGAAGTTGCATAAGGGAAAATTATTTGTATGGTATAAGCGTTCTAATACTTAGGTTAAACCATAACATTCCAAATGTTTGCATGAGCTATTTTAGGATTGATAATGTATTCTAATAAAAGTACACTGAAAACTGATACTGACAACTAACTTTTAAAGCACTACAAAAACGAATGGCAAGCTTTACTTTAGATAGTATTTGTAAGAAGGGGTATTGAACTGTTCCGGAACTAATTTTGCATATTTTTTCTGATAAAGGAATATTCAAAGTTTTTGTTTTATTATTTTGGTTTATTTCAATGTTCACATAATAGTCCACAATGACTTCTATTGCTATGGACTACAATCATGGCTTTATAGTTAAGGACAGAAATTATTTGTAAGTACCATTCTCATCATTATTCTTATTTTTTTATTAACAAAAAGGCAATCTTTTGCAGTAGTAGACTCTCAGGAACACTGAGGGAAAAGACCATTTTAAAACAACAACAAAAAAGCTTACAAATCATTTCTTATTAACAGGATAGTACATTAACATTGACCAGGACTAGTCAAAAGTTGTACACTCTAACAGCAATGCTTTCCTAGATCAGATGTCATATGTCATATTTCCTTATTCTTTCCTGTGTTCTAGTTTTTGAACAGAAGTGTCCTAACTTACTGCCTTTTACCCAGTACAACGGAGCATGCCTTCAACCACTGTCAGCAAGACAGAAAGAAATACAGAAAGCTGGGATCCATTCTCCTGCAAAAAACCACAATCCTCATTTATCATCTCATTGCAGAAGCGGGAAGTAGGACACTCATGATCACTGAAAAACTCATGCCAACCAATCATCTGGTGCACCCTCTCGCTCCTACAGGCCACTGAGAATCTGAACAAGATTACTGGAGCAGGTAAAACATGACTAGGCTTAGGACTTACTAAATTAACTGAAGTCCATCTGCATTAGTCTATAGTAGGACTCCATATTTTCCTTAAAAATAGGTATATCATTGATTTTGAATGGGAAAAGTATAGTGAAAAATACCTGTTCTGCTAATAAATAGAATAGGGAAGTTCTGTTTAGATCTCCTTTATTTTGCTTTGGTCTTCTACAAAACATATATTACACACCAAGAAAAAAATACATTAAAAACTAAAAAATTTCTATTTTAGATTTCTACAGACACAGGTTGGAGGGGTGGGATGGTATTTTTTTTTTTTTTTCAAAGACAGCAATTTTTGAGTTTTGAAGTTTGGCTGTAAAAAGTATAAATACTGTATGGTTAAGTTACAACCTTAATAAATAGTTAAGGTTGATATGGACAACATTGGTACTGCAATATACATTCTTGAAATCTACATACATATCTTCTGTTAGTGTTATCAGAAGTTACTTACAGAGAGAGAATGAACTCCATTAAAGGATCCTGTTTTCCTCTAGCTGTGTATCCATAACTCCCACTAAAATAAACACATGCACACCAAGGGAAGAACAGGCCCTCAACACATGCAAAACCTATGATGCATAGTGTTAGTCACCTTTTTTCCCTTCCTAATGCAATGAAACAGCTAGTAATAAAGAAGCTTCACTTTTTTCCTTTCATAAATTAAATTGCAAAGCATATAAAAATCTCTGAAATATTCACATTTTCACCTATCTTTTAAGTCCAACTTACTTTCCTCAACAAGTTCAATTAAGCTATGGCTAAGCAAATTTCCTTTTCAGTACTTTGTAGAGTATAAGTATGACCACAATGGCACAGTTACACAATAATTGGACTAATCAAAGCTATATAACGTTAGTATTGTGAATAAAGTAGTGTTGCTCATTAGCCTATTACAAAAGAATTACTGTAAATTCAGCCTAGGTGCAGCATCACTTCCTGTGCAAACAAACACAGATAATGCAACAAGCTTGAAACACTGCCAAGTTGGCAGACTGGCAGCACAAATTATGCACAGAACCAGAAAGCCTTCAGTAGATTCAATAGAGCTTGGAGCGTAAGAATGATTAAGTGTTTCTGTGTACAACTACAAATCACAGTAATGAATCAGACTAAAATTTCCAATAAGGGACTTAACTGCACCAGCTGGCCTTCTTCAGCAGCATTATAATGTGAAATGATGACATCCTAAATAGTGGGGTTTGCAACTTTCACACAATCTGCCCAAACCAAATCCTTTGTTTTCCTTCAGTTTTTAGGAAGTCTTTTTTTGAAATCGTAGTAAAATGCTGCAGCACCTAAAGATACAGAAAAGCTACAAAGCTATACTGTTCCTTCTTTTCTGCTTTTTTTCCTTTTTCCTAATGAAATGAGAGCAAGGCTCTATTTGATTCTAATCAAATAGAGCATCTTCCGTACCAGTTCTAACAGACTCTCTTTCAAAACTGCTCGGACGACTTAATACAACCACAGATTTGCAATTACAGCTTTTGGTGGGGTTTTTTTGTTTGTTTGTTTAAATCAAAAACCTAGTGGTAGTAACTCCAAATTGAAAACCTTCTATCTTTTATTGTAAAAAGACAGTGATAGGAAAACACCTCAAATTCCAAAGTATGATGTTTTGGAAATCCAGGATACATGTGTCCATACGATATGAACAGAAAAAATACACACGCATGCATACATATTTATATGTATGTATGTACAGCTGTGTATGTATGCATGTGCATTTTTCTTATCAAATAGGCCTCTCACATACTTGGACTTGGTCACTTTTTATGCCTGGGGACATAATCTCAGCCATGCAGTACCCCAGGATGGAAACAGAAAAGGTTTCGGTTTGCTTTCGCAGTGGAATCAGTGTTATAGTCCTGCAGTGCTTGAAATTTACTCTGGGCTTCTGTCACTTCATCCATAAGAGGAAAAGGTTAACCCCTCTCATGCTTCAGGGCCCAACACCCATCACTTCAAAGATGAGATGGAACATTTTCCTCATGTTGTAATACCAAGGTGAACACACCCAGGGAAGAACAACTGATAATCCAGTATTTCAACTGCTTTTCCACATTCTTCAAAAACATTGTAAAACAGCAGGAGTCCAAGGCAAGATAATGGACTAGATGACAAACGATTTGAACCAAATCAGCACTTGGAAATGGCATTTAACTCAAAAGCCTACAGGAAGTTGTAAGAAAATTAAGTGCTAGCACAAAATCTATTAAACTATCCAACTACCCTACCTTAGCAAGTGAGATTAAGTGATACAACATTTTTACCACTATCAGCTTCTGTGAGTCTATAATAAAGTGATGCTCTTTAACACACTTTAATAGTGAAATCGTGGTAACTTGAAGACTGCACTCACAGGCAGAATTATTAGAAAAGTTTTGTTAATCCCCAAATTCAGGTCCTATTCCACACAAGCTTAGGGGCAGGTAAAAATTCTCATTAAACCTAACTTCATTTCATAGAACTCTTAAGAAACAGCAGAAGAAACATTTTACCCATACAGCACTCACCATTCTTTCCTTAATTCTTAAAATAGTGAATTCTGTACCATTTAGCCCTCTCTACTGCTCACCTCCTACCCAGCTTCACACTATAGAGGTCCAGTGTGCAGACTGGAACCTGCCTTATGGAGCTCTAATACAAAAAGAGCAACTATAATTTTTTTGTTTCTTCATTTTGAATTAGTTTAATGCTTACTTGTCACAACTCCCTATCCATGACTAGTGAATTCTTGTCATTTTTCAGGTGAATCACAATCTGTAACTGAAATGCTTTTACCATGGATTAAGTCACCTCTCCTACCTTAACCTTTTTTTTTAAAAAAATAAAAATTACCCATTTTGTTAAATTGCTAGTAACATTAGAATCTATTGCTTAGTTAATATTTATTGGGAATCAGTTACTCGTAAAAAAGGTCCAAAAAGCTGCACACCTCTACGATAAGGCAATTCTATTCCTCTTATGAACACCTTCCCTACGTTATTAAAATGACATCGGCATAGGTTGCTGCCATAATCAAGAAAAAAAAAAAAATGAACAAAAATAAGACAAAGAAGGCACTAAATGACATAAGGTGTAAAAGGTATAATCTGCAAAGAGAAAAAAAAAATCATAAATAAAAAGATGTGCTACAAAAGAAATGATCCCTTATTTCTAAATAATTCCCTAGAAATTTCCTGTACCTAATACATGAAATAAAAAGTGGATCTGGAATACCTGAAGTGTGTTGTAATTGCTTTCTACTCAGAAACCTAAGAACAAATGATTGGAGAGGATGAGAAATCCAACAGAAAGAAAAAGAAAGTTTGAGGTCCTTACACAAGTAATAGCTGTCAGTCTTTAAACATTTCAATTCCATCTTAACTTGCCATGGATATAACATGGCAGAGATGAGTGCAATCTATTTCTCCCATAGCAGGGAACTGTTGTGTTGATCTGCACATTCTACATAAACAAACCCATATAAAGATTAGCAGGACCTTCACAATGGGGGCACGTGGCATAATCTATGGTAAGGAATTCATAAAAGAGACAGATCTACATTTACCTAGAAAAACTGCACAAGCTTTTAATGCATTGAGTAATTTAATGCATCAAAGCATTGATTGATTTAATGTACCAAATCCATTTTATGCAGTACATTTCTTTTACTTATGGAAGAAGAAAAAAAAAAGATACTGTTTTATCAGATTCCACTAGGATCAATCACTAAGTACCAGATTAGTCACTAGGTTCTAATATATCCAAGACACTCAGATTTACTTAGAACATGATTTTTGACCCAAAACTGTCTTGCAACTTCCTCATTTTCAGAGCTTACACACAAAACACATTTCTAGATGTTACTAAGCAAGTCATCACTTCACCAGTTTCTTGAATTAAGCAGTTGAATTTTGGAATGGGCTGCATAATGACTGGGTCTCAATTGAATTAACCTCATTTGTAAATTGTCTCCTGCAGCTGGTTTGAGACAAAAGCAAAGAGAAACATTTGAAGTAGATAGATGCTTTCCCCCCTACTCCCCTCTCCTTTCTTTTACCTTTAAGCATTAGGCTTAAATATTTTTGACAAACATGCAGTACCAAAAAAAGAATTCCAGTAAAAGTAATCCAACTGAAACCACAGGCACTATCCTGTGTTCACTGTTACGTGTACATTAAAATCCTCTGCTAGACAGCAACCCTGCCCTATTTTTTCAGGTTTTCTAGAGTCCTGCTCTTCACCTGCAGCTAACCTACTTGCTTAGAACTTCACCTATACACTGCTTAGTTTAGTACAATAACCTATGATTCATAGCATGTTATTCTTAAAGCAAATTACATGATGTGTCCCTTCATATTATAATTGTCTGTTTGAAATCTAAGATGAAGTTAACAAACTATTTTCAGGACCTGCAAATCTATGATAACTCATTGCTGGACTTACTTTTCAACTTTTCTGAGCCTGGTTAGCTATCTGCTTTCCACGGCCTTCATTAGTTCCTGTGTGTTGTGGTGTCACCAGAAATTCATTCTTTCTTTGCTTAAAGTGGCAACAAGCAGTATGTGAAGATTTAAGGGTTTATCTTTACCACCTGCTGCTCTGCATATACAAAGAGCACACATTCCATTGCAGGTATCCTGAAATATCCATTACCACCTACAGCTCTGCTCCTTTGACTCATCCTTTTTTTATTTCCTGTCCAATGCTCTTCTGGCTGAACATTCATGTAACTCTTATCCTCTTCCGCAAGCTCACAGGGGTGAACTCATCGTTCCCAGATATTCTCAGCACTGCAGATTCAAATAATTGAATCTCCTGAAAATGAGGTGATCGAAAACTAAAACGAGTAGAGAAATTTCTATTAGTATGATAAATATCCTGCTTGTCACTACAACATTCACATCACTGTATCACAGTATTGGCAATACTGTATTCCGGTATCCTACAAGTTGCATTTGTAACTGAATGAGGTATATGCCAAAGCATTTCATTATTGCATGTACAGACACTTTCCAGGGTTTTTTTCCCCATAAAGTCTATCACTCAACCAATAAAGATAAATGGGAAGGCACAAAGGGATGGTAAAACACCGTTTAAGCAAAAGGAAAAGTTAATGTCAATCTCCAGAGTTTCAAAGAATCAATTCAAAACTCTATTTTACACCAGATTTTGAATTATTTATCATGCATTCTAGTGCAGTTAGCTACACACTTCCCACAGCAATTCACATGGAAGTGCTTGGATAAATAACATTAATATATATCCTGCATGTTTTCCCCTTGACGTGGTTCAGCCCCAGCCACAGCTCAGCACCAGGCAGCCGCTCGCTCACTGCCTCCCCCCCTCCAGCGGGACGGGGAGCAGAATAGGAAACATGAAGGCAAAACCCCGTGGGCTGGGATAAGGACAGTTCACTGGGACAGCCAGGGAGAGGGAGACGACAACAACAACAACAGTACTGATAATGGAATACTCACAACTGGTGATAACAAAGCAATTTACCCATCCGAGGACCAACCAACAGCCCAGCCCACACTCAGCCTGTCCCACAGCCGGGCCAAACCCACCTCTCCCGGACTAGCCCCCTTTTATGGGCAACATGATGTCACATGGTATGCAATAGCCCCCGGCCAGCTTGGCTCACCTGCCCTGGCTCCTTTGGAAAATTAACTCTATCCCAGCCAAACCCAGGACACTCCTCGAAGTACTTTTTCCTTCTTCCATAGGACACAGCCAAGAGCATAGCATGTGCAACACAGCTTCCAGCACAGTCATAGCCAGCAGAGATTACCTGCTACCAACAAAAATCTGGCACCCCTAAGCATGCCCCCATGCTTTCTAAGGCTCTGGTAGTCCAAACTACTCATGACCAATGATCTACAACAGTTAATTCACCTTTTTGTCAAATACTGCTCAGTCTTTCCAGGAAAGTACATAAAGGAAGCTCCTGCATCAGGATACTGTGGCACTGTAGAAGCATGCTAGAAGAAGACTTGCCATCTTGGCAGTCTCCCAGAAAAGAAAATGAGCCTTGGGTGTAGTACCTCAAGACTGAGGGTAAACCATGATCTCTGCTGCCATGGAAACTGAAGAAATACCAAAACCAATGGCTTGCCTGACCCGCAACACCAGGAAAAGGACAGTGAGATGCAGCAACTGGTTTTGAAACCACGCAAAGGCAAGCACACTTCAGCAAAAGCACAGTGCTGAGATCCCTCAGCTACTACAGATTTTAATACTTCTGAAAGCACAGGTAGAATCATCACATCAGTAGAGTGTACTGTCACGTTAATCCATCCTGTTGGGACCATGTCATAGCACGTCACCAACAGCTTTGCAGATGGCTGGGATATCCACCGATCACATGCTTCACTGTGAGGTACCCTCAGAAATCCATACAGGGCTACAATAGTTTGGAAATTGTACTGTACGGATAAGAACACATGGGACAGCATGGACTGAATAACAGTATGTCCATGCCTAAGTGTTTTTTCTGCAAGTCAATTTCTAACAAAACAACAAAAGAAATTACTAATGTGATTTCTGCATTTGATACAATTATCAGCCTCCACTGATTAAAAACCTCTCTGCCTATGCTATTACCTCAAAGAGTGAGAGAATTTATATACCGAAATTTATGACCAAAGTAATAGGGCTGCTTGGAAATGCTGCTTCTGATAACAGAGAATTTAACTGTAAATCTGAGAATTTCACCTTGATGACACTACAAAATAATCTATTCAGCTATATCTGTATTTCATGCTTCTTTCCCTGGGACAGCCAAAAGGCACCTATAAACCTTTTATTTATCTTGGAGGTATGCAGGGTCTCCTCTTCCCTGACTGTCTCTTGAGGATAGTCTTTGCTACTGTGTCAGTTCATGCACTTAAAACTACTTTTCCTGTGCAAGAGCCTTGGGAATAATCTCTGGAACATCTATGGATCTATACAGCAAGTATGTCCAAATGGAAATCGATGGGCAAGTTCTTTATAAAGAGTTCCCACTAATCCATGAAAAAGGTCTCAACTATTTTTCCAGAAGACATCCCCAACTGACTTTTCTTAAAAAATAAAATTAAAAAAAAAAATAATTCCAAATTATCCAATCTTGCCCACACATAGACAGACAAAGTGGAAAGGAAAAATTACTGGGATGAAATTTTGTAAAGATTTATTCCCAACAGACTGAATACACACAACTGATACATTAGAAATGGATACAGGTGGATAATATAACCTGACAGTTGATAATACAACCTCTCACATCTAATTTTTACCAAGACCTATAAATGAGTGGACTAGTCCTTTGGGAGCTTGGAAAAAACAGATGGTTCTGTTGAAAATCCATATGCAAAATGTAGATATCAGTGAAGGAATAAAATCTTGGGTTAAAGACATTAATAGCAGTAGAGACCAGCAGACATGACTGCTTGTAAATATACCATTAATACTCTCATCTCACCATACCACAGAAAGATCAGAGACTGCATGAAGAAAACCTTTCTAGAAAGAAAGCACAAAGCAATTGATATCTTCTTGAACCTGGTAATCTAGCAGGGAACTCTAAGCTTGGGAAATCCCTGTCCCGGCTCAGGACAGGTAGGTAGAGAATTGCTTCATCTAGCTTACAAGACTAGACTTGCAATGCGTATTACAATCACCAAGTTGCTGTCATTCTGAAGTTTCCTATTATGAGATTGTATTACATTCAGACAAGCTTTACCTCTTAAAATATTACCTTTCTAAAAGGGTGCCAGGGACTATGGGAAGAATAACACAGGTATGAAAGCAGATGTCAATATGTTTCTTAATTTGACCAGTCTATGCAGCTTCATCTAGTCTAAAAAAAAAAAAGTTTTCAGTCCTTACCTGCTGCATGTATACTTAACTTGGATATGCTATTTTTTTCCAGTTTTCAATAATGTGTGCAATACCTCTCAGAAATGTCAAGTGATTGTGTTGTCTTTTGACCGTTGACACTCACATATTCGTGACAGTTCATATGCAGTTGAAATTAGACTACCTAGCTTTGTCTGATAATAGTTCTTGCACCTTATATAATACTTTATCAACCCAAAATGTCTAGCTCTACACTGAGATTGTTTGACGTAAACAGTTTAGCTCTACAAATAATGTAGAGGTTTTTTTGTTAATTAACTGCAGCTGTAGATCAAGAAGAGTTTAAACTTTTCCTTTCACTATGCACTAACTTGCTTGCTTGAAAAGCTACAGATGGGTGGTTTCAACATAACTAGACACTCAGAAGAACATTGCTTATACCATTCATAAAACTGTACTGGCTCTCTAAAAAGCTTGAAATGATTCCCTTACATCAGACAAGAAAATCTCTTATTTTCCTTAGCTCTTTTCAGCCCCTACTGAGCAAAGCACTGTAACACACTCTTATTTCCATCAAGTTATTGAAGTTTAGCCTTTCTACTATGTTCTGTTTCCCACTGGGGGGTGGGGGGGAAGAGCAATCCCAAGTCAAAAATGCAACTTGACTCCATCTCCTCAGCAAACAACAGTCTCATGACTCAATTAAGTGTATGGCTCAGGCCCCTACATATTTACTTTCTGCTCCACATAAAGTCACAGTACAGTAATATTTTGCCCCTCTAAGACCTACATAAATAGCGCATCTGAAACTGTTCCCTCAACAAAAGGTGAGAACAAAAATCATCTACATTTGGATTCCAGAATAACTTTGTAATGTATTTGTTCCTTTTATTTAACCAGTCCAGAATGCAAAGAAAATTGGAATGCATAGAAGAAGAGAGAAAAGAAGAAAAATATCCAACAAACTTACTCTGTAGCAGGCCATTACCTACACTTTAACAGGCAGTTTTGAGTTCTTTAGTTTCATATAAGAAGTGACGAAGTCAAAGTAATGTACAGCAGTAGGACATTATCACAATCATTATATTAGTTTGGTACTGGCACAGTAGGTATTTCCTTAAATGTATTTGTATCAGCAGCTTGTGGTATTTAAATATGTACACCCTCTAGTTTACCCGCCTATCAAAAAAATCAAATAATAAACATTCTAATCAAATTATGCATCCATAATTACTTCTAAAATCCACTCCTACTCTGCTCATATGTTGTTAAATAACTAAACTAATTATAGCTTATTTATGGTTTACAGTCAGTCACAAACACTATAAAAAAAGTCTATAGGATTAACTTTTAAAGTATTTACCTGTGCGTAAGCCTTCGGTGACTAATGCAAACAGCAGTTTGTTGATCCTGTGCAACACAGACCTTATGGCGACTACATTTCATCTTTAAACATGGATCTTTAGCCGGATCTAAAGCTAAAAATAATTTTAGAGAATTGTTAACAATTATCTAGAAACAATTAAGAAAAGAAACACACCACACATAAAACCCACCAAGTATATGGAGGGGAGTTGGCCTGCTGCTTGTACAGCATGCCAGACTGAAAGGCACTGATTTTCACTAGGATAAAATGCAGCACACTCAGTGATAATGCAAAATGAAGCCCAGCAAAATGCCTTACCAAGGAAAATGCATCTTCATGAAATATATATGCTTCTGTATATTCTCATACAATACCACTGGTTTTTATTTATAAAAATACTAAGTACCTTATCCAGCTCTCTCCTGGTCAACATCTGTAACACAGGCAATCTAAGGCTGCTGGTTTTTACTGTAGTTGGAAATGTTGGGGTTTTTTTAATACTAGAATTTGCTGAGGAAGTTTGCATGCCCATTATGTCATTCTGAGCACCAAATTCCCAAAGGAAACAATTTGAATTGGATCCTGTTGCCTACAGTTCTCTATTTCAGTCATGTCACTTCTAAATAGAATTAGGTTTGTGATTTTTATAGCTCAGAAGACACTGTATTTCTGAAATCACAATAAAACCATAAGCCAAAAATTAATGAAAAAGAAGTCAGAAAGGTAAATGACATTTGATCAGGAGTTAGGAATATTTGTTCATTCAGATGTTGGCTGCCACGTCTCCCACGTACAAGATCTTTTTAAAAGCTGTAAGCCAGGATGTTAATAAAAAACCCGCACTTCCACTCAATCCATTTGTCATTCCTACTATGAAATAATAACATCTACTAAGCTGCATTGCACAGTGACAATTCAGTAAGACATAAATGGTGATGTGCTGGTCCATACACAAATTAACCCAGAGAAAAGGAAAAGCATCCATTTGCAAAATTCTGCTGTTGTGAGGCTAAGAAAGTACTCACCACCATTTTCACTGTAACCCCCAAATACTGGTATTTCTACCATGAAAGTAGTTTCCCTTTCCTGCTTACTAAGACACAGTTGGGTTCTTCGAACTCAACATTAAGCAGTGAACAATGACACTGCTTGAATTTACTGAGAAGTATAACTCAAATGAGATTTTAGTAAAAGTATACTAAAATATGCAGATGATTTGTATGACTCTGTCCTTAGATACAAATTCTACCTGCAATATTCTACATCTTTGTTTCTGCTTTGTGGGGCTTTTTGTAGCTAGTCCTTTAGTCATTAATCCATACTCATCTTTGAGCTACACTTTGAACTACAAACACTAATTTCTGGCTATAACACTAGAAAAGCCAAATAAGAAGAACAATCAATTCTTCCCTTCTCTGATCTCCACGGTGTCTTTCAGGTCTAAGTATTAAGGTCTAAGATCTAAGTATTCCAAAACTAATTTTTTTATTCACATTGGCATTTTTTTAAAGTTTAACACCCATCCAAAAAAACCCAACAAAAACCTGAACAACCTACCCTAATAAGTTAAACACCAAAAAGAGACCCTACTGAAAATCCTAAATCACAAAATCAAGCAAGAAAGCTCTTAACAATTTATTTAGCTGTGCAAATACATACGTCATATTACCAACAAAACAGAACAGTAATGGAATCATTAATGTATTATTAATTCAATGCAGATGAAAAATAAATATTTTGTCAATTACAGCATAAGACATATGCAAAGATGCATTCCTCTTCCAGGTATTTTTATTTCTACAGCAAACTAGCCATAAAACCACGAGTCATCTAGAATAAGTCTGATTACAATTCTAAACAAGTAGGAAGCAAATGCAGCAAGAAATGACTGAATTAGGATAACAGAGCTGGAGTCAAAATTAATGAGAACATATTTACTATCCTTATCCAATATTTTAGATTTTAGAATTCATATCAAATACTTTCTCTGCTTAAAGTCAATGTTAACAATGACTGACATAAGAATGTAATGACAGCCCCTAGTAAGCATGTACAGATTATCACTTAATGTACTGATCCAAGTACCTCTTCCCAGAATGTTCCCCGATGGAGACACTAAAGTAGCAATACTGGAATTTGATATTGGCATATCATCAGATAGCTGTTTCGCAAAATTGAATAGGTTAATGGAATAAAAATATATGAGCAAGAGAAATCTGGAATCACATAAGGATGCTGAGTTCAGTATCAAGTAGAAAATGTGTTTCAGGAAAAGGAGTGAATGGAGGAGATCATGTAACTTTCCATTCCCATTGAAATGGTTATTTCTTTTCCCATATTCTTGGGATTCTGAAGGTATGTTTTGAGAACTCTATCAAAATTTAGCAAGCCATAACATATCTTTTTGGCAATGTTACAGGCAGAACCCAACTTTACAACCGAGAGATGGCACTATCACACTTTGCTTTATGACAACATAAAAATGGGTATTAAACTAGGAAGGACATCTAGATTGTTGCTGGAATCAGAATGACTTCACCCCTAGAAAGGAATGCTGGGGCCAGAGTTAAAGATTCCATAAAAAAAAAAAAAAAGCTACACACCACACATCCATCCAAATAACCCACACGTATGTAAAAGTAAATGAAAACATTTTAAAGTTTAAAAAAAAAAAAAATAAAAAATGACAAAAATCAACAGATCTCCAAGAGACCTAACTAGGAAATCAAATTAGAAAATGGCTTTGAACACATTAGTGATGACAGAAAGAAGTGCTGGATTTTGACAGCGCTATCAGAAAACTGTTAGGAAGAAAAAGTGACTGTAAGAATTGCATTGAGTACTGATGCTCCATTAGGTGCCTTATGTATTTAACAGGTTTTTCCCATCAATGATAAATCAGATTGTTTCAAATTCTGTGTTAAAAAATACATTTCTGTGCAGCGCCCATTCACAAATTGCACCTTCTAAATGGTGAGAACCTAATGTTAGAAATCAGTTGTGCAAGACAACAGATTATCTGCAAGGCAACCCCTTCCTGGCCCTATATTGGTATCAGACTTGGCTGTGTTCTGTCCATTTTTCTGCTCTAAGAATTTTCTTTAAAGAAAATCTAAGAGCTTACAAAGAGGAAAGATTTACCCATAAATGTGGCTAACTGATAATACATTTGGTGCATACGCACATTGTTCATTTCGTTTGGTATGCAACAGAGATGTTCACGGTTGAATTGCTGTTTCTTTTAGGATCAGGATTTATTTTATAAACCAAATTGAAGTACTGAACAAAACTTGTGTTTGTGTGCACACACCTGTGTATTGAAGATATAGGACTTTGTTTTGGCAGATCTGTCCAGCTGCAGAGAAATGAAGAATTTTAAGGGATTTTTGACACCATCTCTACCAATTAGACATCGAAGAATATACCAGTGAGTTCATTCACTTCTCAAAAGTATTTCTTTATCGCTAGCAGTTGAAAGGAGAGTCTGAGAGATCTGTTTCAGATATTTCGAAAGCAAAACATTTCCTGGGCTAGACTGGGCCTTCTCCTACCAAAGGTTTACATTTACCAGTTGGGACTGTAAGCCAGGACACATAATCGGTTCTAGAATATATCCAAACCTTACAGTACGAATGTAATCTTCCAGTATTTGCCGACTCTGGTTATTATGCCCTGCACGAAACTCTTGATCATCTCAGGTGTGCCATACACTCATTATACAGCAAGAATGACTACAGGACTGTGTTTGTACAGGGGTTACTAAGTAAGCAGAGCAAGAAAGCCAGTAGAGCAGTTGTTGCCAAAATCACAAGACTATCGTTAGATTAGCATTTATGAAAGCATGGAAATGCCTTTTTTTTAAACCTATTTTACTTCATACTTGGAACAGACAAATGGACAATTTCCATGCAAAATGAAGGCTAAAGCAGAAGAAAACATTTTCCAAAACCATCGTCTTAAGTTTTTCATACTGGGGAAGAACTGACTATGTCCAGTCTCTACATGGAGTCATCCTAAGTATCTTAAAGTACTATAAAAATGCATAAATTTATTCCAAGAAAAGTACCATTGATTTTATCTAAGCATGTAACTCAGTTAACTAAGGAAATACACAACATTGAATTTTTAATTCTTCACTGCATCTTCTAGCAATCCCTAATAAAACGTGCCTGCTTTACCCCAGCTCAGTCAAAGTATGCAGACTTGCACTGACAACAACACATACTCCTTTCCATTTCTGCTAAAATAAGCAGCTATGAAATAGTACAATGTTCACACCAAAAATATCACAAGTGTCAGAATCCCACTGTGGAGCCATTTATGTATCCCTCAGAGCTATTTTCTTCAGCATGAAACAGACATCAATCTGAGTTTTTATCCAATTCACATTTACTAAAATATCTTCATAATTATGAAGGCTAGCAGTCTTTTTTTTCCATAATTAAATGAAAATGTAGATTGTACAGCACAATTATGTTGTCATTAAAAATCAGTAATGGTTTCCACTATCATGGGGAGACTCTAGACATAAGCAATATGTGTATTTAAGGCTTGCCAGAAACTATTTCTTTATTAGTGGCTATAATGTATCAGCTGACTTCTAGGAAGTCAGACATCTACTATTTCTCTAAAGAACTTATATTATAAATGAAAAATAATTTGCTCTCTGCTGAAAAACTATGGAACAGAATTAGGATCACCTGGTGACTTTTATAAATGGATATGAATTTATTATTCTCACATGCTAAGGAAGCAATTAATATTCAAAAGATTGATTCAATTATTACTAATGGTGCTATTTATTTATAATTCAAATTTGGAATAGCAATTCAGCAAAGCTTCCCATCATCTCTTCTGTAAGTTAATTTACAGCTAGCACTCCCGGAAACTGACATTAGCCAGAACATCATTTTTATTGGGAATATAATAGGAAATCAAGATTAGCAAGACATAACATAGGAGTCCACTTAACAGGAGCTCTGTGGCAGAAACCACAGTAAATTACTGTTATTTCACAATCTGCTGAGCACATTCTGACCCATTCCTAATTTTCCATTCCCAGTAAAATGAAAGGGGAAAAAAGGTTAAGGACAAAGCTTTCAGAGTTAAATTCTATTTCCCTCCTCCAAAGTTTGTGATTCATCTCTGATGGCAAAATAAGAACCAGCTAGACATTTTGCTTTACTAGGCTTACCAAAACTTAAGCTACGTTTTGAGTATCCCATGAATGGTTTAATTTCTCTAGTTTAAAAGGTTGGTCTGACATCATTGCCTACAAAGTTTTCACATTTGACAATGGAGTGGGGGGAGAAGAATATAAATTATCTGAAAGTTGTAACTACAATATTAATAATAAGATCAAACGCCTAGGTTACAACCCTAGGCAGACAGCTGCCCAGAAGGGAATGACTCATATTGCCTGCTTTGATGAACCACACAATTCCTGAAGGTACCTTAAGACGATCAGTGTACCTAAAGACTAAAGTATCTTTACCTCTCCATTTTGAAAGAAGGTGATTTCTCACCTCCTAAAGCAGAATTTCTCACTGAGAAATGTGTTGGGTCTAGAGAGATGAGCAGAATCCCAGCCCCACGATTTCCAGAAACAGTAGGAAAGAGAAAAACGTAGAGCACAAACACCCAGTTGACATTGTCAGCTAACACAGAATCCAGAAAAATGTTTAATTACAGTTAACAGCAATAGTGGTTATTTTTTTTGCCTAAATTGTACAGTGATCAGCATCCAAAATTTGCATCCATGCATACAGGGCCTCCTCAGCCACAGATGGTTTGAATCCACACTGCTGTGGGTTCATAGCAAGGTATCCTTGTCTTGCTATGCAACATACCTACTGAGAATACACACCTTTTAAATTCAACAAGAAAATGAATTATTGTGCAGTTAACAATCTGAGATTCATGAATAAAAATGAGAGAATAAACGAGAAACAGCCTACCTCAGTAACCTGATGGGGATGTTCTGAAAAAAAGAATAATCTCAAATTTTGTTTCTTCTCCCAGGGATTGTACTTGCTATTTAAGGTTCACCATATAACATGAAAAGCAGAATGGGTAGCTACAGCCGGACATTCACAAGAGGAATCTTCTTGTGTATTTCTTCCATCTGGCCACATGAATCTACAACTTCAGCAAGAAGGATAGAGAGGTTTTTCTGCAGGTGGCCAAGCAAGTAATTAGGAGTTCAGGTTCAAAGCCATTAACATTATGGGCTGTCTACAAGTCTGCTTTCTAACTTGTGAGCAAAGGCTGCAAATAATTAAGGTGGTTGTGTGCATGGAAGTTGCTTCTACCCCAGAAATACCTGCTTGCACAAATGCTCAGAAGTCTCCATGCTGATGAATCAGGGACAGTTGTGTAAAGCCTCTTATCAGGCTTCTGTTCAGCTGCATCATTGTTCCTAGCATTTCACATTACTAAGCTGTGGTACATTAGCACCGAGTGTCAAGTTGCCCTGCAACGGTTGCAGTTATGCTAGATAAAGTTCTGACAAGCAAAGAAACATCTAACATACTGAGTTAGAACCATCTGACACAAAGTATTGCCATATTTCCTTTTTGCTCACTGTTGCAATTAAAGTTTTAAAAAAAGAACATAAAAATGCATTTATCCTGATTCATAATTTGGTACCTGCTATTCTGAGTACTGTTAATGGAAGTTAAAATAATTGCTCAAAAAATTAATAAAAGTTGGCAGTCTATTCTTCCTCTGGAACAAACCCACTAAAGTTTGATCTCTTTTTTCACAATTTCAAAATACTTTATTCATTCTTTCTCCACTCCCTTTAAAACAATTGTCTTAATTGAGCCACATTGTTTTCTAGTCACTCGTGCAAAAGTATAAGCCTTATTTATATGTGTGAATCCACCTCCCTCCCCACTCTAGCTCACAGAAGAGTAGGTATTTGTGCCCTTTTCTTTTTTCAATGTTTAGCAATAACGGTTTTGTAATTTCTAAATTATAAGAAATTCTTCCCCTCTCAAATATCTGTGAGCTGTGCTTCAAAAACATTCCCATAATTTTGTTTTCTCTCGTTTGAGTATTCCTTGAAAGTTTTACCCATAGCTCAGAAGTTGATGTAAATGACTATGTCCACAAAGCAAAAGTCAAATGCCACCCTTACTTTTACCTGTACAAATTCAGAAACGATCTTATTTATTTAAATTGCTAAAGAACAGAGTTACTTTGGACTCAGACCGGTGTAACTGACAACAAAATTAAGACAATTATATCCAATTTATTCTATATATAATAAGAAATTCTCAAATATTCTGAAAAAATATCCAAAACAGCTATGACCAGTAGCAATGCACGTGCATACCTGGCTGGTATCCTTTAAGATTTCAGCAGCTTTAGTGAAGCGCCTTTTTCTAAAATCACAATGTACTTGATTTGGCAGAAAGAAGTAACACCTTAAGATTACTTGAAGGTTTACAATAGTAATACAACACTAGCAAACAGTTAACCATTACATTATCTTTTAGATCATCTTTTCCTAAATACACTAAATCATCATTCAGAGACATCTTAGCTGTGTCAGAACTGACTTGTGGGTACTCCAACTCAGTCAGTCAGGGGAAAGAAATGCCTGTATACCTATAACAGCAGAAAGGCATCTTCTTGAAACTTCTCCCACCTACTATGTCACATGTCAAGATGATTACTCTTGCAAAATAGCATGTTATAAGATGCATTTTAAACATTGCATTATCTTGGAGAACTGGTCAATGTCTGCATTTAATTATGTATTTTTATGATAAAGAGGGCATTTTAATTTTTTTCTTTTACTGTAATCCACTTCAGTTTTTAAATTCTTTAAACCAACAAAAACAGAGTCCAGTAGACTATTCATGTAAAGTATCTAATACATCAGCAATACACATATATATGTATTTTGAAGAAGCCTAACCATAACAAAAATAATCAGGAAGGGTACTTCTGATAAATCTGAATGAAGATCTCCACATAAAATACGTTCTGTAAAAAAGTCACAGCAGTTGAAATCACATCTTGCATCACAATGTACAGAGCACATTAATTTTTGAGTCAATTAAGCTTTTCTGTACATCCTGGCTCAAACAATCTATGAAAAGTTCTTTGAGCTTAAAATACGGAAATTAAAGGCAAACCTCAAATGCTTCAGTTGTCTAGTATTTAAAGATATTTCACTGCTACAAGCTAACAACTACAAATATACCAAACCTCTATATGTTCCCAGTAGGTTTAAGTGGCTATTAGGAAAAAAAAAAAAGGGGGGGTGGGGGTGGGGAAGGGGAAAAAAAAAAAGCGTGTAAGAATTTAATTTCTGTAAAATTATAAATGTAAAGAAATTGGACCTGCTCTATTAAAAATTGATTTCGTAATGTTCCTTTAAGGTTTCTCTTGGATCACTAGACTCATGTCTTCATGAAACACTTCTGGTCTCCGGATTGACAGAACCCTGTCGTTTGGAAATACAGACAGCACTACAAGTGTTCTACAGTTACCAGCTTGTAATAAAGAAATCCACAATTTCAGTCACTTTTGAGTATGCATCTGTGGCATGACTCATACCTATCAACACCTGGCATAGCACAGAAAAGGAAGCAGTTGTGTATTCCCTGTATGTGGGTAGGATGGAACGGAGAGTAGCTTGAAAGCAGTGCTGGAGGTAAGAAGTCAACCGAGGTGACTTCCGAGTGGCAGAGCGTGCAATACTTCAGACAGGGCGTTCCACAGCCAAACCTGGCCTTTCTCTCCAAAAGGCACCTTGACTCAATATAACAATTTGACAGCTTAGACTTACTTTTTTGTATTAGCAGCTGAACACAGAAAATGTTTAATGAATACCAGTGAGCATTTTACTAACAAGCTGGGTTTACTACTATCACAAATATCTTTTATAGTACCAATATTCATCTTTTATCTGACCTACAGATATTTTTTGCAGTTTTGGCTAAGTCCTGTTTTGAAATTTTAAGGTTGTACCTATCCATCTCACAGCACATGTTTCAATACATGAGGCAATTCATTTATTTCCATCCATGAACACATTCTTATGAATGAAATGTTAGTTTAAAACCTGTGACTTGGAGATGATTTGCAGGGAGAAAGTCTCATCTAAAATGAGACCTAGCTAAATAAAAAACAAAGTCTCAATCTTTTTAATTGCATATGATGTAGTATATAAAAGCAGAGTAAACGTTCCAGAAGTACATGCTTCCTTTCTTTTCTATTCTTATTTAAAGCACTTAGAGTACTCTCTCTGGAAAAAAGAATAAAATCATAAAAGTGTAACTCTTGGATCTGCCCTTCTGTCAACCTCACTGATTCTCAAATCTAAAATATTCAAGGTCCAAATAAAAAAATGGGTTTTATATACTGCTGGCCATGCAGATTCTGACATGAGAGGTCAAGTGATTTCTTAAACTTTCACAGATGATAAATAATAGCACAATTTCTGTTAATTACTTAAGAACTTCAGGCACAATCCTGAAATGCTGTCATTCTCTCACAACCCTGTCCCTCAAAATGCAAGAACAATGCAGAGCTTACTAACAGGAATTTTACATGCCAATGCCATACTGCAACTTATGTGTCCTGGGATGTACGTTCTTTACACACTGTAAATTAAAAATTCATAAAAAGTTATATATACATCAGCCAGAGATAAACGGGATTACAGAAACAGACAAGAACAATCTTAGTTGAGAAAACAACTTAAATAGGAAAACAGGTTTTTAAACATGAGGAGGTTAAATAAAAATGGCTCAGAAAGGCAACTTTTAATATTTAAAATGTGCTTTAAGAACTGTCATTCTCCTATTCAAGTTCAAGAAAAACTATGTACAGCCTTTTTTCTTCTTTACATTCTTTGTTTGGTTGGGTTTTTAAAGGGATTTATTCTGGTATTTCTTTTTCCCTCACCATGAGACACTAATGTGTAATTTCAGATTTCATATTCTTAATAACTAGCTCTTATTAGCGATTTTACAAGCTTTCTTATTAAATTCTTGTAGCAAACATAAGTAAGTTCATTAGGCCGTTAAGTGAGCCTGTAAAGAAGGAGGAGTCTGAGTACATATCAAAACATTTTCAGGCACACAGTCCTCAGGGATCAATGGAACCCATAACTCAAGACAGTTAGCTGGGAAATCCCAGCACCGTAGACAGAACTAAGACTTGAAAAATGAAGATATTTGCAGGGCGAAACTTTAGCAGGTTTGCGAAATGCAAAGAAGTTCCACATACCCTTTGCTCAGCATGCTGCCAGCTTAAAGAAGGTCTGGCACTCTTCCTCTAGCCAATCACTGTAGCCCTGTGCCACATTTCTGCTTTTCTGACATAACTATTTGTGGGTCTGAATGGCTACCTGAATCCATGATTTAGCCAGGTTAAAAACAAAGAAACAAAAAATAAAATTTTTAAATTTATCTTATGACAATTCAAGGTTTGGTGACTCTACAGACTCAACATCAGGGCATAAAGCAAGGGTGATGGGGGAGCAGGAACAAGGGGTTAAACTGCTACTGAAGGCAAGCAAAATCTCATATTATGGGCTGGGTTTAGCCTCACTAAGAATCCTTTATGTAGCCTTTCTTGAAATAGATGTAAGAATTTAGAATCCATTCAATGATTCTACAGAAATAAATACTGAAACAATATGAGATCCACAACAGAAAAGCAGAAAAGCAGATGTGTGCTACCCAGTGAACTCAAGTTAGGACCCAAGACTGTGAACCATATAGGACAAGGCACTTTCCTGGTGTTATCGCAGTAGAGAAATTTATAAAAGAGAAATAATAAAAGAACCACTAAAGCATAGCATCAGATAGCGAAGAAAAAGTACCATTAAGCATTCCTCAGACATCTAGGAAAGATCTTTTCAGGCAAGGGCTGGCTGAAAGTACGAAAAAGCAGTGGGAATCTGTTTAACATGGGATTTGGTGTATTTTCTTGGTGAACAGGATTCCTAAGCATACCTAAGTACTTGAAGCTGGAAACTGTTCACCACATTGTAATGTCAGCTCAGATTAAAAAAAATGGTGTCTTTGTAGGAGGACACTATGAATTTTAAAAAGAACAGGACTGAAAAACTGTTAAAAACATTTCATGCTTACCTAAGAGTAAACCATATTTAAAGTAATATGTGATACATTTTAATTGTAAAGTACTGCAATTTATCTTGAAAGTGAGTATAGATTTCTAGATTAAAAAACATCAATAGTTTTGCTATAAAAACTAGATAATGAGTGCACATATCAAATGTAGCAAAGTTAAATCTACATGACTGTTTTCACAGTATTCAACTAATGGGTCTTCATTAAACTCCCTTATGACTTCCCAGGGCTTGCAAATGAGTGAAGGAAATGATTTTATTGAATATGACTCTAAATGGTTTCAGCTCCCAGTACAGAAATGTATACACAAATTATAGAGATGTGTTTATGTATCTGCATATCCTTAGTTACCCAAATTATTGCAGAACTAGGTAGATAGAACACGAAGAGCTAAAAGGCAAAGACTAAACTAAAATATAAGTGTTTAAATTGTTTCAAAACCTGTTTCTGCTGTAAAAATGGTATCTACAACATTTCTGTTGTAAACAGACATCTAATATAACCTGATACTATAAAAGCCAAAAATAATTCAGTGGAATGGTCTACAAAAAAATGTTATAAATATACCTACAAACCAGCTATACCTTCAGGGTGTTCATCCTCCATGGAAATGTCATTTCATATTTTTTCCATTACATGAAAATACTCCACTGTTCCTCCAAGGTATTTCTATTGAGCAGAGGAAAACATCCTTTCCGCTTTAAAAAATTACACCAGTGTCTTTGTATATGAAATTTTATGCAGTAACTACACCCTCTAAGCTCTGCTACCATCTCTAGTCTAAAAATAAAATGTACCAAAAATATCCTGTATATTTTTATCTGATGTAAAAGTAGTATATAAAGAAAATGTGTTAGTAAGTTGTTGTTTTACTTCGAGAAAACACTGATAAAACATACATTAAAGCTACTAAAATATTCAATTTGGAATAGTCCAAAACACAAAATGTCCTAATTGCTTGCTTGTAAAACCACTGGAAGGACAAAACCTGCCTTTTAGCGGTAAATAAATAGGATTAATAGAATATTTAGATTTATTCTAAGACCACCTACCCCACATGATTGTTTATTAAAAATTTACATTATGATATTTCTAGAAATAAATGTCTGTGTGTTTGTCAGATGTAGTCAAAACATTTATTTAAATACATTTTTCTATCCTATATGTACATAAGCAAACAAGAGTTCAGCAGAAACAAGTACTCTTTGGACAAATGTCAGATGTTGCTTTAAGGAATGGCATTGGTGGATTGCAATGCAAGTCATAATATTTTTCCATCTTTTAAAATAACTTGGATTTTGCAGCCAAGGAGTAAATATCACTATACATTTTCATAGTAAGGGCTAACCTCCTGGAATGCTTGGACATATATTTCCATATAGCTATACCTATTAATACCAACAGAATTACACAGATCTGTCTACACGAGCAATTTTGACAAATTTAATCATATCAACATAAGAATGTCTGTCAAAATAAACTGAAGTATAGAAGAGTGAATTAAGACACTATTAAGACACTCATTTTATTATCATATGCTCAATTATTGATTCCTTGAACCACAGACTTCAAATTTTACAACAAAATATTAGGATTAAGATTTGGGTTCAGATTAAGGATGTATTTTGAAAAAAATATACAGATATATGATCCATATACAGTATATCTATGAAAACCTTAGAAAAGGCTTTAATAGTCATGTAAATTTAGGAAAATAATACCTATGAGTAGACCTCAAAGGTATGCCCATATGGCAAGCACTGGTTCCTCAAAAAAATACTACCTGCAAATTAATATGGGTGTTGGCTAAAAAGAATTTGAGAGAGGTCCCCATAAACTGCTGGTTTCCAGCAGAATACAGATAGAAAAAAATAAATAAATAAATTTAAATAACAACAAGCCACTTGCCTGACCACTAATGATATCAACAAGGACTTAGTTACATGTGTACCAGGCACCTACACCACAGCCTAAAAGACAAAGGGGTGTAACAGAATATTTTTTTAAATGACAATTAGCAATTTGAACAGAGCAAGAAAGCTTAATAGTCCACCACCACCTCTATTACATGTAGTGAGCTGGGTTTTATGCAGTTTAAAGGTCTTCCTATTTTGTTCATATATAGATTTTAAAACATCCAAATATTGATTTGTAATTTCATCATGTAAAGTTGCTACAATTTAAATCAGCAAAGAAATAATATTTCAGTCAAAGCACTAGTGATTCCTATATCCATAGTTTTCATAGTAAATAGGATCTTTTTTTTCTATCTAGTATACCTGAACTTCAGATCTTTTAATGCCAAAAAGATTCCTGGCTTATTCCATACTTTCACAGATTTAAAGGTACATTCCTGAAAAGCCAAATATTGATAAAACAAATAATATGAAAATAAATAAAACACTGGTAGAGATAAATTAAAGATATTATTTATTTCTGTCCTCAAAGAACTTACCTGCCTGTACCTTCAGCAGTATTATTACAAACTTGAACACAATAGACATGAGAAGTTGTTATTGTTCCTGTTTAAACATCATCTTTACTGAGCAATTTTAGTCTCTTACTAAAAGTTTATCTCTACATTTTAAAATTTGTCCTTCACTTAGGAGTTTCATGTTTTTATTTGTGAGAACATTTTTTATGGAATGCTCTCACTCGAGAGAGTAGCTGCTGCACAATCCTGAATGGCAATAACAGAAGGCTGAAGGGGAAACCCTCGTAAACATTCTCTAACACAGATCACTTGGCTTGCAACAAGTCCCAGCAGGTCACAGGACTCCACAGTCACTCATTCATGATGTCCCCATTTATTGTTTTGAATAGGTCACTTTGTTTTTTCCTTTACCAAAGATAAAAACCCCCATAAGTCTACATGTATGGTTACTGAGGTGAAAAAGCTAATTAATAGTTAAATCTTACTTGTTCTAAAAACTTAGTAGTGAAATGGTATGCAACTGGAGTGGAATAGCGCTGGTGCAGTGCTTATGGCACAATCCTGGAACAACACTTAGAGAGACCATCAGAATGTACACCTAAAACTTAGTTATGGTCTACCAATTCTCACTTTTTTTCCTATCTCATTAAATAATGAGGAAAACAAAAAGTGCTGAGATTGTCAGTGCTGTATGTTTTTTATTGGCAAACATAGGGAATTATAAAAGACCCAATTTCTTCAGTAAATCATGAACATTACATTCACTCCTAACAAACTGACATTTGCAAGGTAGTCCCACTTTTATAGTATGAATGGCTCTTCCCACAAAATGTCACCTATGATCACTTTTCCCATCTGATGAGAGACTTGAATGTATGAACAAGTACATGGTACTTACATAATTATATTTCATTCTCAAGAATATTCTGCTATTTTCAAAAAATCATTTCCCACATATACCCAAAAGTAAGAGAAAGCCAGTTCTGCCAACACAGAGACCAAGATATTGACTGGGAAACCTTCTTCTATTTTTCACTATATCTCTCAGATCTAGTCAGTAATGTTATTTATAGACATTCAAAAAAATAAGAGCAGCATGCAAGTCTCTGATTAATAAAGAATACCTATGTGTCAGTCAGAGTCTAGAAAACGTCTAGTTCTTGAGAAACAGTAAATCTTTTAACCCACAGCTCAATTCAATATCATTGCTAAATTCAATCCAAAGACTGTAGCAGTTATTGCAGGAAAACTGAAAAGCAGTGCATTGTCAGATAAAAATACCTGATAGTCTTTAAATGGTAGATTGGCAAATTAAAATACTGGAAACATTTCTTAACAAAACTTCAGTATGCCTTTTATTACAAAAAGTGTTCCCAACTAGCATTATTTGGTTTTCAGTTATAAATTACACAGTAACATGTAGATAGAACTATTCAACAAATGCATTTCACTCTGCAGCATTACTTTTCAATTAACAAGGATATGAAAATAGAAAGTTGAACTTTGTAGGCATGCTTTGAAAATATTCACCACCCAACACACAATGCATTTTACAAATAAGGTAGGGCAGGTAACATTAACATGATTTCCTAGTTGGGTTGTTTGTAAATTCACAAAAGTATTCTACAAACATTAGCATCAGGATCCCCAAAGACCTCAAGAGTAATAGAACAAGACAGAGCATGTAAAAGTGTAAATCTGGTAGAAAAAAGTAGTATTTCAGTACACCTCCTGAAAAACCAATAGCCAGTTGAAAAAAAAACAAAACAAACAAACAAAAAACCCCAACCAAAAAACATCCCAGAAAACACATCAATACATGATAATGAAAAAAATCATGAGCAAAATCTACACCATATTCAATTCAATGTCTTCTGATGAAAGATTTTGCCATCAGTAAGTCATTAATTAAAGTATAACCCAAACCAGTTCACATACTTAAAATGTATTTGCATACCATGTTCCTTTATCAAAAAAAAAAAAAAAACAAAACAAAAAAAAAACCCACACAAAGAAGAAAAGGAATAGACTAAACGTACTTTGTATTGAAGTGGTAAGACTGCTTCTTAGATGAGGTACTTCACCAAAAGAAAGGAATCTTTTTTTCTTTGAGGAGTCAGAAGACTAAAGTCAAGTACTTTTTCCTAATGTATTAGTATATAATGAGGAGAGACATATGGTCTGTGAAATTGGCAGGTTCTAAAACATTCAGGCTGCCATGGATCTAAATTAACATTTACAAATTTCCACTAAACCAGAAGAAAATCACCACAATTTAGAATAGTGATAACATAAATGTGACTTTTTCCCCCTCCCTCTACTCTCTCCCACAAAGTGCCAAAACAAGCTGGGTGCTTTCATTTAAGAAACAAAGGCATTTTCTTTCACAGGCTTACTACAGTAATCCTGAATTAAAGTGAAAAGGCACAGAACATGGTGGAAAGTCCATCTCTAAGACACGTGGTTGTAATAAAATACAATTCATTATTAATCTCCCTTAAAAGTCAGTATCTGATATGAAGAAAGTTCTTTAAACACATTTTTATCTCAGCCTCTTGTGTACAAGCCCCTACGCTGTTTCTTCATTGCATTTGTGCCATTGGCACTATCAGGAAAGACAAAGTCTCTGAAGTGCTCCTTGTAACAATTAATAAAAAGCATGTAACAAGATTCTCAGTAGTTTCAAAACGGTAGTCACACACTTTGAAACAACATACATGAAGTGTATTGACAGTAAATATTGAGTTCCAATGCCTGGGGAGGGAATGTTTAATGTGAAAATTTGCTGCGTTTGCTCAAATTATTCTAAGGCTGAAATTGTTGTACTGTAGCATTCTCAAAGCTCCATCTGTGTTTTGCCTCAAGAAAGATCGCTAACATGACACAGACTTCCAAAACTGTTTTGCTAGATCTTTCTTTAATCAGCCAGATATAAAGACACTTTCAACATTATAATGTTTTTTTTTTAACTGCAAAAGACAAATATCAGATTGCATGCCTGTTTTGCTTCACATGTCCTGCTGAAAATGCATCTATGCTTAACATATATTTAAATAAAACAAAACAGAACCTCCCAAATCCCATGAACTTGTTTATACAAGGGAAACTTCAAGCTACTTTGGAGGTTCTGAATGCTCCTGTCTCTGTCTCTAATCAATAAAAATTTGCAAAAATCACAGATATAAAATAATGATTAGGCTGAATCGCTGGCCCTCTTTAAATCAGTCATTGGAAGAGGGAGAAAATTACACAAAATCACAGAATTCTGTAGGTATTCTAGACCAGGAACACAATTATAAATAAATTTTATCCCACACAAATAAATAGTAGTAGAATCTTACCTTGATCAAATGGTTTACCCGGACTCCATGTACGAAAATAATCATCCTGGAGAGGGAGAAACAACCTACATTTAGTAAAATGTAAGGAATCAATGTATACATGAAAAACACAAAATCATGAAAGACAGAAGATGTATACCAACCTCCACTTCCTAGAAAAGGCAAGCAGTAAAAAACAAATGAGAAAAATATTACAGTCATCATAATGGGACAAATTACTCATATAGAATAAAACAGTCAGAGGCTATTTACAGTCATTAAGTAAAAATGCTATTCAAACCATATTACTTACTAGCATTTAAAACAGAAAAAGTATTTGTCATAGTACTTATATAGGTAATGTTTCTAATATTGCTTTTCAAATGTTACAGTAGTTTTCCTGTACTTTAAATTCTAAGATATTGAAAAATTTAATTACATTTTCCATTAATGATTTTTCAAAACCAAAGCTCCAATGCTGTCATCAATAACAGTACATTTTAAGGAAAGATACATGGATTTTAGAAAAATAAATATTCTCCTATGTAGTTTTCAACTGCATCAGTAAGATGTGTCAATAAATATGTCCAATTATCTCTATTTTCTACAAATAATCTTCCTAAACATAACATTGCCTCCTAATGATGTCATCAGTTGTATCCAGAAGGAAAAACTTGAATAAATTGCTTTCAAGATTTTAAGAAATTTGATTCAAAAAATTACAAATTCATAGCTAAAATGTAAATAAATTGATCTGCACACCTCAGATAATAGGTGGAGCAGAAAAATGACTAAAATTATTATTATGTCTTAATTTAACTCAGTATATTCTAGAACAAAATGTTAAAAAGACTGTACTCAACATTTTTATGTCTGCATAAATTAAGGTTCACAAGGTATATTGTCACATCTATCAGTTCCATCCCACTTGCTAGAAGATCACCAACACCACCGTAAAGAAACCTCAATTTATAAAAAAAAAATGGAACTACTGGGAAAAAGTGAGTCGCATCTAGTTGTCAAAGCCACATAATCACAACTTAAAAATGATCAAGCAGATCTTTACAGGAACAAGACACTCTCTGGCTTTTAATAGTCAACATTTTTACCTGAAAGGGGAAAAAATTGTGGTTGCAGCTTGAACTGTATTTCACTGATGATATTTTATTAGTAAATATGTTATTATGGGAATATGTGCTTTGAAACAGGAAGACAGACATGATCAGAATCTGGAAGTGCAGAATAGAACCATAGTTCTGTACTATGTTCAACACTTATGTATTCCTTCACTCTGATGCGGCACAGATTAACAATCTATGAATCACTGTATGTTATTTGCCTTTTTAATTAGTATTTTTTGAAAGTAAATAAATACAGACAGGCATATCAAATTATTTTTAATTTTTTTAAATCACACAAGAGATAAGCAGAAATTACAATTATGGTAATGTTTTCCAATTATATCCTAATAGTAACTATGGAGATGTTATTCCTACAGTGGTGTTCCGAACAGGTTTGAGCCAGCTTTAATGCAAGGCTGTCCCATGAATAACACATTGGTAAAGCTTTCAATTCTTGAAAAAAACATGAAAGTGGAAGATTCTCTTTCCATTTCTACAAATTCAGTAATGTTCACCCACAATGAGCCTATTCAGACAATATGTTTATTATTAAAATGGTGAAAAGTTAGAATAACTAGAACATGAGGCTATTAGAACAAAAGAGCAGTCATCCTGAGTGAGACCAGAATCCTAAGGCAAAGCATCCTGCATTATGCCTTAGGAAGAATGTAGAAGTAGGGCTTGTATAAATTACATCTCAAGTTGGCCTCAAACCAAGCAGACAGTAAATCAATTCTTGTTCATCTCTATACAGCAGACAACTTCATAGATCCCAAATATAACATCCCTCAGCCATTTCTAGAAGAGTCTTAGCTGACTTACTTCTGTCTACAAAGCCACTCCCTATCTTTCTTGTTACCTTTCTCCAAATCTTTTCCAAGTCTATTTTTTTTTTATAGGGCATAACTAGAATCATGCAGAGCATTCAAGATGAAACAGTACTACACATCTATACATAACACAGTAACACTGTATTCTTCTCCCCATTATGCCTACCCCTGCATTTTCTTTTTAGGTTGGGGGTGTGTTTTGGAGTTGTATTTTTTAATTGTACTATGGCTTGAATGGATCATGGTTTGCACAGAATTTTCTATCTTAAATACAAAATAAGCATACCCATATATACCTATACTGATTTTCCTAAAGAGTTATTTTTTCAAATCACTTGTTACTTAAAGAAACTCCATTATTGTGTATGTTAGACAAAATCTTTATGTGCCTCTAAAGCCAAAAATAGAATAGTTAATTGATTTTCAGATTAAGGAAATTGCTTCAATGAATTGCAGTTCCACAATTTTATAAATATTCCTAAAGCTATTTAACCTAACACATGTTTAAGAACCTGGCTTCCTACTACATTCAGATCTTTTCTCATCTTCAGTCAATAAGTTTGATTATTATAATGTTCAATATCCTATTCAGAATATCAAGTTCATTATATAATTTAAAAAGCCTCATTTTTCATAATTTTAATATAAAATTAAAACCAGAATGAACAAATACACAGTTTACATTGAAGGCTGAGTAGCATCGCAGTACCTCCAGCTAAAGTACCCTTTAACAATCTTGTAAGTGCAAAAGACAATGTCTCAGGACACAGCCTATAACTTTCGATTTTCTTCAGGACCTTCCTTGCCTTTGTCCTGAGCACGTTAAAGGATAGGTTGTAAAAGTATACAAAATAAAGTCACAAATTTGTTTTAGTAACCATACTGCTTTTTCAACATTTTCTAGCTAAAGGTATCCATGCATTTTTAAATAGAAAATTCATCCTTAGTGCTCTACTTGAAACTACGTGGAATGTACGTAATTCTTTCAAGTCTTCTCTCTGAAAGACACATAAAGCACTTATAATAGCCATATATGATGGATTTCAATGAGTTTAATATCCATGCCTTAAAATTATGCATGTTTAAGCATTACATTCAGTCAGGGTCATAGTGATGAAGTGTTTCTAAGAATGCTACAATTACGTATGCACTTTGAGACTAATAAATATCTTTTATTTTTCCTGAAAATGGCTTATCTTAAAAAAAAAAATCACGTATGTAGTCTGAAAATCTGGCAGCCGTAAGACGATGATTCAAAATGACGAAAAGCAGCTTAANTTCTTCTCACTCCTAAAAAGCAGTTGCTACATGAGTTTTTAAGAAATATACATTGAAGTACAGTAAAAGAGAAAAAAGCTCACTGGGAAAAAAAATCATATCTGACAATGTAGTAATATAGCGGAAATTTTCAGCTTTTGACAGAGATACAAAAATATGATTGTAATTAATTTTCTGTCTTGTCTACAGCATTTGTTGCATCATTTTATTGATCTCTCCTCTGCAACATTTTCTATAGATGCTACCATATATTGCTACATCACTTGAATAATTATCCAACAGAAATCTATATGGCTAAAAAAATATAATGATATATGGTAGATATGATGAGTCTGACTCAAAGAACAGCAGATATCCTAGAGCAAGAAGGACAGTTTCCTCACAAATATTTTCAGACCAAAGTGGACCTGAAAAAAATGGATAAAGCAAATCCAGTCCTTGTTTTGTGTCCACATTTTACCTGTAGTATGGCCTATGCATTAAAAGCCTATATATTAAAATCAAAGCTGATTTATGTCAGAGAATCCACTGAAATTGAAGTTTATTTCTGAATTTATAATTATCTTTATATTTTATCCAAGTATAACTTGACTGCTACAGCATAGGTTGTACAGTAGGGATATTATTAACTATGTGACTTAAAAGAAAAATCTGATAGGCAACTGTTCAATGTGAGGTACCGCTTCATATATAATGCCTTTTCAGGAAACAACATTTCTAATAGTTACCAAAGCTGGAAAGATTTCCTGAACTTTATTCAACACCAGACTAAATTCTGCCCATCCAAAACTCCACTCAAATTTTATAGAACTTACCATAATGCAAAAAATATATTTTACTGCTGGCCTCCCTATTCCTACATAGGGGTTGCTTTGTTTTCATCGAAGAACAGCTACATACTCCAATTTGTAGATGGACATGAAATCATATTTTGACAACTTCAGAAACAAAAAAAGTCTTTCAGACTGCATATGCTCCCTAATATAACTTAAAACCTACAATATTAGATTTAGATTTTTTCCTTGCTGCCATTAGCTATGAGACTATTTTGCCGGTTTTAATTTCAAGAGTTCTATTCCATTTCTTGTATCTGCATCTCAAGTACGTACATCTGCTTCTCATCTGATCTGAAAGCTCTTTACCTCTTTTAGGCTAGGTCTTTGCTATTTGGTAGTTATGCTATTTTCAGACTCCATTTCAAAAAGCCAACTGAATTGAACCAATTGCAGCCCTCCACCTGCCTCAAGCTCACTTCTGCAGCAGACTTGAGCTCACCAAGTATCTTTCTTTCATGTCTTTACACCTCTCCAATAGCAGACCATTTGACTCATCTACACCAAACCTTCCCAGTGACACTGTAACACATGTTCATATTCTAAGTCTCACTGAAAGAGCTGTGGTAGGGTTGTCACTCAATACCTCTGTCCCAACCTCTTTCCAGCGTTGGAAAAAGAAAGTTAGCACCAACAGTGTGCAAAAAGGTTTTTTCCCCACTATATCTTGCTCTAGGACCTTCAGCCTAATGTCAGCAAGATTGTCAATACCTTGTAGAACCTTAAACTGCTGGTCACGTGAAGCGTTACAGCAATAAAAGGATGAGATACCATCAAAGCTTCCATCATATGGGAAATCTACCATTCCTAAACACTGCAGTTTCCCCAAACAAATGAGGGCCACAGGCAGTATACACAGAATAATTAAGATATTCCGATCACATCTAAAGAGAATACTACCCCAAGACATAAACCATAACTGGGGAATTGTAAGTTGCACCATGAAAATGCATGATGTTGTGTACTGGAAAATTCTTCACCTTGAAACCTGAGCCAGTCTGGAATCCTCATCCAGGATACCGACATGCTCTTCAGCAGCATGTGGATACCCACCTGCCTATCACATGCTGCTTTTCATCTCTGCTGACCTGCATAGACATCTGATCTATCATAAGCCATGTCAGCACTCTGTTGTAGAAATGTGAAGCATTCGTTTAGCCAGTTACCTGCAGGATAGTGCACTCCAGGCAGTAAGGTAGCTACCACACGCAACACCATATTTACTATCACAGCATCTTACGTGTGAGGGCAAGAAGCCCAGATGGACCGTGTGTTCATGAGCCTATTTTTTAACAGTTGTCCCAAATGGATGCAATAGGTTGCTTAATCTGTAGGACAACATGCATATACCTTATGTGACGCCACACAGCTAAGGGCCTGCAGTAGAACTAGGAGCAGAACTAGTTCCAGGAGCGCAGGGACTGTTTGTCTAGTTAATTTTTTGGCTCTATACTCTCTTCTCAACAGGATCCACCTCTTCTCATGAGCTGAGAAAACCCTCATGCTTCCCAAGAAGCCACCTTTGAGGATTCCTTTCCAACACTCCTGTCCTGGTTTTGGCTGGGGTAGAGTTAATAGTAAGGTGCTATGTTTTGGATTTGTGCTGAAAACACTTGATAATATAGAGATGTTTTTGTTATATAGAGATGTTTTCATTACTGAGCAATGCTTACAGAGTCAAGGCCTCTTCTGCTTCTCACACCACCCCACCAGCAAGTAGGCTGGGAGCACACAAGGAGCCGGGAGGGTGATGTCATGCTCAGTGTATAAGGGGCTAGGGAAGAGGAAGGAGCAGGAAGGGCATTCGGGGTGATGGCGTTTGTCTTCCCAATTAACCGTTATATGTGATGGAGCGCTGCTTTCCTGGAGATGGCTGAACACTTGCCTGCCCATGGGAAGTGGGGAATGAATTCCTTGTCTTGCTTTTCTTGTGCACATGGCTTTTGCTTTACTTATTAAACTGTCTTTACCTCAACCCATGAGTTTTCTCACTTTGAACTCTTCTGATTCTCTCCCCAATATTTCCAGATGGGAGTAAGCTAGCAGCTGCACGGTGCTTAGCTTCCAGCTGGTATAAAACCATGACAACTCCAAAGAAGCACAGAGCAGGAACTCTTCTTTAGTGAATCAAGTTTTAAAGAAAAAACAATCAGATTTATTACCTGAACTTAAGAAATAAGAAAAAAAAAAAAAAGTCTAGATGCTTTTTACAGGCTAGCATAGAAAGGTGACTACTACCAGATTTGACTCTTTTCCCCAGATGTAGTGTCCCATTAGAAATATAATTAGTTTAGCCAAAACCACCAGTTCAGTGCATAAAGCACCTCAGACACAGATAAAGGCAGGGACATTTCACACCCAGTACTTCTGGGAAACAGGTAATCTTAAAAATCAGTTTAGTAAGTCAAAGAATCAATATGAGAAAACAAACTCCAAAATAATGAACCACCACAGAGGTAATATCAGTGTTGTTCCTCTGGTAGCAAAGGAACTAAACACCTGTAGGCAAGATTAAGCCTTGCTGCAAAACTCCTTTCCTTCTTGTTTGGCACCTAGCCTCCTTGAGCAGGGTGCTGCAGCAACAGGCAAAAGGATGCTAGTTTGTTGTTCAGTGCCAGCCTCCAGGGAGGCTGATGTCAGCTTCCTCTGCTGCTTCAGACTCACGGGGCCATGCCACCCCTGAGGCCTGTATTCATGGGGCTGGCAAAGCACAATTAGAATCAATAGCTGCTTCCAGCAACCCTGGCACTCAACTCACCACACTCAATGTTTATCCCACTCCCTTTCTTTGCCTCACACTTCTAGTACGTTGATGATGCTGGGCTAAGAGCCACCACCTTTTCAGCTCCTCTCTCTCTGTTTCACAGACCTCATTCAGTAAGATTTCTCTGGAGGCCATCTATTTGGTACTAGCAGCATTTACTAACAGCAGCTTTGAATAGCACAGTATTGAAATCATTTGCCAAGAATACCAAATGCTCACTAAAGCTTATATTCAGAACTACTGAGAAAATAATGAAAAACATTTTAAAGGAAGGAATTAATATCAAAGCATGACACTATAAGCTTCTAAATCCCAATAAAATTTAAAATATTGTTTCTTTAAAAGTGCATCTCTCATTTCTCGTCATGAATAATAATAAAAAAAAAAACACCACCATCTTTTCACCATCATACAAAAAGTTTTGGCCACGCTCCTCCTATTATGCAGTGAAGATTCAACTTATCAGGATGGTCTTAAAATAGGTTTGTTAGACTACAGAAGCTGTAGTCTAAGAGAGTTGAGAGAAGAGTTGAAAACAGATGACATATGTGAGGTAGAAGGCCATCTGTGGGACTTTCACATGCCTGTTCAATTTCCTCAGGTTCCTCTTCGCTAATGCACAAGGCCTTGGCAACAAGGGCAGAACTTATTCCCTGACCTCTGCATACAATGCCACAGTCTGGAGAAGAGGACAGTCAGGAGCGGCAGAACAGTAACAGACTATACAGAGAGATCAGATCACATCTGTGGGGCTGGAGCAGATTGAAAGAGATGGCCAATATGATTGTGAGGCTATGGTTTGTATTGATGAAAAATGGTGGACCATATAAGGGAGATCATTGGAAACTGGGAAAAAAGCTAGCATCTCAAAAAGTAAAATGTAAGAAGGTAGATGCAGGGAACTACAGGCCAGGCAGCCTCACCTCAGTCCCTGTAAAGATCCTCTTGGAGTCCTTTTCCATGCACATGACAAACAAGAATAAATGCTCACTGCAGACCTACCAAGGATTTACAGTGCTTAACCAGCCAGACTGCCTTCTACAGTGAAATAACAGTTTTGTGTACAAAGGGAGAATGGTGGGTGTAGCATACCTTCACTTTACTAAGGCTTTTGATATAGCCTCCCACAGTGCATTCATTTGGAAGCTGAAAGTAAAGGCTAGACAGTTAAGTGGGCTGAAAATTGATGACATCCATGGTCAACAGCTTACGTCCAACTGGTGACTCACTAACAGTCCAAGCACTCCAGAGCCACTTCTGGGGATCATATTGTTTAACATCTTCAGTAACAATTTGGATGGTAACACAGAGCATGCCATAGACAACTGAACTAGTGGGAGCTCAATCCAGAGAGACCTCAGTAACTTGAGGTTTGCCCAGCAGAAAAATTAGATTCAGTAAGAACAGGAAAGTTCTTACTCGGACAGAACGTCAGCTACAGGCTGCAAAACTCTGTTGAAAATGGCCTGGGAGTTACAGTGGACAGCAGGAGAATTTGACAGAGCTGGATTTATTTAGTCTGGGAATGAGGAGTCTAATGGATGGTTGCCTGCAACCATTTGAAGGGCAATTACCAGTTCTTGTCAGCAGAGCCAAATGATTTAAATGAGGAGCAAAGGCCACACATTGCAGCTTGGGAAGTTCAGGCTGGATATGAGGGAAAATTTCTTTACTAGGAATGTAGTGCAGCAGCAGAACTAGCTGATCATGGTGTCTTTGTTCTTGGGGGTTTTCAAGACTTGACTGGAAAAAAAATCCAGAGCTGACCTCATCAATCCAGTGTTGTAACAGCTCCAACTTTGAGTGGGCAGCTAGATTATAGGTCCCTCAGGGCTATCTTCCAACTAAAATTTATCTGAATCAGTGACTGTTTACAGTATGCCAATACTGCAGATATTTGAAGAAAAGGAACAAGTCCTTTCTACTGTTAACTCCAAATATTTGAAGAAAAAGAACATTTTTTTTTCTACTGTCCTTTTGCAATGTACTATTATTTTCTTTATTCACCTATGTTTCCTGCTTGGATAGTTGAAATGGCATGTGTGTGTAAGAGCTTCTAACACTGGCATGTGAGGAAAAAAAAAAAAAAAAAGTAGTAACTTTTGATTGGGGACAAAAGGACTAAGTAGATCAGGTGAGAAGCTTGGAGCACAAGAGACAAAAAGAGGGGTTTGGAATAAGGTACACAGAGAAGTGAAAGTAGTTTCTGGAAACCAAGATTTGGGAAGGTAGGCATTAGGAGACAAATGGGTAGAATGGGACTGATAACTGGGCAGGAGAGAAGATAAAGGCAGGAGTGGAGTGGAACTACCACATGAAGGAAAATAAGGAGGAGGCAGTCAACATTAGAGACTGATTTTTTTGAGCATTGAACTGGAAGGAGGTAGTATAAGAAGCAAGTGTGAATTAGCATAAAGAATTCAGATGTGCATCTCAAAGAAACTGGATAAGACTGGTATTAAGCCTAGGCAAGCAAAGGAAGTATGAGAAATCAAGAACAATAGAGACAGGACTTAGGAAAGAAGAGGTTTGAAGAAACGTAAAGAAAAAATTAAGTTGTAGAGGAAACAGGATTGCAAAAAAAAAACATAAACAAACCTGGAAGTGTTTTCTTTACAGTCTGGAAAGAATCCTAAATTTCTGGGTCTCGATCTCAATACATACTGAAAAAAGCACTGTCAAACTGTTTTGCCCATGTCTTCCACACAGTGAATGGTAACATCTATAGCCTATGTTGCAGAGGTCAGCATAAACCTGGATAAGAATTTCCCTGGATTTTTTTCTTGTTTGTTTAGCTTTTTGTTAGAATTTTTTTTTTTTTTGTCAAAACAGACATTTTCTAGAAACATATCAAGTTTGATGAATTTTGACTGCTAGACATTCAGGTTCTTTTTACTGAAAGAAATGCCTTGCTTAACTTGATTGGCAACTTTCCCTCATTATTTCAAGGTACCTGTATACTACTGAAATTTGATTCTATGGAGCATGATGCATACCTGGCGTCCCAAATAACAATGGGGCTTCCACTACTCATGCAGAGCTTGCACTCTGTTTGAGTCTTCTCTCTAAAACACTAAGAGCCACATGAAATGCTTATTTTGGTTGCAAAAAAAACCCCTGAATTAAAAAGAAGCTGTTTAATAGATTTTATTTTTTTTTTTGTCAAAAGAAGTTTCAAATTTCTAGCTTAAATTCCATTTTGAAACAAAAGTATTTTATAAATGTCAAAAAATATCATGACATGGAAATTTTGTTTTTAAATTACTTTAAGATCTACAAGTCCCTTAAAATTAATGATGTATCAATACTCCATTAAATACAAATTCCTAGGGTCTTCTCAGCCTTTTTTAAAAAATATGAAAATTTATAGGCAAATCTATGAACATTAATCTCATTAAAATCAAGCCCAGAATCCAATTAGATCAAGTGCTAAATTCAGTGCTCCAGTACTTCAGAGCTAATGCAGGCCATCCTTTGAGCATGTCAAATGTTCTAAAAATGCTAGACAGGCTGCTAAATGCTCAGATCAAAGGTTGACTCCAAAGAGCATACACTCGCGATCTTTATCTCATCCCTCCTGCTACTAAAGAGAAGAATGGCACCTCATTTTCTGTATCTTTCTTCTTATTCTGAACATGAACAATTTTTAAAGCATTTTGTGTTCTGAAGATAATTTTAAAAATCCAAGAGGAAATTATCATTGTCTTCAGAAGGGTTTGAGCAAGAAGATCAAAGACCAGGGTCACAAACTGAACAAGTTGGACAGAATGAAATAATGGGAAATGTTTCATTCTATTATATGCAGTGAACAGTAGAGGGGTCTTATGAATAAAGAATGTATGAACATTTATTAAAGCCCATGCCATTAACGATTATAGAGCATGCATGACAGAAACTAAACCTAAGCAGTTTTAGTTTTGGCATTTCCAAACATTTAAGAGCAAGAACATATATATCTATGTTCTTTCATTAAGATTTTTGCAGACTACATGATATAAAATTCATAGTTTAAAATAGATGCATTTACTGATTGGCTCATATACTAAATCCAAAACTGAAGATACTATTTGAAACAAGAATAAGAAATATATTGAAACCAGTTTTCTGTTTTGGAAAATCTTACAGTTTTCTGAACAAAAGTGATTCAAATTATGTATAGGGAAACAACACATTGGCCAAGAAAACACTGTTTAGTGGTTTTCAGCAAACTCCAGAACATATTTAAAAACAAAGTCAAAAGAGAATTTTTGTTGCACTGCATCAGCTAACGACACTTTGCAACAGAATAAACGGGGTGCCACTTTCAAGGGAGGCAAACTGGATCTTTGCTGTGAGACTTCATGAGAAAAACCTTCCAGAACGGTATCTGATACAGAAAAATACCAACTTCAGCAGTTTATTTAGCTTACTATATCAATTAAATCTACAGTAGCTATGCTATACAACTTAGGAAAAGCCTTTTTTTCAAACTACAGCAATAGTAGCAATACTACTACTACAAAAAACAGCCTTTTTTCAAAATACAGCAATAGTAGCAATACTACTACTACTACAAAAACCAGCCTTTTTTCAAACTACAGCAATAACCAGAAGTGGAAAAAAAAACCCACCAAACCCTAGATATAAAGGAACTCCAAAAGAATAGGGTCAGTTTGACTGACATGGGGAACCATAGAAATAAAATTCAGAGACAAGACAGAATTTGCCATTTCTAAGTATCTTTCATGTCAAACAATCCTCACAGTGGGACACAGCAAGTGATTTATCTTCCAGCAGAAGGAAGTAAGTACCTTCCCACAGCACTAAAAACATGGCTGACGTACATCACCGTTGTACTTTATAATACACATGCCTTTCAGAAAAAGATCAGTCACAGCTTCATTTCTTCATTTAAGACTGAGTCAGAAAAGCTCATTCTTTCCTTACAACATCCTGAAAACATCCATCATCCTTTAGAAGCATTAGCCTCCTAACTCCTGATGCTGGGCTCTTGTTGAGTGAAGAATAAACCAAAACAATTTGAGATAAATCACCAGTAAGAATCACAACAGTCACTGGAGGTATCAATTTTGAAGGTATTCAAAGCCCTGCAGGTTACAAAAAAATGGTTGATGGTAGACTGGCTTAGCAGCCCACTTGGACCAAATGTAATGAATAAAAATCGGAACAAGAAAAATGCCCTTCTGTTTCAAATGTTGCACTATTTCACAAATGACAGGAGCTCAGATAACTTGTTTACCTTTTTTTTTTTTTTCTTCTTAAAGGGAAAAATATCCCTTTAAAACAAGCTGAGGACTTCTGAAAAAAAAAAATTTAAAAAAAAATCAATACTTGAAATTAGAATCTATGAAGACATAAGCTGCACTTCAGAATCTGTAATTAAACCAGTGATAGAGATATTCATTCAACATTTCTTTGTTAATATGAACACTGGGTGGTTATTTTTATATATATTTATTATAGTCAAGCCTATATAGCTTGTACCAGATGGGGAAAAATATACTGTAAATTGGGTAGATCCACAGACAGTAAAAACAGAAAAATATATATTGTTAAAATAATATGAAACAAATCTGTATGCATATATATCAATTTGTTCAGAAATTCAATCATTATACAACTACATCCTGGTAGATGTTATTTTTGTTAAAGCTATTCATAACATAAGCAAACTATGATTCAAGATGGGATCCAAGACTCCTCGAGTTATGTCCTAAATTTATCAATAAGAAGCACCAAGTTCAATGCATTTTTATGTCTTCTTGCTCCTAGTGGCCCTATTGCAATTATGGAACTTACAGATATGGTCAGTAATTTAGAAGTTTAAAAATATCCTATGAATTAGCAAGCCTCATGAATACATAATGCTGAGTTAAACAAAAATAAAAAACTGTAGAAAAAGCAGTCACTACAATTGCCTATGAAAAACAGTAAGGACATTTTTAACATACACTGTCTTTTTATTGCCATTGTATTTCATCCTTTTTATACAATCAATTAATACACAAAGAAATGCTGTATCTTCTGACACATGCCATTAACATGTTTTACTGTTGCTGTTGGGCAAGAATAGGTTTGTAAGATGCATAACGGAACACTTATGGAAGTTCCTAGATAAAAGCTTAAGAAGGTCGTTTTTTTAATCAATTGAAAAGACAAAGAAAAAAATCAACATGTGCAAGTGTACTGTGAATTTTAGTGAGATAACTGAACTCATTTCAACATCATCATCAAATACCTGACAATAAATTTTGGTCATTAATGTACCATAGTTGGATTTTAGTGGTTAACATACCTTTATAATCCTTAAATTCTCTCATGCCAGTTATTAAGAAATGTTACCTTAGGTATCCTACCGGCCTGGACTCATATGTCTAGTTTACATGTCAAATATCTTCTCCAAGTTCTAAGGGAAACCATTTTGTCTTCTAGCAACTAACTAGTAAGAAATTACCCACTCTAGCAGATAAGGAGATAACTGAAACACATAGACTGGTTTGGGTTGGAAGGGACCTCAAAGGTCACCTAGTTCCAACCCCCCTGCCATGGGCAGGAACACCCTCCACTAGACCAGATTGCCCAAAGCCCCATCCAGGCTGGCCTTGAACACTTCCAAGGAAGGGGCCTCCACAACCTCTCTGGGCAACCTGGACCAGTGCCTCACCACCCTCACAGTAAAGAATTTCTTCCTTATATCTCATCTAATCTAAATCTACACCTCTTCAGCTTAAACCCATTACTCCTTGTCCTGTTACTCCATGCCCAGGTAAACAGTCCCTCTCCAGCTTTCCTGTAGGCCCCCTTCAGGTACTGGAAGGCTGCTCTAAGGTCTCCCCTGAGCCTTCTCTTCTCCAGGCTGAACAACCCCAACTCTCTTAGTTTGTCTTCACAGGAGAGGTGCTCCGGCCCTTTGATCACTTTTGTGGCCCTCCTCTGGACTTGTTCCAACAGGTCCATGTCCTTCTTGTGTTGGGTGCCCCAGAGTTGAACATAGTACTCCAGGTGGGGTTTCACAAGAGCGGAGTAGTAAAAATTATAATTTTTAACTTTTGCCACTATACTTGCTCAGGTCCCCGTGCTTCTATTGTTGGTAACAAAAAAATCAGTAAGAATTGTTTGAAAATTTCTTCTTTGCAATGTTTTACACCTTTTCACAGAACTTACAAAGCAAAGGCTTGTGTTTCCCCAATCCTGTTTGGCACCTCTGAAATCTGAGGCGAAACCATGCAGCCCCATCTGCAGACCACTGCACATCCTTAGCTGCTAGGGCTGAGGTCACATCCTTACTCAAGTGTCAAAATGAGTGAATTCCATTTCAATATCCCAGAAGTTGATATATGCATGCAAAAGGTAACTGAGTATTACTAGTTTCTCTAGATAAGTACATAAAGTAGATGGTAAGCTGTGTCTAAGTACTACATGAAATAAGGTCCCATACTCAAGGACAAACTAAGTTATGTCATCATCTTTTGTATTGTTTCTTCTCCCTTTAATAGAGCTTAGAAATCACAAGCCACCAATCTGACTACATAACATGCAATCAATGCTGAGTCATATATGTGCTGCTTTACAGATTTCCAGAACATAAACATTTCTTTCATTGTCTGCAAATGCTGCTTTTTCTTAAAGAGAGAAACGTATGAACACAGAGGACTAACTAAATAGTTGTGACTCTAAATGTCAATGAGGAAAGCCATTTTAATTACTTTCACTTGGGATATTATTGCTATCTTTGCTCTCTAAGAGAAAAGGTCATTTACTTATGATGCAGCACTTCGTACCTCATGAATTTACATAGCCTGCCACTAAGTTATGAGGAGTTTACAAATCTAGTAGTGAGGCGTGCAAAATACATTACATATCTGGATGAATGACTTGAGTAGGTTACAACATCTGTCTCTGGTCAGTACTTCATAGAAGTAGAGGCAGACACGCAAATTTTCATAACCACTGGCTACAGACAAAAGAAAGTGTTAGACTGAAAATATTACTAGTTCACTATCATTAGTTATATTTAAGATATACTTAAATATTTTCTATATTAAACATAGGCACTTCATTATATATTGGTGATGTATATATATTTTCCCCAATTCAGAACTAATAACACATAGTGCTGTTGGTATTGACTTTTTCAAAATAGGCTACGTACCATCATCTCATACTCCCTGATCTATTCACAGACCAGTATTATTCATATTTTTACCTCTAATTTTTTTCTGTTTCTAGAAATGCTCTTTAACTGTATCTGCACATACACTAAACTATAGCACGTAAAAGTTTGATTGTATATTTTGGAAGTGGTATCTTAATTTCCAGCAAAACTACTACAGCGTAGTATTTAACAACAGAGCAAGAATGATTATAAGACAATCTCTGTACTAAAACTTTAGCTTGTATTTCACATTTAGACAAAATAAAAATGCTGAACTGGATCATTTTTCAATTGAATCGCTTTAGCTATTTTACAAGATCAACCATGCTGCTATTCCTATTGTTTAAAAAAATGCTAATGAAAATCTAAAAGCTCCATTGAAACTGTTTTGTCATTATCTATTCAGAAGGAACAACCTGTTTTCCTTGATGGAACCTAATCTGTGTTTCCTATTGGGTTCATCCATGGATTTAATTATATGAAATAAAGCATTCCTAGTGACAAGAAGAGTGTTCTTTGGTCTCGTTCCGTAAAGGAAAAAAAAAGATACAGCGTTCTCCAATACAAAGAAAAAAAATCATCAGTTAAACGTACTAGTAACCATAGAACAGAATGAAAAAGGCCATCTCCTCAGTTCTAATCAATTATTAGAGTCCATGCTGAAGGGAAATGAAAAGAAAGAACCAAATTTTCTGGAACTTAGTATCTGCAATTGCTAGTCAACTACATCTCATCAACAGTTCACAAGGCTGATAGTTACAGTCCAGAGAGAAACAGGTTCACAGAAGAACATTTAAAATGTTTAAATTTAAAAGTGTTGAGAAATTAAAATTTATTTTACTGCTGCAACACCTAAATCCAAGCCATATACTATTATATTAGATATTTCTCAAAGATCAGATGGCCTTGTCTCTGTGTCTGAGAATACTGCCTTGAAGACTGTTGCTTAGGGCTTTTTGTCGGCCTTTTTGACTGAGGAAAGTTGACAGACAAAAGAAAATAGGCAGCAGCTGAACAAAGAAATTACAAAAAAAAAAATTAACACTTGGCAGTAATTGAACTCTTTAAAAAAAAAAAAAAGAGCTTTGCAGGCAGAAAAGTCTCAGCTTTGCTGTTGTAACTCTCAAAAATGTCTTGTGTGTTTGTGCTTACAATGAAAAAACTAAGTGCTCCTTTTAAGGTCCCTCCCTCACTAGTGAGAAGGACAAAAATCACTAGAAAAGAGTGAGACTTATCTTTGACTGTAAGGCTCAAGTCAGCAAATAGATCTTACACTCTGAGCATGAAGTAGAAAAATCGACATACACAGATTTATTCTTCCAAATCTGAGCCACTCATATAAAGTCATATGTATTTCATTAGCATTTCATTAGGACTAAATTCTGAATGGTCACTGACCAATTGTTTTCTGCAGGGCTGAAAACTAATTTTTCTCTGAGAAGCAGAATGGTGTTCCCAAAAAAAAGCCAGAACAGGGAGGAACAGATCCCACATAGTGAGTCATGAAACAAGGTTTAACATGGTGAGCAACAACCATACTCATTTGGTAACTGCTACTGTTCCGGAATGATCCAGAAGATTCAACACATCAAGGGGAAGGAATGCCCTAAACATGGTGGAAAATGGGCGAAACTCTGTATCTATCTATGTCAATAAATGGAGTCAGCATTAAGATCTCCCTAAAGCCTATATCCTCCAATCATTTATATTATGTCCACCAGCTCAAATCCTGAGTTCTTTTGAATTCTCAGTAGGAGGGCAAGGCTGCCTCCAAGGCACACAACTCTGTACTGTACTTAGGAACTGACCTCAACACCTAGATCTCAAGCATAAAGCTCCTGGGTTATTATTTGTTTGTTTTTACTGCCAAACAGTAAACACGAGCAGGCAGTAAAGAAAACAAAACAAAACTCTTGCTTCCTTCCCTCTGCTCCTCTGAAAAACAACAATAGAGTGCTTTTCCAAAACTCTCAGGAGTCAGTTCTGCAACAGAAGTAGAAGAAGCTGGAGCCAACTTTACATCTTCAACATTCTAGTTTAGACATATTGCAGAAAACTGTAAGGCTGTATTGTAGGACAATATTTCACACTCAAGGAAACTGATTAGCACTGATTAGATACATCTGAAAAACTAAGTACATTTTTATGCTTATGACAAAGTGAAAAAGCATCATACAGCCAACTTAATACTGAAAGAGACTGCAATTGTTTTAAAAACCTAAGTCCATAAAAAGCTGAAAAAAATTAACACTTCCCATTTGTTAAGCAATTCTAATAATGTATCAGTGATATTATAATTTTTTAAAAAAAATCATTACCAAATCATTACATACGTAACATCTCAGGTATCTATAAATTAACATACACATATGTCTTTATTTTAATAGAGTACTACTTCTGTAGAGTGAAATAATCACTACTCCTAGAACGAGGCTACACGCATGACTAGGCTGTGTTAATAAACACTAGTTCTGTTATCAGAAAACCACAACTTGAATGCTGGTAAATGGGAGATTGCAACAGGGTTCCCCAAAGGACAAGAAGAAGAAAATACAAGATGTCTTCGAAGTACAAGCACAGAATGATATCAAAGCATATAAAATCAAATAAAAAATGACCAGTTATTGATCACTAAAGAAATTCAAAGTGAGAGGTGGGTAGAATTGGTTTTAGAAGGAAAGTTGAACATGTATAGAATTATCCATGATTGACACAGAGTGAGATGTCTTTTGATAGCTAGTAACAACTAGTTGCACTGGCACCGGATTTCAGAACTGGGAATGCAAAATTGATTGTGGATGTGTAACAGTACACTGTAGAATATTATTATTAAAGTGAAATATATATCCCAACTGCTTATAATGGTATTCCATCCTTGAGGCTTGGTTGCCAGTCAGATGCAGCACATTAAAATGTGATCCAATTTCCCCTAAATTTTGAATTATAACCTTTACATGACCTCACCATTGTGCATCCTAACTATTCAGAAAGTTATATGTTCTGATCATAATTTCTAAATTATGCAGAGCAAGCTAAGAACTTGCACTATAAAGTAGTTAAAATAATGTACACCTATAACGCACAAAACTATATCACTTCAGTAAGAACAATAAAAGTCACTCAAACATCTGATATGTTTTCATTCAGAATCCTTTTATAGATACCAGTCATTAACCCGCAGAAAAGACATGCTATCTTGATTTAAAGCCCTATTTAACTGTACCACTGAAACAATAGTAGTTACAGCAATAGCAACAGGGAAAAAAAAAAAAAGAAAAAAGAAAAAAATCCAATTCCTAACCAGTCAAGATACTGTGATACAAAACTGCAGGAATTAAATAACAATACTTGATGTTGATTACACTTCTGCCTATACTGGTAACTTGAAGAAAATCCAAGAGAAGTCTTACCAAGCTTATATAAAGTAAGTGTCAGTTATCTCTAAGAAATATAAAAATTACAAAAGGAAAAAATCCAAGTGGCAATGACAGTTTTGAGATAGTACATGTGTGATTCCAAAAACTCTACACTAAATGTGTGAGAGAGAGAGAGAGAGTGTGTGTGTATATATATATATTTTTTTTTTCCTGAACTATAAAGCCTTTTTTTTTTTTATACAAGATCTCCTGTGAGTGTGCAGGTTACTATCACAGTTCACTGTTCATATCACTTAATTTGGAAACATGGGAAAACATTGAGTCTGGATGACTGGGGAACCCTCTCTGCACCTCAGGCCTGGTAAAATTATATAGGATTGAACTAGTGTGCAGGAGGCGGAAATAAATTATTTTTACAATGAGCAAAACTCTTCAACAATAAAAAGGCACATACTTTCTATGTCTAATAGCAGTGACTTATCAGGCTGGCACCTTCTTGCAGATTTTACTCCTGAAATGATGCTTAGAAAAAAAGTGTTGTTTGGGTAAAAGTGAGGGTGGAGGGAGAGACTTCTGAGTTTTCTTCAGTCTTTGCCACTTCTAACATCAAGTTAGTAGGTAGCACGTGGTTTGCTTAGTCAAGCCAGGAAACAAAATGTTGAGTGGTAGGATGAAACAAAATGTGGAGTGGTAGACTGAAATTTGGAAAGAATGGGGGAATTCCTCAGACCTGGGTAAGCTTAGTGGTGTTCCTAACAACCCCAGGACTGGATGACTTTTTCCCCTCATTGAAATCTAGGGTAGCTTGTTTTCACATATGAGAAACAACAATTGTATTTATTTATTTATTTTAATATATGTGTGGTATTTATAGACACAATTTAGTTATAAAGTTAACTGTCATTCAGACCCACTTCAATTTTGGTGTTATTACTTAGTAGATACAGTTAGCATCCTTTCCCTTGAGAGTGTGTTCATCACCTAGGTGACTTTTTTCCTCCCACTTTCCAAAGCAGCACTTCACTTCCCTCACCTTCCCAATATTCCCTGCTGCTGCAATAAGCTAACTTTCAATGTTAGATATAAAACACTTTATCTGAATGATAACATATGCATTGTAAAGTTTAAAAGTAGTAAAACATCACTGATCAAGTACCTCCTAGGCAGGACCCTAACATATTCAAAGTTATTTGCAAGGATGATATAACTTGTCTCAAATATTATATTGCTTGTAAATTTTTAGGTATATATAGCTTTATACTAACAATTTTAAATTTTGTCTGTACATGCACTATAGATATTATGCTGGTTGAAGTATTATTATAATTGAGTTATTCTGATTTCTAAAAGCAGTAGCAGTTTCATCAGTATATTTCAGAGTACCCTGAAAATACAATCATAATTGTGTATCTACAGTTAAGGAATGTAAATAAGTTTAAACTCCATAATAGAACAAGTATAGAGACGAGAGAAAAGGACTAAGAAAAGAACTACATTCTAATGAAGTCAGTCATCCCTTTTGATTTTTGGGATACAAAAAAAATCCCCTGCTTCTTGCCAATATCATAGAAGTACAACTTCAGCAAACTGGAGAACACAATAGATAAAAGCACATACAGATTTCAGGGTGATAAGTTATTTAGCAGAGTCAGAGTAATGTGTCATGTGGCTTGGGAAAATAAAATATTTCAGCAAGTAATGCATACTTGAATTGGGTTCCATTATTAGATGCAGTTGGAAAAGATAGCTACCTCTCAGAAGAAAAATAGTTATTCTACAGATGAAAGGAATTTCACAAGTCTATCTTAGTCTGTTTGTTTACTGAAAACCAAGTCCAGGTTCGTATCTTAGAAGAATATTTACAAGTCTTTGTCCCCTGTGCTTAACAAAAAATTTAGGCATCAGTTTATCTCCTTAGGATATGTACTTCACAACTACAAACTTCTTTTCAAGAATGTGCCAGTCTTTGTAGCATGAACCAGTAAGGTTTGGGCTCATTCAACCTATATTTAAAGTGAAAATTAAGTCTAAAATTCATAATACCACTAATAACTTCACCTACTCCGCAGTTTGGCTCATCAGAAGTAATGTTTTCTTTCCAAGAAAAGTTTTGTCTTCATCAACAGACATTAATATAGCACTATGATACTTTTGAGATAAATCAGCAGTTTTCGGTCTCATAAAGCTTTCTGATGTTCTAATTTCTCAAACATTAGTTCTAGCATGACCTTAATTTAAGTGCTTTTTACTCATCCCTTAAGAAACATGTCTTGTTTTTTATCCTACTTGTAAATATTAAATAAAAAAAGTTGACAACACTGTACATTCTAATTACTTTTTCCCTTGACAAAAGCTATGCTAAAATGGTGTTATCATGAGAGAGTTTCAACAGTTTCAAATAAAATGCATTGTGGTCATACTAGGTCTATAAACACAACAAGAAGTTTAGGTAGAATCATACTAACACTGAAGTGACCAAAGTTTTATGCAACCTTGATATCCCAAATAAAAGTAAATTAATTTTAAAGAAATTGCAGGTGCTTTCCTCTTTAACTCCACCCACTATGCCAGTGTTGTGGAGAGTTACAGTTGTTTGGATATCCTAACCATGGGTGGAAAATTCCTATTTATATATGACAAATGTCACTAAAAAGAAAATAAGAAATTATCAGATGAAGTAAATATTGCCTATGATACTTTTTTATCCTAAACCACTAAGATGTGTTAAAACTACTTTATTAAATATTAATTTTCATAAAATATTTACTAAGAAAAATCTGGGTATGTTACACCAAAACACGAAGGAGTCAAAACACCCTACCTACTGTGCATCAGCAGAAGCCACAAAATAGCTGAGCCACAGCGGCCTTCCTCTGTCTTTCGAATGGCAGGCGTAGGTTTACTAACAGCAGAGGCAGTGGCAGAAAAGAGAGCTCAGACAGGTTCAGCTTCCTCTACTAATATTTCCAGGAATAGCATGCAATCTCTGTTACATGACACACTCACTTTGCCCTCCTGCCCATTCATTTCCAGAGCAGTTGGATATCCTTTCTGCACCTCCATTCTTCTGCTTATTTATACACATCTTGCCTTCATTTTCTTTTCCTAGCTTGCTCAGCTGTCTCTCTTTTTATATATGTATATATAGATCCTACCCTTAACTTCATCCTTATCCTCTCTATTGAGCCAAGGTGATATGATGTACAAAAAATACATTTTGGTACCATATACTTTTTACAACTGTTTTTAATCACTAGATGTTATCTGTCAAATCTGCTGCATAAGAATAGTCTTCTTCAGGCAAATTAATGAAGAATTGTTCTCCTCCAAAATGGCTATCTTCCACTGTTTCTAAAGAAAATAAAGGCATTAGTCATTTTTGTTAAGAGCAAAGACTGGTTTCGGTCTCATTGCAAATAACAGCAGCTATTCAGCAAAAGAACAATTCAACATGCAGGTCTCTGTAAGAGAACATTATTTGTCAGCCACTAAAGGAGTAACTTTTACTGATGAAGCTTAAAGAAAAAAAAGAAATAAGTCTTCAAGGACAGCTCAGTAATCTAGTGAATTTTAAGTACAAAAGAAATTTTGAAATATCTGCATTATTCTTTTATTAGACTAATCTAGGATAATGAACCAGTATGTCACCAAGTTCTGAATTTCTTAAAGGAATTATTCTTACATGCAATTTAACGTTAACTTGAACTAATTGACCCATTTCTTGTAGATCATTAGTGAGTGCATTATTCTGAAATAACATATGACATCTTCATATGCAGTATAACATGAAGTTCCCACTTTATATGGAAAACTCCAATCAGCTTTGGCCAGTGGTGCCATAAGATGCTTCACAATGCATCCCTTGTAGAACAGCAAAACGAGGAGCAAGAAGCAGCCCATTCCTAAATGGTTCCCTGAGCCTTGGTATAGATCCCCTCTGATTACAGACATCCTGAACAGATAACCAGACAAAGTTCTACAGTGAGAAATGTCAGCAAAGACCAAGCATAAGTAAAGAAAGTCTCCTTCCTGTGTTGGGATAAAACTGATTGTGGAAAAACAACCCTAAATTTGAGACTAGAATCTAATCTTTTGAAAGAAAAAGTCTATTGGCTAATAACGCTGTTTCGACAGCATCTTCCAATATGCACTAATGGACACTATCATATTCTCCAAATTTCCTTTAATAATCACCTACTCTCTATCCTAACTTACTCTTTATGTTTTGATTTTTGCTTTCAAATTTTTCAGCTTTTTTCTTTAAAGACTACATTCTGCTTATTTCAGTCTTGTGACATATTATCCCATTCTTCGTTTTTCATAATCTTCCCTTACATTTCTTCCCCATATTCTTTGCTGAATTTTTACATAACAGTTGCTTATGCTGATTATCTAAAACCACATGCCTGGGAACTATGCTGTCCCCCCCCGCAGACAGCTCACTAATGGTAACCACGGCAGATCTAAAGATCCCAGAGCTTACTGAAATCATGAAATTTTCTGAAATATCAATTTTTCTGGTATAATTTTCAGTCAGTTTAGCACAGCACTATAACCTAGCAAATTTTATTCCAATACAATGCAATGGTTTCTACTTGGAACTTTTAACACAGTAACTATTGTTGCCTAAATTATTATCTATTAGTGTTACTGCAAATCCTCATTGAAAAAACTGATTTATTTAATGTTTATAAATAATTCCATAGGTCCTATATAAGAGCAGAAAACTACACACACATCCCATAACAGAAACAAAGCTAATTTAGGTGGAGTTGAAGAAGAGAAGTGTGTCACTATCTTGTTCTTTTCAAATGAAGAGATGCATAGAGGAAGCAGAAATACAAGATGGTGGTTATGAGAGGGAGAATCCAGTGAGCTCCCAAGTCTAATCAATAAAAAGTCCCCTGAGTATTACTATACTAAAATCATTATCAAGTAAATCTGTAAAAAAATATTGGTCTAATCCTAGAGTCTTTAGGGTGTCTCTCCATGTCAAGGACATCAACAGGAATATTTTCACTGACTTCAGTGAGGCATGGTAAATTTTCCAACTCCTAACTCCCATTCATTGATTCTACTAAATGATTAGCTTATTCACATGAAAATGAAAATCTAGATTTATCACAAAGCTTGGTTATTACCTGCAAACTGTCAGTACCAAATTTGCGCTAACACCTTAGAACTATTACAATAAAACACCAGAATCAACACAAATGGTTATTCAACAGTTACAGAAATTATGTTGTCCTACTTTCACAACCTTATTGCACCCCTAGCATCATCCTCCTTTGCCATCCACAAGAGCATTCTGTTATCTCAGTCCCTCAGGTCATTATTGCCTTTAATCTCAAACCAAGCAGATTCGGACCTTGCCAGGATGACTGACAAAGGATAATCCCAGTTGCTGCAGGAAACCCTGCTGATGCTTCAGTACATGACACACAAAGTCAGTGCTGAACTCATAGAGGAGCAGTGTATTAGAAAGGACTGTGTGCTGCTACAAGCATTTTTTCTTCTATGGGACTTAATACTGAAGACTTGACTATTTTACTTTGGCTAAATTCCTGGCAGCTATAATTACAACTGACACGACTCTTTCCACACACACAGCCCCAAAGAAAAAAGGGAAGATTAGTCTTTTTAGTGTCCAATTAGGAAATCACATTCTGCATTCTCGAGATTTCCCTATGCTTCAAAAACAGTGAGACTCTTCAATTTGCCTTAAAATAGAAATCTATTGCTGAGCACTAAAACCTGCTATATCCTATCCCAGAATGAGATTAATTTCAGTGTTACCAAATGTTAATCGTTCATACAGCATACAGTGCAGTGTATTTTGGGATCTTTCCAAGTAGAAGGCAATTTGTGAACTTCAGCCTCTTCCTACTCTTTCTTTCATTCTCTTAGTTTCTGAACTAAGCTGTGATGCAGTGCTCAATACTGAGAGTGAAAAAACCCACAACCGTCTAATCTGCCTCAAACAGTGCTGTCTTTTCTGTTCAGAAATTTTCTGTAGTACATTATTGAAAATTATCTTTGTTAAAGCCTAAACTGAGCTAAACCAATATAAAATCAAATTAAATGTACTTTTTATAGTATCAATAAACCCCAGTCTATATACTCACCTCTATTCTATTCCTGTAAGAACCTCCATAGCATCATGCTGAAAAAGTCTATCAAAAATCACCTCACTCCATTTTTCATTTTACTATATCAGGTTTCTAAGCCTAGGTTTCAAGAACATTTCCCCATAGACTTGACCCAAAATCCACATAAGCCAATAAAAGCTTTTCCAAAGATTTTCCTCACCTTGGGACCAGGCTTCACCATTAGTTTAATCACTATTACCCAAAAAAAAAAAAAAAAAAAAGTCACACTTAATGTATGCAGGAAGAGACTTTGAAAGTACAACTAATTATAACAATTTGCTGAAATGGTAGTTTTCACACATTCAGCATATATCTAGTTGCATTTTTTCATACTATCCCAAACTAACACAAAAAAGAATTACTGATCTTTTAATAGCAGAAATAGGGTACGTACTATTTACCACTACTTTTTATTTAACACAGACCATCTGTATTCAGAGTCTACTTCATTAGGAAATACCAAGTAGCACAATCCGTCATATTAAAAGACTGCCATTAAATTATACTTATATCACTAAACACATTCTTTTCTTTCCATTTTACAGTGATGTCACTATCGAGTCTTCTTCTAACCAAGGTTTGTTAAATATGGCATACCAAATTCAACAAGATATTCTATGTGTCTGCCAGTACAAACCTAGATTCCCTGCCCAAGTAAAGCTTGGCACAGAGAAGACTGCTCTAGTAGCAAACAGCTGTGACCTCCCATTTCCAAATAGGGAAACTGGAGATTGCAAAGAGAACATCATGGATAACTCGTTATATTAGTTTAAGTCTGCTTTGATTCTAAAAGAGGTACATTATATAAAATGGAAGGAGAATCAGACTTTCTCAGTCTGTGCATCCTCTTTGCCTGACCTTTCCCTGAAATGTTAACATTAATATTTGATTCTGATTTATCCTGTAAAGAGCGCAGGTTTTGCAGCTATCAAGTAGACTGAAAGAACATAACAAATAAAAACAGAAGGACTTCAGCAGTAAAAACAGCTGTACTTGTAGAGAATGATGGCCCAATGCAGCAGGTGCAATGCTAATGGCATTTTAGAAAATCTTGTTCTACCATAAAACTAATCTCTGAAATACTGCACATATTTCCTTTCTCTGTCACGGAAGTTCTGCAATAAAAAACAGTTACATATCAAGACTGCAGATCAAATCCTTAGTGCTTTTACTGTGCGTCTACCTCTGTGCATCTACCTACAAGCACTGTATGTCACGTTGTCTTAGTTTTCATGACAAACAAGCAGTACCAGAAAGTCACAGCTGTTGATGTGCTAGTTACAAAATGAAAACAAAACAGACCATATCTTTGCAGTGAATTCAATGCTAACAAGAACTACAGCTAACATTTAAGACTAGATTCCAAATCCCTTCTTCAGTCTATTAGAAATGTTCAATAATAATGTACTTCATATATAAATTGCAGTCATAGCTGAAGCCTGTCATTTATTATCTCTAATGCCCTATATATGCCACCTTCCTTCTGCTGAAAAGAAAAACAACAGCCTGAAAGGGCACTTGAGTACATTAACATTTGAGTTCATTTCTTCTCAGTGTTACTTTAAAGATAGATTGAGTTCCCATTTTCGACTACTCATAATTTTGCCAGGATCAGCTGCAGTTCACTACAGTGACAAAAGCAAAAAAAGAAAATGTTTTCCAGGTCAACAGCTACGACCTACTGCATTGGAACAACAATCTTCTCCACAAATACTTCAGAGAACCCGTCTGCTTTGAACTATGAGGTTAGTTAGGATCTGAAGCCTTACTCCAAGCCTCTGCATTCAGACTCTCATTTTCTCTTAAGACTGTAAAGTACTGCAGGAAAATCATGGTCCCTGCGAACATAATACGTTCTCCCAAATCCTCTACCATAGCATCTCTTTCAGGTATTAGGAGAGATATTTCAACAATGCTGTTATATCCAAAAGCAGATGACACTCCACCAGCTCCCCTCAAAAAAATCCTGGGCCTGGGATTTTGTTTTCCTTCCCCCCACCATGTCACTATGAAGTGAAAATACAAAATAAAAAGTTAAATAATCAGATGCCTCAGAGCAGAGATAAACCAGGTAAAAGGCTCAGAGGAAAAGTATTTCTCTAACTGCCCTGCTAAAGAAGTCCTAACAAAAATGCACTGATCTAAGAAAAGAGGTAGAAGTAGCCTACTCTTTCTTACTATGATCAACACACACAGATATCTTTACTCTCATGAGATAGGGAAATTACTATATCAAAACCACTGTGCATACAGATAAAGGGAGACAGTAACACAGCCCATAACAGATAAGGAAACTTGAGTCAAAATGCCCCGAACAAAAATTAAAACAGGAACCGTTTTTTCAATGCATTTTTGTTGGTAATCATAGTTAAAAATCAAGACGAAACTGTGATTTAATAAAGTTATGGGTTTTCCACAAAAATTTTAAGTAACAATACTTACTGCTGCCAAATGGCATGAACAGAAAACTACCTTTGTAAGATAACTATTTGTCTATTTTATGCTCTATATTCTTTTTAACGACATACTAAAAGCAAGTTTCCTATTTTGATAGTGATACTTAGCAACAATTTCTGAATTTGTAACCAGTGTATATATCTATGTATGCATGTATAATGTACACATAAATACACACAATTTTTCTAAAAAAAATTATCTGCAATTTAACTTCTATAATTATGTATCACATGTTACATCTAAAAAAATGAGTTATTTATTGTATCATTCCCCCTCAAATATTTCCTACACTCTGCTGGTCAAACAAGCTAGGAAATAACGCATAATTGTAACACACATTTTGAATGAGGAAAGGAGAGAACATCCTGTTAATTTCCTCAGCAGAACAGTACCAGGTCTAATACTTAAAGCTTCCTATTTACATTCACAAATTACACAAAATATTTTCACAAACTGGTTAGTGAACCAAATTTTAATAGTTTCCTTATAAGTTACATTTCATAAGTATAAAAATGTCTCTTATTTGATACTGATTTTCCTTGTAATCATAATCTAGGATGGAAGTGACCTGCTGAGGTCTAGTCTAACTGCTGCTTAAAGCATGTCCAGTTAGAACAAGTTGCTCAGTCATGCTCAGTCAAGCTTTGAGTATCTCTAGGAACAGAGATTCCAACTCATGGTCTGGGTAACCCATTCCAGTGTTTGTCCACTCTCGTAAGAAATTTTTTTCCTTTTACTTAATTAGTATTTCCCCATGTTTTAGCATATCCTTTGCCTCTAATCCTGTCCCTGTGTACCAGTGATAACAGTCTGGCTCCATCTTCTCTATACTACCAATAAAGACAGTTGAAAACAGCAACAAGATCTCAATCTTCACTTTTTAAGGGTGAACCAATCCATTTCTCATCCTCTTCTCATGCAAACACTTTTCAAGTATGTTATAAACATTTCTTAAGAGACAATAGGAAAAATAAGTAAGTCCATGGGGGTTTTTTATTCTATTATACTGGACATTTGGTATTACAACAGATTTCCAAGTTTGCGGTTAAAAAAATACACACATATCACATAAAAGTGGATCACAATCTATAAAATAAGTTTTTTATCCTCTGACTATAATTTACATATTACAAAAAAACCCCACAGATCTATTTTCTGCCTGTCAACCCCTAGAATATACTCAAGCCAGCTGTTCTTCTACAGCATAGACTGAATACTGAAGCTGAGCCCGTGAATATCCTGTCAATTTCTGAGTTGTTACAGCGTATCAGCATTGACAAGCCTCATTTCCAGCCACAAATAACATTTTCAAGATGATCATTGGCTGGGATTTTTTTTTTTTTTTTTAAATAAAGTACTTTCATGTGTGATGTTTTTGTATGAGAGCTTCTGACTGTTACTGCTTAGCTAGTAATAAAATGACCTATGAAATAACAGAAGCACAACAAATAAGCCCGTAGCCATAGGACAAGGGGTAATGGTTTTAAACAAAAAGAAGGTAGATTCAGACTAGATATTAGGAAAAAATTTTTTATGATGAGGGTGGTGAGGCGTTGGAACAGGTTGCCCAGATAAGTTGTGGATGCCCCTTCCCTAATTGTTCAAGGTCAGGTTGGATGGGGCTCTGAGCAAGCTGATCTAGTTGAACATGTCCCTGCTTATTGCAGGGGGGGTTGGACTAGATGACATTTAAAGGTCCCTTCCAACCTAAACTGTTCTATGATTCTATGAAGTACAGTCAAACATATTAAGGCCTTTTCTTATTTTACCAGATACCTTGGGCAAAACTGACCATCTATCTTGCTGAAGTATCTTACTCCAATGATAATATTGAATTGAAAGAGCAAGACTAAGAGGAGAACTGTTCTATGATGCTAACGACATCTTTATTACAGATAATATGGAAAGGCTTGATTGCCTTTTATGATTAAATCTATTCAATAAAGAAAAAAACATGTAATTCCTTGTTCTTTCTGGCTTGCCACCACTGCTTGCAGCCACGTCAGGACTAATTGCTGCATCCACTTGCAAGCTTCAATTCACTTGTCACCTTCCAGATACCATTTCTGTGCTTCCTCTGAAAGTGGAGAATGTCATATTTGAACTTAACGATGACACCCTGTTGAGAAGACTCCCTTATTGCTAATATTCCTTTGGCTTTTTATGCCAAGTCCCTTCGGCTACGTCATCTTTAAGTTTTCAGATGGCAACACAGAGAGTAAGAGAGACTTGACCTTACTCACTTTGGCTTACAATGAAGAAGGAAGAAACAATACCGTCCCCTTAAATTGTATGCATAACTGCATACAGATTTAGCATCTGAACAGCTCTGGCCGATATCAAGGAATTTATTATCTCAGAGCTAGAGTGTTCAGTTCCAGATTCTGAATAAGAACATACAGGGTAAAAGTGTTTTTCAGTTCCTGTCCTCCCTCTATCCATATCATTACCCTCATTGCAGCTTTTCAAGTTAATATATATTAAGATTATTCTTGGAATATTTACAGATATCTGAATATGGACAAGTATTTTTCACTGAGTTGTCCAAATTCACCCAAAAAAGTCAAATATTGAAGAATTCATCTCTATACTGTTGCCAACAGCAAGAAACAAATCTTCACCGCAGCGTCTTCACTGCTGTACTTACATTACAAATAAGTAACATATTTTGGAATAATATTTCATATCAATTTTATAATGGCATGCTTTGTTTTTCACTAGGAAAAAGAGACCGTGACTAAAATAGCCAGTGAAAACTACTATATTTGCTAAACAGTTTGATGGCTTAACATGTACATGCACCGACACAAATTTAAGAATTTGCTTTCTCATCTAGCTGCTTAGAAGGTATTAAGCCAGTTATTTTCCAGAAGTATAGTGAAACCACTGAAGTCCTGTTTAAGAATTATGTACTGAAATCCATACACATCTTCATTACACTTACACAAAGAAGCTTTTCTTTCAATCTCTTTACTTAATTCCACAGCAAAATATGCCAGATTAGGCAGGTTTGTTATAACGTACACAGATAGACACACACATATATTAGGAATAGGAATTCAAGAAAAATATTTTTCTGTGTCCCTCCATGCAGATCATATTTAAAACAAAGAAAACATAACAAGCTGCATTTTAGTTTCTAAGCATTATATTTAGCTAGAAAATATTTTTCAAAAAAATCTGTGAATATGAAAATTAAGCAGAATAAACAAATTAAGGCTCACATTAAATCATAAGCAACTGTCATGATCTAAAGGAAAGTAATTTTAAGCATCAAGAGCAAATAGTGCTATGTAGGTAAGGTTAATCAGGTATTTTATAACTTCTCTTCAGAGGAAAACATCGCGTTTGTACTTGAAACTCAGTAAATCTTTAAACAGGTGCATTACTACCAAACGCATATTTCTAGTCATATAATGATGTGCAGTTTAATCAAAATAGATTGTTTCATTCTATTTTTCTGGAAGTATAAATTGATGCTATACAGATAACAAAAAACGTATCAGAAATTATCTTTGTGCTTGCCACAACTTGAATTGCATTGTTACGCAACATATACAGTACATATTTTCCAGCTATAAGAAAGATTCTACTAAACACATAGAAACAGAATGGCCAGAAGAAATATGAAGACAAGACAATGAAGAAACACAATATCAAAGTCCTATTGAGACAAAAGAACAAACTACCATGGGAACCCAAATATCTAAATATAATCCTGAGTAAAAATGAAGATGACATTACTTCATCTTGAACAAGAAGTCTGCAAAAAGGAAAAACTGGACAGAACCCTAAAGTATATTTTCTTATTCTTCACAAACAAAAACACTTGTAAGACAATACAAACCGTCAATTTTAAGAGTTGTATCATTTAATGTATGTGCGTACATAAAACATACACTTGCACTGCTGTAACTGGAGTTGCAAGAGTTGCATGCTATCCCTGTAGCTGGGACATTCCAAAAGGCCTTTGCTAACAAAAAAAGCCCCAAAATAAAATGAAAATACCCCAACTACTCCACAAACCACCAAAAACCTGAACACAGAAGACATTTAAGGGTTTATCAACAGCCTACTGTAAGATGTAAACTTGAAAATTATGACTGATAGCTTCATCTGTTCATTCAGGGAACTATCAGAATCTGCATTTCACAGATCAGAGAAAGAAAAGTTCAAGTTGGCAGGAACCTCTGAAGACAGTCTAGTTATACCCATGCTTCAATGCAGGGTCAACCAGAGCAGGTTGCTCAGGGCCACATTCAGTTGTGGTTTTAATTTTGTAATTCACTACGACAACTTGCATAAAAGGAACTTTACTGAAACTTTACATTTAGTCTCTGCAGTTTATTCTGCAGCAAAACACACCAGATTAATCAGTTGCCTTATATTTTAAAGTAGCATCAGGTTTAAGAATTTAAACTGGATTTACAGGTATATTCACTCTGGGGATATGCAACCTTTCTCTAAGTTTCACAGACACATAGCCTGTTTGGGATCTCCCTCGAAAAATCTGTGAATGAGTTTAGAGTTAGGCTTCTAAGTGTAACGTTCTCCTCAGGTATGAGAGCCAAGTGTATGTTCCATTAGACATGACAATGCTACACTATTGATCTATCACTTCTGTTCCACAAAATATTTAACACCTGCTTTTGTGCAAAACATTTACTTCCATTAACTTCTTTAAGTTACACTCAGAACATTACTATTTCCTTCAAGTTAGAAAGCTTGAATATTCAAAAAGTGGAGCACTTACTAAGAAATAAAAAATATAATGACTCAAAGTCCTTCAGACAACAAGCATGGTTCACCTCCACTTCACAGAAAATCTCTTTCACTTAACAGGTAAATGATACAAGCATGCAATTACAGCCTGTATCATACTGCATATCAACAAAAGGACCAGTTCAGGTATCAGGTCAAAAGTTTAAGTATTTAATAATTTCTGACTGTTTGGACTTTATAACTTTCATATTCTATGGATCAGCCTCATATCTGTAAATCGGACTGAGAGCATTAAGGAATTATTTATTTTTCCAGGGATTAGTAGCAAAATTACTTGGCCTATTAACACAGTAAGTTAGAATAAGTAAATGCTGATTTTTTTTCTGGTCTTAAAATTATCAAGAAAATTGCTTCCCATTCCTTGAACATTCTCTGTGGATCTATTTGTCATATTTCAGGAACAGTAGATGGAAAATTAGAGACTGTCAAGTTTAAAAAGAAGTTACATTATTAGGAATACTTGACAAAGCAAAATTTGAACAGACGTTCCAAAGTAAATCACAAGTTATCTATATTCACTGCAAAGAACTAAGGCCAAAAGCATTAGCAGAGTTAAGATACATCTCAGGATAAAAATATTCAGTTACATTAGAAAGGATTTTGAAAAAATAGTAGTATCAATCCTTGTACTCCAAGGAGTCAAACTAACATTCCTAAGGGCACTACTAATGCAGAGCCCACTGTAAAATTCATTTGTTTATCATGCCCAGCTCCTGCTGCAAACAAATCCTTACTAAATACACAAAGAAGGGATTTTTTTTCAGTCTCAATTGAATGAAAAAGCTAGCTTGCCGTATTTCTTTTATGTCAACATATCTTTCACTAGATGGAAGAAGGTATCTTGTTCTGCTACCTAAGACCCACTTCACTGCTACCTAAGTTTTCCTCATTTTCGGTACCCATTTTTGTTTATTCATCAAAGTTTTTTTTCTAATTTAAAACACTTTATAAGCCACATGGATGCCACTATAAGTTCAGAAGAAAATCAGACTTTATAAAAATGATGTTGCTTATTCACACTGTGCATAAGAGGCATTATCTTTGTGTGTACTATAAAAATGCATACTTAAAATTCCACTGACCTGACTCAGAGCTGTTATTTTCTAGCTTTACCAGAGAAGGATCAGAATAATGCAAGAGTAATGCTTTTACAGTCAGATTCAATGATCTTAAGGATCTTTTCCAACCTAAATGATTCTATGATTCTAAATAAGTCACCCAACAGTCTTGAAGCAACCCATTCTCACTCCATCGCCAGTACGAGGAGGCAACTTTAAGCAAGAGCTCTCCTACATACACCATCAAGCAGACATGAATCAAGATGCCAAAATATTACAAGATTTGCAGCCTATTATTTCCACAAAATCCTCTTAGAGCATTTGAGGAGGAAAGGAGAAATTATAGCCACATATGGCCCAAGGTCATTCAAATTAAAAGAAACAAAAGAAATCAAGATGAACAAACTACTTTTAAAAAAGCAATATGCATCTTTAGTTTTACATATTTGCTCTACAATCTACCACAAAAATCCAGAACCTGAAGGAAAAAAAAAAAAAAAAAAAAAAAAAACCCCACACCCCAAAAAAACACAACCACAACCAAAAACCAACAAAACATTTAATGGAGAATTGTTACAGCCACAAACAGGATTAGGATGTATTTGGTATCACTGAAATGATTGCCAAACAAAATAGTAATATGCTCCACATGCTCAGCTCCTCTCTGCCAGCCAACTTCCCTTTTGTGAATTCAGCTTACTGTCACATCTGAAAGTTTCAAGCATTTTAGGGCTTGGGTCAAATTTCCTCTGAATCTGGCTGTATAATTCATACAAGAACAATCTGTGCATGCTTTGACTGACAAAGCCAATTCCTCGTTCAGTTATTGCATCTATTTCAAACAAATGTACCAGGAAGAAATTAATTCTTTAGGTAACTTACATAATTTATGCCAAGTACTGGTCCTTCCATCCCTCTGCAATGAGCGTCAATGCTCATTGTTCAGACCCAGTTTTTGACAGCACACTCAAATTTAGCTCTGTCATTATGAATTATCTGCCAGGCACAATTTTTCCTGGAAGACTCTTTCCCCAGGATATTTCTGTTTTTCTCGTTCTTGGATATCTTGTACAATCTATAACAGCAATAGGATTTAAAGGACCACATTTCAAAGGCATCGCTATTCATTGCTGTTGCAGTGACATTCTGTAATTTAGAATCCCCCTTTCCTCAATTACTGAAACCTACCACAACAGTTCTCGTCACAGAAAGTACAGTGATAAATATGGGAGACTGGAACTTCTCAGAACAGGGCTAGTGCATCCCAATTCATTAACAGCAGTGATGATTGTCCTTAGTGATCTGCAGATACTTTATTTTTTTTTTAACAAAAATAGGAAAACCAGAATGAGAAGAACTGAAGACTACAAAAGTTAAAGGAAAAATCACAAGTGGTTTTTGTTAGTTTTGTTTGCTGGCCTTTTGTTGTTTTTGTTGTTGTGGGGTTTTTCTAATTTCCATCTTGATTTTCAGCAAGAAGAAAGGAAAATCATATTATTAACTATACGTGAATTTTGTTTCTAACGCACTTGAAACAGATCATGTTTCCACAGAAGGTGAGAGTTATTATCGAATGAATTTAGCAATACACTTCAAAAACATGCAATGATATCACCACCTGTTTTTCAGAATTCTTGATCACTAGTATTGGCATTGGAATGGGATTAAATAAAAAATTCACACATCTGCACGTTTGCTAGGGCTGGCATAAGCCATGGAAAATAAATTTTTCAGTGTCCCTGTGACCCTAAGAGTTTCTCCCATGAAACTGAGCACAGGCTCAATGAAAAGTATCTCTTTTCTGTTCTCAAAATGCACAGTCCCTGTCAAGACCAAGAACCCACTAATGTTTCCATTACTTATGCCACATAGACCTTTTCCATTTTCTTTGTCAAAACTATTCTCCTGTCTTTGCTTTTAAATTTCAAATTAATGCATCTCGTATTCATTCCATTAGACTTCCTTTGCATTTAAATACTATCATTTACATACCTACTCCATTTTTTAAAATATATGCCATCGTATTTAGGCAACCAGCCCCATGGAACCATCTATCCCAGGTTCCATCTCCAATTGGAGTCGAGAACAGATAGCTACAATCTGCTATTGAACAGATACAGACTGATAGACAACCAGATAAAAGTCATTAGAGAAAAAAAGCAAAGAAATATCACTCTGCCACCATTCCTTCTCCGTATCAGAGAGTCCTAAAATATTAAGTCCTAAAATTAAGTAGAATTCATAGGAATAAGTGGTTCCACTGTTTTGCACTCTCTCCTTTATTCCATGGAATTATCCCACAAGGTTACAACCAAGAGAAAGGAGAGCGCAAATGCAAGAGAATGCTTAAATGTAACTTCAACAGCATTGCGTTGTAATCACCATTACGAACAAAAGCCTTAGGTCTTAGCATTTTTAGTTCACTGACAAACAGCGACTAAAACCCAACAACTTAATAGTGACACAAGAATCACAGCTAACAATGAAAACGGATAAAGTCTTCAATATCTTAAAAGGATCCTTGGCAAAGATCCAGGCTATATAGTACCCTTAATACATACCCTTAAAGGCATAATAAGGATGAATTCCGGAAGCTGGTCAGGCACACAACGCTGCAACATGTTATCCATTACAGTGAAAGTTTCATAGTACAATATTCGCAACATCAAAGTTTATGTAAAACAAGAATCTGCCAAGCACACAAAAAAAAGTCCCCTCCTATACCTGGATGTGTAGTAATGAGTGTGAACAATTGATAGCACACATGCTGTATGCTGATAGATCCTACCGAAAAAAAAAAGAAAAAAAAAAAAAAAAAGCGCGCGCAAAGAAAAGGGAAAAAAAACCCACAACTTACTGAAATCTTCAGGCATACCTTAACTCTTCATGAAATTATGCAGTTGGATAAGTCAACCATTCTCAATTCAACAATTTCAAGAATTCAGCAAGTTTCCATACAGAAATAACATTTCATAGCATTTCTTAGACAGTTTGGCTAATTAGGACTCTAAAATGTCTGAGTCATCCTTTGTTTTGTCTGTTTGCCAAATCAAAGTGCTTATTTTGCATTAGGGAAAGGACAATAATAATTTTAAAAGATGAAACTATAATTAAGTTCATCAAAAACAAGTTTTACACATGTATTTAAGTACATACAAAATTAAATAAGCTATCTGCTTTGACTCCAGCTGTTTTGGTCAAAAGACAGAGAACATGTAGTAAAAGAAGGAAAAAAACCAAAACCAAACAGTAATGCAAACTGAGTGGGACAGAAGAATAAGAAAGTACTCCTCTCAGTCAACACCAATGAAGTGGGTTATTGTCCTTTTAAGAGACCAATATATGTGGGGGAGTAATTCAGCACTAATTCATCATGTAATGCTTCTAAATTAGAAGCTAAATTGGAGTCTGGGAGAAGCAGCTACCTCTGACTTCAACCATTTATGAGCAATGTATGATTACAGCAGCAAATCAAAGTTTGAAAAGTGCTCGTATAGATAGAATGAAGGCAAATTACATGAAGGTGTCTCCCCCACAGTAGGCTGCATAAAAGGATAGTAGTGGAAACAAACACGGAGGAAGTAAGGAAGAGGCAGGACTCTGGCAAAACAGAAAAAAGTACTCAAAGCTTCAAAAATTTTATTTAGCTTTGATGGAAGCCATGCAAGATATGAACTGGCATCATGGAGTACTGAGCCTGGCTGGGATGGAGTGCCTTTTCCTCATAGCAGCATGGTGGTTTTTGCAGTGTTGGTAGCACACCAATGTTTTGGCTATTGCTGAACCAGTGGTACAGCATCAGCTAGTCCCAGAACTAACCCAAAACTGAAGCCTCCTCTGTTTCTTAGTCTGCCCTCCCAGCATGTGGGCTAGAGGTAGACAAGATGATAGGAGGGGGGACAACCGAGACAGCTAAGCCAAATTTACCAAAGTGATATTCCATACCACATAACATCATAGTCGGCAGTAAAAACCAGGAGACAGTCTTTCCAAGGTGGCTCCTGCTCAAAGATTGGCTGAGCATCAGGCTGCTCTGTGGGGGGATGGTGAACAATTGCCCTTGCATTACCTAGGTTTTTTTCTCCGCCCCCCCCCCT
>VXBL01002470.1:326650-343870 GCA_013400195.1 Aramus guarauna | reverse complement strand
AAAAAAAAAAAAAAATTTCTTGAAAAAATGTTTATAATTACAGTAGAGAAAAAGCAGATTTATTGACGTGAACAATTGTAACTGATTTAACACATAGAAGATAACTGATAAACATATAGAAGAGAGCATGTACGTTTAGTTTGCCCTCTGGTGGACAATTCCAACCTTGGCTATGTTTAGAGGAGAGAACAAGAACGCACATTGGGATCTGTATAATTAAAAGGCAACAGGTATGTTACAATTACTTTTTCAGTTCTTCATTTAACCCCTCACGTATGTTTTAGCACAAAACTGTAGCTGTTAACTTGGTATCCTCCTACAGTTTCTGGCTACATACCTTTGAGTGTCTACCAAACCACTGGTACAGATCTAGACTTTGGCTAGATTTAACATATTTTAAAAACTAGAAGAATGTAACTTCTTTAATCTCCTGGAAAGAGAAAAAAGTGCAGAAGGAGGACAGACAGTATTGGAGGACAGAAATAACAGGCTGATTTATGCCACTAGACATCAGCAAATCAGAAGATAAAAACAGAGAACTCCAGAAGCAAAAGCAGATTGTTGCCACTACACACTGCTAAGTGTAGAGAATTTGATTCAGTAGATTATTTGGGAACACTTCTTGTCAGAGTTTGATGAAGAAACTCATAGCAGGACAGAATAAAGCTGGAATAAACAGTAGCTACTGAATCGTCAAATGAGAAGAGAAGCCCTCTCATAGCTCTGTAGGGGATCAGGTCTGACTGGGCTGCACAGAAATACCACACAAACTTCACAGTTTTTAGTTCTAGATACTTAGTCGGATAAGCATTATTTGAGAATATGTGATTCTCTGTGATTCTGAACAGCAACATATCAAGTTGTGTTTTTAAAAAAAAATTAAAATTCTTTTCCATTTTCTTCTCCCCAAATTGCAATGGTTTGAAACAAAAATATGCATCAACTATATCCTTCTCATCAAATCCAGGACTACTGTCATCCTTTTTTGAAACCAATTAGCCTGGAAGATTCTCAAAGGGGCTTTCTTTTACACAAAGAGTTGCAAGTATAGGAAAACTAAAAAGCAGTCAAGACTTCAAGAGTTGGCAAATAAAGGCTGTATTTTCAGCTAACGAAATTGACATTAACAGTTTATCCTGATGAAGATTCTAGGCAATCCTGCAGCCCCGTTATTGCCACATCCAGCAAAAGTATTCTGATTGCAAACATTCAATAAGCTGCCAATTCTGCCTCACACACTAAATAAATGTATAGAGGCAGCTGCCTGAGCTTTTGGAAAGACCAAAAGCAAGTTGAGAATGTCTGTTAACCTCTAATGACTGCCTACCAACTAAAGCAACAATTCTAAATACTTGTTTGTTGTATTCTGTATAATACAGCCAAGGAAAGGGACTTTTATGTGCAACTAAGTGAAAAAAAAACCCACCCACAAAATTTCCAGTGACTTATGCATAATAATACACACTATTGCACCTAAGCCAACTATGTTGTTTAAAACAGCCTGCAATGAGCATAGTGCCAAAATTACAGTCTTTCCGAATACATTTTGTAGATGAATTGGGGAATTGTGGATGGAATGATGAAATAATTATCTTCCTTAGTAGCAGTCATTTTAACTGTACTGGAGATGAATAGCATCTTTTGCCTTATATTGCTTTTATCAAATACTCAATTATTTTGATTTGTATAGTAAAGGAGTTTATGGAGGAAAGAACTGATGCAATGCTGATAAAGTCTGTAACATTATTTGCTGCTCTGAAGTGCTTTTGTATCATTTTGAAATGACAGCCGTATGCCTTTGTGGCTTTTACATTTCTATCTTAAGTAGTTTTGATACTTGAGTAGATGGTGGAGTAAATAGGAAGCCTTTTGTCATAGAAGAACAGATTTTTGGATACATAAGTTACACAAAGCCTTCCTTTTCCAGGTATACCTTTATTACATGCAAACAAGACTGCAAGCCAAATGCTTGCCAGCAATATAAGCTACTGAAAAGAAAATGGAAAAAACCACTTAAGAATATCTGCTGGGTTTCTCTTTAAACAATTCTGTAATATAAAGATCTAACTGGTTATCAGTGGAGAAACCATTTTACTAGTCCTGATTCAAGGCTTCTTTACCAGTGACATTAATTCTAGCATCAGAATAACTTGGCTGGTTGGTTTTTAAGCTACCCTCTGAAATTGTCCACACATTACTGTCCTTTCAGGAAAAATTCAGTATTGTTTTCCTTCCTTCCTATAGGACTTTGTGATGTTCTTCAAAAAAAAAAAAAAAAATAAAAAAAAAATCACCTTTTCTTCTTGAACACACTTCAAGAAAAACATACCTGTGCACACAGTCAAAAGCAATCTTTTCTTTAGAATTAAGAATAATCTGTGATAATCTAGAAAAAGAAAAATGCCACTGACATGAGACACAAAAGTAGTACTGAAGTTCATCTTAACAATACTGATTATAAAGATGAGTGCAGTTTCCTGTGAATTTGCTAAAAGGAGACAGAAGGTTAATAAGCATGCCATGTATTTAGTTTATAAGTTTCAAAAGTTTCTTTTTATGCCGGTGTTGTAGGACAGTATAAAAAGAAATTATACACTCGGTCAGAGCACTCTTAACTCTGTTATCTAAAGTAAATATAGTAAATTCAGCAATAAACAAAGCCACTAATGCCAGCAAGTTCTTACCTCAAATGGTAAACCACTATGTGTACATCAGGATTACATTTCAATACAAAGAAATGCAATTGTAAGTAAGAAGGATGTGTGCATTACCTCCTTAATTGTTAAACTTTTAGTTTGTGTTAGCAAAACTGAAGATATTTTTTGTTTCTAAATTTAGAGTGCCTTTGTCCTTTACAAGAAGCAACAATTAAAACATTGACTGAAAAGATAAATAATTTAATTCTGTGCTTCCAAAGAGTAATTATGTCTCAAATAACTAGGGAATTATTCCTGTTTATGATCATTTAGAAATTTAAGGCTGTCCTATATTAGTTTCATAACACCCCAGTCATTAGCATACTTTCTGTGTAATTATATTGTCTTAAGTTACCAAGGAAAAGGCTCTCTAGAAAGGCAAAAAGAAAGCAGAACAGTATAAGTGGTTTAATTTCAACAAAACTTTCAAAAGCAGCCAAGTAACCATACTAGACTCTTGGCTCTAAGTAGAGTCTGAGTTCTAATGAGAATAGAAGATACACCTTTTTCCTCCAAACCAGTGAAAACACAAAACAGGAACTCCCAAAGACAGTTACATAGGGTTCAACATATAAATGGAGGTGAAGGCTTCCTGTCTAAAGAAAGCAAGCTTCCTTTCCCAGGTCCCTATTAGAGGATAGGAGCATTCTACATAAAAAGGACTGCTAGGGCTCTTCAGAACAAGAGTTAATTACTTTCAAAGCGATTAGAGAATATTTAGGTTCAGTGGACAAATTATACTTCCAGAAGGAGAAATAAAACATTTACCACCAGACGGTCACAGCTCTGTGTGACAAAAACTCTGCAAAAAAGAGCTCAGAGCTTGCCAAAACCTAGAGAACTCGTCTTTAGGCTACCCCAATATAGGTAAAGTCACAAGTCTAAGGACTGAGAGGGTACATTGAATTTGACTGAAAAGAGGTCAGCTTAAGAATAAACTAATTTGCAGTAAAACTACTTTGTCATATGACATTAAAACAATATATACACACAAGAACTGTTTTCCTGTTAGGATGGATTAACTATTCTCTGTAAGGACAATTCTAACTTTAATTATATTAAGCTACTACTATGAAATTGCACTGGAGGTTTTAAAATATAATTTCTGAAAGAAAAACCCCATACAAATACCACATTTTTTTCCAGTTTCACTGGAGAAAATAGCAAGATGGGACTACATCTACTTATATCCTCTTCTATGCTTGTTCACAACAAGTGGGTTCCAAGAACATCAAAAAACAAACTGCCAAAAGTATCAACTTTAACTGAACCTCACATAGACTGAGGGATCAGGGTCTGGAATTAACACTTCTTATCCCTGTAAGATTTTTTTTTTTTTTAAAAGGTCACTGTAACACTCAAAAATTAGAAGATATCTAGTTTATCTGAAGGAACACTAAAGAAAAAAAAGAAGTAAATCCTAAAATTTTCTTCCAGTGTACAGTACCAGTTATTCTTTGCTTTTAAATGCAAAAGCAATAACAATCACGTAATCATCTGAATTCCTCTGCACAACACATAACAGTATTTTTAATTCTCAAGAATTTTTAAATCCATTACTCTGTATTCAAAACCAGCACTTAGTTATTCCCAGCTGCTCAAAATTTCTTTGCTTACTTTACTCCATTAAAGAAAGCTTCCATTTAATGCACTCAAATAACTTTTAAAAAGTATTTTACATAGCCCATTCATACAAAACAGTCTACTTTTGATTCTTCCTTCAGAATGTTTTCCTGAGTATATCCTGTGGCCCAAAATCACTTTAATTTTACAAGCAGAAGACAAGAGTTCTCATAGTCCATAATAAAATACTTTTTGACTAGCTAGAAAAACAAATTAAATTAATGAATGTTTTTAAAAGAACTACTTACAAAAACCTATTGACAGAGAGCTGCCTCTTCTCTTTCAGCTGAAGCAGAAAGAATGCCTTTAGTCAGGATGTTTCAGGTGTTAATGAGCCACCAAAAACCCTTCTTACCCTGATGCCCCCAACCCTCCTTCTAAAACAAGGCCCGGTCTTAGCTAAGACCCTACATTCAGGATATTTTTACTTTGCTGCTAAAGCTATGTAGGACAAGAAAAAAAAATGTTTATAATGAAAGCTGTACAGTACTATCCTCATAAATACTATATAATGCATCCCAAGACAACTAGGGTATGGCATCTAGTATACACAAAAGCTAGTTTGCTTCATTTCTTGTTTTCCGACCTTTTCCCCTTTATGCTGAACATTTTCTCCTATGCATGAATATATCTGCATATTATACCTCATATTTGTGTTGGTTTCACTTCATTTATGAAAAAGTGTGTTACAAGACATTCATTTCCACTGAGTGCATTAATCAGCACTTTGCCTTCAAGGTCCAACCCACAGCGCACTGAAGTACTCTAAAGATTTCCAAGAATTTCAGGTCATGCGCTTTATCAGTCCTGCATCATACAGAAAATATACTGCAATATTTCACATTTAAAACAAAACTAATCTGAAAATCATCCACTTGTGTGAAAAATCTGATAAATAGTTAATTAAAAGTATAGAATATATGTTCTCCAACATAGGTGTGGTCATAAAAGGGTATCTACTGTTCATAAAAAGCTACCTATTCAACAACGATTTTATTGAAATTAAAGGAAAGAAAAGAAATAAAAATCCTGAGTCCTGAGAAGTCCCTGTAGGGAATAACGCTGAAAGTTTATCTTATTCTTAAGGAGTAACCTTAAACCTGATTGGAAGAATGTTGAGGCAAAATAATTAATTTTTAAGGTTCAGTAGATGTTTGGAGTAACAGGTTTTAGAGAAAGGTCTGCTAACTACATAATAACTCTACATATCAGGGCTAAATTTTTACTTTTTTTTAACAGTATAATGCTTCACTGAAAAAAACTAAAATAGTCTAATCATAAAGCAACTCTTTAACATGCAGGTTCTATATTCTGTTACAGACTGAATTTACAGAAGAAAAGCATTGTCTTTCCATCCACTTGGACAGAATACTTATAACTTGAGTCTTGGTCTAATATAGACTAACTGTATCTTAGTCTAGTCATTTAAAAACTAGCTGTTTCATCTCTACAACACATCTAGGACAACTAGCATTCCTGACAGAAAAAGGTGACCACTTTGAAAGGGTAATACATCTTCCACAAAATTACATCAAGAAACTCTTTAAAGCAGTCATCTGTGTAGACTTAGTATAGAGGAAGTCTGCAGAAAATGAGCTTATGCTAAGCTTCTAAACTATTACAGTTAGGCAAGATGAGTTTCAGCTTTACCTTCCAAATATCTCAGTTTCACTTCCCAATAGTTACTCAGTCAAGCAAGGTAACCCTGATTATCACAAGATGCACAAACCTAGTAAAGCTTTACCTAGGATAATGAACAAGTTTTCTTTGTTTTGTAAAAATTCACCCAACAATAACTGAACTTTTCCAAATGGGATTATTTCAAGGAGGGGTGGAAGCTTTTCGTTGACACTTTTTTTTCTCTTCTAGATGTAGCATTGGGACATTTTAAATCTACATAGTAGTTTTAGGCTGTAACATTAAGCAACTCCAAACAAAAAGCAGCAATACATTGCTATCACACTTAATTCAACCTCCATCAGAATTAACTTTCTGCAAGCTAGTAAAAACAGTTAATTTACATTTGTTCTTTTTTCCCTGAAACAAAAATTCTAAAGTATTTTTAATGCTGATATCATTTTTCTAGGCAAAAGGAATCAATATTTCCACTTATAATATGACAATATCTAATTTACATTTTCCACTACTCCCAAGGAAAGACAATTTACATGTCTAGCCTCAAGTCTTTGTGAAAATAACATTCATAATTTGAAAGACTTGAAGAACAGAAATAGCAGAAATGTAACAACAGAAATTAGATAAGGGAAAAAAGGGAAAAGAAATTTCTGATTGTTTAAGGAACCATGGTAAGTGTCCTAGCATTGAACAGCCTTCCATGACACAAGTCATGGAAGTCATATTCTATTTCTTGCCCAGTAATAATTTTAACAGAAAAATGAATACATAAAGATATATGAACTGTACAAAGTAGGTCTCTCCTTAAAGTTTTTCCACTACAAGCTACATAATTTTCAGGGTGCTAAATGTATCTAGCCATGAGGAACTGCACAATATTATGACATCCTTGAGAAACAGCATTCTTGCTATCAAAACTTTTCATGATCTGGTTCTTTTAGTTTTCTCAGGTTCTATGAATTTGTATCCTAATGGCAAAGATACAAATTATGACAAAAGTAGATTTTTGTGGAGCATAGAAGGAAGGATGTTGGGTTGCAGAAAATATCAGGGTTTTTTCTTCACTTATACTTCTCCTACCAAAATGGGTCTGAAATAAAAAATAAAATCTCCTCTTGCCCTTTCACAAGACTCTCTCTTCCCTCCTAGCACAGAGAAACGCAATGAGGTTTTGAGGTACTTGGCATTTGGATTAAAGCAAAATTCCTCCATGAAGACTATGGTCATAGCTACAAAGAACAGCAACAAACACTAGTAGTGCAGTAACCATCTATAGTGGAACTGGTCCTGAGCAAACCTACCTAGATTTATTCATAGCTGTAAAATTTCACACATGACATATTTCTGCCCTCTGACTGTTGACATATGTGGTCAAGTAAATCACAAGAAAAAAATTAGCATGAAAGAGATAGGGAGGGAAACAGGAAAGAAATATAAAAGTGGGACAGATAGTAATACTGGTCAAATTATTCCCTAGAAAATTTCCTGTCTTGGTATAGCAGAAGTATTTACTATCTGCAGCTGCAATAATGTGCACAGTTATCAGACCAGGACACTAGAGTTAGTGATGAGTGGTCTACCAGTACGGAGCACAGACCTTGCACACACCAAACCTTCTGACTTAAGGCAGAGATGGTAACAGCCAATCAGCAAAACCAACGCAGTCAGAGCTTGAAGGCTTTTCATTCCTCTGATGATAACGTTAGCAATTTACCTCTGCCTGGATTGTATTCTTAATGATTACGATGGAGGGGGGGGGAACCAAAAAAAAAACCTTATAAAAGGTTTTAAAAGGCTTATAAGGGGGGGGGGAGGGGGAAANTTTTAAAAGGCTTATACGGGGGGGGGGAAGGAGAAAGATCTCTTGAGAAGGAAACCCAGACACTTGGGAAGCAAAATTTGTACTGATAGCAGATTTGCCCTTTTAATCAAGTGTAGTATCCATTAAGCTTACTCCGCTTTTAAACAACTCTGCTTTTAATTACAACTCAAATTATGTGGAAAAGGGATGACCTTTCAGGAGATGGAAACTTTTGCAAAATTTCTCCCTCTCCAACTGTCACACTAATCAAAGCTGAAAGGCTTAAAAGATAAATGTCTTACTAATTCCTCCATTTCCAGATAGTCTCAAAATGAAAAACAGAAAATAGAGTCTAATGTACAGGAACATAGTTAACAAAGTAGAAAGGTTACTGTAATTGTACCTAGTAACTCCTATTCTAATCTCAATTCTGTCAAGACTATTATTATAAACACACTTAAAGAGTCTTAAGCTTGTCTTAAATACTCTCATAATCATAAAGCTGTCATGGAACAGTGGTAACAATACCCAATATCAATCACATGCTTTCCCACACGAGTATGATGTGTTATTTCAGTACTTTAGGGTCAAGCTCCTAATCCGTCCTTACAGGAAAAAGGAAGATGCAATAGCCTTAAGGAAATTAAGTAAGATTTCTCAAAGGTATTTGAACACATATCTTTGTTTCCCAGAGGCTGGTTTACCTTTGAGAACCTTGCAGCAGCACATTGATACAAAGAGGCTTCTCTCATTTTGCTGCCAAATAGCAGCAAAAATTTCATTACTTAAATATTATGTGCACATATAGCAAAGGACAAATATCTCAAACAATTTGCACTCAGTTTGAAATTTTCTCCTCTGTCCAATCACTGTCAGAAACAGACAAGGCAAAACCCATCTCCCCTTCTGTTCTAAAATTTTCAGTGTGTATACTCTTTTATTTTCCTCTCTCAATTTAATTTTTCTCTTTGCTCTTACTCCTTTAGTTAAGGGTTGAGGTTAACCATGGCTGAAAAAATACCTAAAGAATTTCCCCCTTAGATTAAGGACTCTCTCCTTCTCTCATATCCACTGCAGTTGTACAACAAAAGGAATCAAAAAATAGTCACTTCTAAACCTTGTGAGTCCTGAATGAGCCTCAGCTGAAATATCAGAAAAGCTATAGCAGTACAGTTGATTAATGAATAGTATTTGTAAACAGAGCCAGTGATCTCTATGAGGTCTTTCTCTGGTACTCGTAAGCATTTGAACACCCTTGGAAGTATTATTGAAAGAGAAAGCAAAATTTCTGAAATGTGTCAAATAAGTTTTTGGTTTTTTTAAGAAATAAAATGTTTTGTCTTCTTCATTTGAATTAAAATTTAGTTACCAAGTTAGGAAATTAGGCACATCAACAACTGAAATATTTTTTCAAGTTTCACATTTAACAGTTCAGAAACTAAATATATTTGGAACCTTTTTGATAAGAGCAGTGATTTTTCAGTTGCCTCCAAATTGCCACACATTAGCAATACTTTTACAACATTGCCACTGAACATTTTTTTGTGTTTCAGAAAGCAGCAATAATACATATACTGCTAGCCACAATACGTAATTTTTTTTCAGTAGCTGTTGTTCAAATATAAGCTCAATGAACTAAGTGCTGTATACAAGCAAGCCAACTAACTGTTCTGCAATAACTTTTCAACTGGAGTTAGTAAAAATTCATTTTATATTAAGGTACTCCATACAAAGACACTTAGGTACTTTGTTGTATAATCATACATTTTGTTCAAAGTACCATATAGACATATCCAAATCTTCTCTGCACACCAAATTCAAATACCAAAAATCAGTAAAAGTATGAGCATATAGTGCTTTTTGTAGGTTTTGCTCAGAAACAGGATAAATGTGCTTGCTTAATGCCCTGCATTACTAGAGTTATACTATTTCTATACTATTATTTCCATATCCTCACTCATTACACATATCTCTTGAGAACATTTTGCCATGTAGATGCACCTTAAGTTTCTCTACAGCGAGATATGAGAAGGAATCACTAAAGCATTGTATCCATCCCTACTTATTCTACACTACTGTTCATGTACACGTATCAGGTTTGATTGTACACATGACAAGTTTAAGAAGTCTTTATTTTTGCAAGAGTCATTTTAAAGTAAAATTACGGCAACTTATAATGGAAGTTATACCTGCAAAAGAAAAAAAAAAAAAAAGCTTTTAATTTTCCTACAAACTTAATCTACTCCACACCATACATGGCAAGGCTTTCAATAAAAATAACCTAGAACATCCTTTTCTTAAGCTTAGCTCTGTAAAAAGAAAAAGTGAAATCAACCTGTGGTTTCATCTGTTTTTTTTCTTGCAGTCTAAAAAAAGAGAAGAATATTAACGTGTCAGTTGTACAGTTAATAGTCAAAGGACTTCTATGTCAAAAAAATCCATCATGTGCATATACGCACACACACACACCCCAAAAAAAAGCCTGCTTTTGCTGCAAACAACCACATATTTGCCCTACTGTGTTGCTCCTAAATAAATCTAAAGTGTAATACTGATTTTAAAAATCCAATTATGAAGAAATTACCATACGGTTGCTATAATTTTTGATATCAGTGAGAATATGCTTCTAGTGCTTATGCTGTATATTTATCAACATTTAATTCTGCTGTTGCCCCTAGAGAACCTCTCAGCTTCCTTTGTTCCATTAATTAGCTAATAAAGCAACAGGAAAGTAATCACAAGACCCAACAATATGAAAAACGTGGTTACAGAGCAATAAAGAAAAGGGAAAGTACATGGAACTAAAGCATGTGAAATTACTCCTTAACAACAGAAAGCAAATATTAAGCATACTTTGTCCCTTTAATTAGGCTATGTAAGATAAAGAAGTATTCACCAAAGAACCAAATCCATTAATACTAACTTAATAACCAGAAAATTTAATTATATGCAGCAGGTTGTTCCTTTTTGGCTTGTTTGGTTGTTCATTTTTTCTTTTAAATACAAGTGTAAGAACAATATATGCCTCTACGTATAGTCAATTACCAAAATCCATTAGTATCATGTTGTATGCCTTCACACTAAATCAGTGACATGGGGGCAGCAAGGGAAGAATATATACTGACAAAAACAACCAAAAAACACACAGACTACAAATAAATTTTAGCATTGCTAAACAACTCTAAGAATTGGGAGTGCATTATACCACTGCATTGTAAATAGCAATATATCACAAACCTATTTTTCATTCAAGAATTTTCATCATGTATTTTACAGTATTTTTTCAATAGTCCGATAGTGCACATCACTTTCATTCCTAGGTCAGAGTTCTACCTTGAATTCACCACAACCCATAAGAACTTGTCACATATAAAGACTACATCTGGTGATTTTTTTTTCCAGATGGTGTTGTGTAACAGTTACTACTAGAAGTCTTTGAGCATGCAACTTTCCGTACCAAATAAATGTCACTTCATCTCCTACAAAAAAAAAAATCTTAATGAAGACAAATCAACTGTTTACAGTTAAACATTTCAGTGCAAATCATCATATCTGATGAAAATAATTAATTTCACACAAAAAAGTGTAAATTACTTTTTTCGTTTTCTTTTTTTAGTAATAAAAAAACTATACAGAAATCCCACTGGCATCTAAAAAACAACTGCTTTCTAGACATGTTCAAGTTAAAGTTACTTTCATCTTCTGCTGAATTCATCAATAGTCCTACAGAACCTGAAAGTATTTTTTACCAACACAAAACTTTCCCATGGAAGTCAAAAACCAAACAAATCTAGTCCAGAACAGTGTCTTCAGAGTAGCAGCTCTAGCTGTAATGAAAGCACAAAAACTATGAGATTTGATTGCTAAAGGAAACCAGGCCCATAGTTCATGATATTTGTATTACACTTCATATAAAGTGCTCCCCTAGGATACAAAAAATTGAGGTCACGATCTTGATTTCTGCTGTACTTGATTAGTTATTGCTTATTCTTCAGTAAGTTATTATGAAAGATCTACAACAAAAACACATTTACAGAAGAACAAGTAGGTTTACAAATAAGGCAAGTTTCTAAAATCCATGTCCTGTAAGCCAGGGAGCAAAATAAACTAACTGTCAATCAGTGTATTACAGAAATGTTTAACTTTAAAAGAGGTAAGTAATGGGCAGGGGTTGGTGGGATGTGTCCAGACATAAAGGAAATATCTCAGAATTTTCAGGCACAGAAAAGTACATTGAAAACATGGGATACATAGCTGAAGCTGCAGAAACTGAGGGACATTTTAAATTTGAACACAATCTTCCTTTCAGCTTTACTGTTAAACATGAAAATTTCAAAGCTATCCCAAACAAGTTTCACTGGTCCACAAAAGCAGTGATATTAACATTTGGTGCTACAATTAATCTTTTCAAAGTAGTAGAGTTTTACTCTCTGAAGTGCCAAAGTAATCTTCTTGTATCAAGATTGGTTTACATAGCAAAAACTACTACACACACACCAAGCAGTGCAGAAAAACCTAAGTTGCTGCAGAATCAGGGTAAAAACTTAATTCTGAATATTGTTGCTGGTTCCATTAAATTTAACATCTAATTTCCCATGCATCTAACACTTATGGATAAAAATTGTTTTTCAATAGAGAAATATCTGTTGAAAGACAAAAGAAGAAACGCAAACATTGTTTTAAATGCCAGTAAAAAAAGCTGATCTCAGAAAAGTGGATTCAAAAAATCATATAGATCACATCATAATTGTAGCATAACTGGACAGGTAAAGTGATACAGCCATCTTTTCTCCCATGAAAGTATAATGGCATATCTCAGAATTAATGCCTGCAACTTTTGTCTTCTTTCTGCTCTAAAATTAAGAGAGATTTGTGTTTTGCTACTTAAGAAATTTATCAAACAAAATATGCATAATCCAACCAAATTCCTCAAATTTTGAATATTTAAAGGAATATAAGGCATAGAATATTTCACTCTCCACATTATTGCTTTCTGAACATAATTTATTAAGCCATTACATGTTTCAGAGAGGTCTACTAATCATTAGTCACAGCAAGGGGTACACTTTTAATCTAATTTTTTTTAAAAATGAGATTTTCTTCAACATAGAAAAACAAAGTTTCAAAACTTTACATACCTTACTTTAAATGGTAGTGGCACCAAAACCCATTTTAGGTAGTTAATAAAGTAGAAAGAACCTTTGGCTGTGAGGAGAAAAGACCTTCTAAATTCAGGGAAAAGCAACAAAAACTTAAAATTACCAACACATAAATTAAAAGTTTCATCCCTGGTAGCCTGTGCACTATTACCTTCACTCCTGCTTCCAATTTCAGTTCTTGCAAATGGAAAGTGTTTAGCAAAGAAAGCAAGCTCCTAATAACACTGTAGCATGGCTTTCTCCAATAGGATATACAATTCATAGAAATTCTTATGCAACTTTTCCACTTGAAGAAAGTATCCATAACTTTTATTTATTAAATGTCATCTATTTTAAGCCAAGTGCATTTTATTACAAAGCTTTAGGGGAAATATATTTAAAGAGAAATAAATTTCAAGACCACCAATTATACTAAAACCACCATTATCTATACTAAAAGCAAACTCGACAATTATATCTATTAAAAAAAAAACCACTATTGGAATGATCAGCAGAAAAAGAAACTGGCCAGATAGCAATGATCTTAACACAAACTAAGACTCTCACTTAATTGAAACATAGCAAGCGATTTCAAAGGAAGCCTACTCATAAGGCTTACATTAACCATACATTAAACTCTTTGCTGGATAGAGCACAGAGCACTCAGGACATGAGGCATTCAGATTCATTGTGCAGAAATATGTACAATCCCAGTAGTGAGTAACTAAGCATGACTACGCTGCCAGTTTGGTTCAACTTAAAAACCCAGTGTCAGAACCCCTCTAAGATTGATATCAGTCATATTGATCAACGGCACTGGACTAAACATGAACCTTTATGTTTAAATGCCACATTAACAGATCAGTCTACTAGACCATCTCATCATTCATAGTTAAGTACATAATAAACTTGTGTATTCAAACATTAATGATCATTGTAAAAACTAAGACTTGGCACTCAGTCTTATTTTCATCACATTACTAAGAGATTTTAAGGAAATAAGCAAGTTATTTTTCTAGCGCAGTAAAAAATGGGGTCCTAGAAATACACTAGGAATCTAGTATAGATAAAAGAATCAGATAAATTCCACTTCTCCAAATAAGCACATATAGTAGGTTGTCTGGCTAGGGTAATGAGACATCAAGGTGATAAGAACTCTGGGTACACAGATGCCTTTGGATAAAATATCATAGAATGGTTTGGGTTGGAAGGGACCTTAAAGACCATCTAGTTCCAACCCCCCTGCCATGGACAGGGACACCCTCCACTAGACCAGGTTGCCCAAAGCCCCATCCAACCTGGCCTTGAACACTTCCAGGGAGGGGGCACCCACAACCTCTCTGGGCCATCTGCTCCAGCGCCTCACCCCTCTCACAGTGAATTTTTTTTTTTTTTTTCTAATATCTAATCTAAACCTACCCTCTTCCAGCTTGAGGCTGTTACCCCTTGTCCTATCACTACATGCCCATGTAAACAGTCCCTCTCCAGCTTTCTTGTCAGCCCCCTGCAGGTACTGGAATTTTTCACAAATGGTGCTGTTCTGTTCTCACAAGCAATCATGAAACAATACTCTGTTCTTTTCACATGACTATAAAACTGTGGTTTTAATTTTTCTTTAAGAACCCTTTTTTATTTTATAAAAAAATAAATTTAATAAAATTTAATAAATTTTATAATTTAATAAAATTATTCTTAAGCTTTCTCCCTAGAGTGCTGATTTACTTGCTGTAAGAAACAAAATAGAGAGGAAACAACGTAAATTGAATATGGACATTAAACCAGGAGAGAAAGAGTAAATCAGAGGACAAGATGGAATAATTCTTTCATATTTGTGTTACCTATTTTTAACTTTAAAACAAAGGTTATTGGGAGTAGGGTAATATTATTTTATATTTAACAAATAAAATGCTTTGAGTATTCTGCAGTTCCACAAGACTTCACATATTTTCTCAAACTTTTCTTAGAAAGCTAATGAATAGTGTTTGAAGAGGATTTCAGGATTCTCCTCTGTCCTATCTACTTGGCTGCAGAGATACCAGCCAGTCTTTACAACTACCTGTTTCTAATAGCTCAAGCCAAAAAAATCACTCAGAGCAGCAAAGCACAGCTAAATTACAGTACCAGGTCCTTAACTTATTTTATGCCCCTGGAGTGAAGCCCTTAACCTCCTCTTAATAGCATATAACTGGATCATTTCTTAAACGCTTTTTCTCAGACCTACACTGTCTTCAGCGTGTTTTCCCTGTCAAATTGCCTTGGTTTGTAATAGAAACTAGGCACATTGTAACTCCTAAATGAAAAACACAAAAATACAACAGTACTTTGAAAAGCAGAAAGCATTATTTAAGAGTCACAGTCAAAATTCCACAGAATACACACACAAATAAAACAGATTTTTGTTACAGATATTTAACTTAAGCAAGCACAGCATTCACTCAAATTCTTCTTTAAGAAACTCAAAAACTTGCAGGAAGCAAGTAAGGAGACTTATAGATTCATACAGTCTACTGTCAGAAAGGACAAAAATATTCCAACTCTGAACTCTCACTCAAAGTTTAAATCTCGAACAGAATGGTAAAAAATTCTTCCAAATTCATGGTGTAAGTGATGATAAGATCTGGAATTCTGATCTGAATTGATACTGAAGTTTTGTTACATTAGGTAAGAAGTTCTATTTCTGATATAGTGCAAATATACTGAGCAGCCTTCTACTAATCTACATTCAAAGAGGGCAGGGAGTTACATGTTTACTAAGACTACTCCCTGAAGTGTTCAATGGCTGGTGCTATTGACCTTCAGTTTCAGAGTTTATGGTCACCTGCATTTAACTGATTAAAACAGAAGAGATCTTGAATATCTAGATCCAGGCTGAAAGAGAAAGGGACTCTTTCTTCACCCTTGTTTTTCCAGTTCCTTCATACTAAATACACAAAAATAATTTTAACTGGTACAAAGAAGCCATAAAATCACTGGTTCTCATCTGAAGCCTCTGAGCAAGGACACTGTCACTGAAATGTTTATGGGAATGACCAGGGGCTTGAACCTGTTATAAAAGCTGGATAGACAAGGACATTTATCAACATGACCAGTACCAAAGAAATCTCCATTCAAAGAATGCTGCAAATCCCTAGATTTGATATAATGGCAATCAATTTTGATTTTCATTTAGTCATCTCCTTGTTTCTAATTTTCTGGTGAACCTCGTAAAAGGAAAGTGATGTAAAATGTTTTAGTTTTAGAGAAAATATTTATCATATACCACACAAAATATCTGTGTTGCCTAAGCAGAGGAGGGAAGTAATAAGTAGTTTAATAGATTTCTGAGTAAAGATGAGGAAAAATACAAATGATAGAAAAATCAAATGACACAGTAACCTTGTAAGAAAACAAAGCTGATACAACTGTAACAGAACTTCAGCACTCTTAAGACAAGTGAAGTAAGCAGGATGTATTATAATAAGAACAGAGAATAAACTACAGACTTCAAAAAAGTTAAGCTTGAATTATACTATGGTGTATCTTACTTAAACCAGATTTTGATTTGCTTTAGATCCCTGGTTTCTCAGTACATTGCAGTTTGCTTATATGAGATTTCTGACACAAAAAGAAACACCATATACTTGTCAAATCAAGTAAAGCACTGCCTACAGATTTGCAACTTATTTTGGACACCTAAGAATTACTATACTACGTGATCCATCTACTCCAGCATTAGATCTGGGGCAGGAGGGGAAAACAAAAAATAAAATGCAGTTTCAGATAAAAGAAACAAATAGTAGGTAAATCCATCCCAGTGCTTAGCTGTGCCATAAACTTTTAGAATTCCCCACAGAATTAAGCCATGCAACAGATAGTTTAATACCTCTCACAAAAAAGGTTATTCAGCTTTAGTTTTTAACAGTATTATTATCTATATAAATGGCCTTTCTGATATAGGGTGAAAATCTTGCTTCAGTAATATTGTCTTGCTCTGCACTGCACAGCTTTTTTATGCTTGTCTGATTTTCTTTTTTTCTACTTAATAATTGCCACCCTCCCATTTAACTGAATCTCTGCACTGTTTTGCACAGTGCAACATGGGATTCAGCTAGAGGGGAAAGCCGAGTGCATCATACAATATGCAATTCATCAGGAAGCCTGGCATGTAAGGCAGCACAGAGGCACCTACCTACAACTCCATGAAGCAATGCAGCAAATGAATCAGGCACAGACTATAAACACACAAACAGAAACCCTCTCTGATGAATTAGCCAAAATGAAATATTTTGATTCAGGTCATTGAAACTGAAAGGGGGGGGGGCGGGGGGGGGTTGATGGGGGAAGAATT
>VXBL01002470.1:266338-314111 GCA_013400195.1 Aramus guarauna | reverse complement strand
GCCCCGCCTCGCTCCGCCCCCCGTGCCGCTCCGCGCGACGCCGCCGGCGACGCTGCGCCGGGGGTAACGGTCTGCGGGCGGCCGGCGGGAAGGGCTTTCTCCTGCGGAGCCCCCTGTCCTGAGGTGAGGTGGGCTGGGCAAGGCAGGTCCGGGCCGAGCCGAGCCTCGGCCCTCCTGTCTCCTCCGCGGCCGGGAACAGCTGCGGGACCGGCCGCACGGGCCACCTTCGTCCCGCTCCTCATGGCCCCGCCGGAGCCGCGCTGTGCCGCCGGCACCTCCAGGTGAGGGTGGAAGTCGCTGGAACTTTTCTACAGTTGTGTTGGCACCTCGTACCCCAGGTTAAGCCTGCAAAAATCCTTAGGCGGGTACAGTCTTTAAAAACTCCCCGTAATTTCAAGATAAAACTGCCCGTGCCTTAGGTGACAGGAGACGCATAAGCTCTCGCATTGCCTCTGAACGCTGATGTAGGTACGTGCGTTATAATGCCACCTGTCTTATTCCCTCTTGTAAGAATCATGTGCTCTTCCCCCTCTTTCTGGGTTCTTGTCTTTTAAACTGCAGCGGTATGTTAACTCAAAGCCTTCAGTGACATCCTGTTTCTTTCCCAAATTAGATAAATCTAATTTAGAAGTGAGCAAGGTGCATAAATAGTTCATTTACCTTTCCAGCATAGCTGACTCCATATTTAATTTTGAATTCCATCTGCCATCCTGTTGACCTAATTCATCTAATTTTGTAATGTTAGCTTTATTCCCTAGACTTCAGTAACTCTCCACTTTTTAGGTTTGTATTGGTTGCACGTCACAAGGTTTTGGTAGCAGAAGGGGGATGGGACTGCAGAGGTGGCCTCGGTGGGAAGAGGTATGGGGCCACTCCATGTTGGGGACAGCTGATTCCCGCCAGCTCCACAGGGGAGGTACTGTGGGCTACAACTGGGCCCATCAGAAAAGCAGGTGGTGCCTCTGTGAAAGCATAGCTAAGAAAGGGTAGAAAATGCTGTGTGGAGAGAGAGGAGATGGGAACAAAAAGAGTAAGAAACAGGAGGAAACACCAAGATCAGAGAGAGGAGGAGGAGGTGGAGGAGATTCTACATGACAGAGCACTGCAACTCCTGGAAGACCCACGCCAGAGCAACTGGATATACCCAAAGGAACTGTGATGAGCCCACACTGGATCACATTTTCTGAAGGACTGCAGCCCATGCAGAAGCCATGCCAGAGCAGAGGAAAAGCATGACAAAGGAGTGGTGAAGAGAAACCATTATGTGCTGACTGTACTCCCCCTCAATTCTCCATGTGCTGGTCATGAAGAGGAGTCTGGAATGAAATTGAGCCTGGGAAAAGCAGGGGGAGAAAAAGTGGTGGTTTAGCATGTGTCTTCTTTTTTCCCACTACCCAAATTAGCAATTGCATTTTTATTTTAGTTGGCAATAAATTAATTTTCTCCAAGTGAAGTCTGTTTTGTCTGTAACAGTAATTGGTAAGCAACATCCCTGCTTTTATCTCAACCCATGAGCTTTCTCATTCATGTTCTTCCAGTTTTCTCCCACTGTCCTATTGGTGAGGGGCTGTGAGCAGCTGGGTGCAAGTCTGGCTGTTAGCTGAGGCTAACCCACTACAAGGTTGCTAAGTACGTTAACAGAACACAACGTTCCTAGGGTAGTATCTGAAAGTATTTTCCATGGTGAAAATTTGAGAATTACTTTCAGACTTGAAACTAGGGCCAAGTCCATCAAATCTGATAAGCAGAAAAATGCCACTTCATGCAAAACCAGAAGTGAATATGAGATTGTGACTGATCTTAGCAAGTTTTGAGTTTGGTTACAAACTGTAACTACAGACAGATAGTAAAGTATTAATTAAATCTGCTAACCTGCATCTTACACTACATAATACGTGCCATTTTGTTCCTAAACCTGTATCACTAAAATCAATGAGAATCTTGTCACCAGTCTGTCAGATATAGAAGACGATTGCCAAATTAGGATTTATGTGCCTGACTCTGAAAATGCTACCTATCCAGAATGATATTATGTTCTGTAATAAATGAATCATAAAATTCAAAGCAAAGGGATAGAGGGACTGCACAGAGGCTAAATAAAAATCAATAAGATAGTCATGTTATTCTCAGGGCGGGTTATAGAGTCAGTCCCTTATACAATCACTCTCCGACAATCCAGTTTGTATTTGTCAGTCTTAATGTTAATTTGCGACAAATCGCTTTGGCCTTTGGCTAAGAATAAATTTCTCTATAAAGCTAATGTTTTGGGTTTGTTGGTTTTTTTAAGAATCATTTATTTAAACTTTTTCAAAAGCATCCCATTCCTCGAATTTGTGGTTTCATTTACTTAGCAATCGTTTTGCTTCATCTGTGTTTCACATTTTCATCCAGATAATATTATTCAGTACTTTTAACTTATGGTGCATCTTTCCATACTTAGAGAAGAAGAATAAAAGTAGCTGGAATTTGCATTCAGTAAAAAACCTTAGAAAAGGGAGCTCTGGTATGGTTTGGGTTTTACAAAAGTTCCATTGCGGTTTGTCTAAAAAGTGATCTTCCACATCTATGACTGCAGTTTCTACTGACAACACATACTAAATGATCAATTATATGTAATTTTTCCTGAACCAAGCTATTTGAAGCCTTTAATAATTCTAAATGTATTCCTTATAATTTTAAGCACTCTGATCTCCACATAATTGGTTTAAGAGCCTCATTCTGATCAAGGACTTTACACAAGTTGGTAATTCCATTTATTCAAGCACACAAAAAATGATACTTGATTGAAATGGCATTTTGAAGATACAAGAAGTTGTTTTTTTCTCAATAATTCCACTTCTCTTCAAAGATTAAATTTATGTATCCTGAGAATTATTCTTTCCTTTATTTTAAATGTACATACATTTCTCACAGAAAATATATCTGTATTGTTACGTACTGATGTGCCTAACAATAGCATCTTTAAGATGTGACAGGGAATCCAGTACTGCAGTAGTGATAAAAGAATACTACTAATGTTAACAGGTACCTAATTTTAAACTCAGAGTTTAGAAACTCTAATAGCTCTTTTCATCATTGTCCAGTTAAGAAACTTTATTGTTATTAATAAAATTGTCTTTCTTCTCAATTTCAAAATATGACATATTTTCCAAGTTTTCAGTAATATAGGTTTTTCAAATATTTTATCTTACTAGTTTAAAATCATAACTAGTCAGGTTGCTTTACCTCTGATTAGCTGATGGAGCCTAGAGGGAGATAACAAAGATGATGTAGCTGGTAATATACTTGTAGAAGGTTACAAGATTATCATAAACAATATGGATGTTGCATAAGGAAAAGGATGGAGATATGAAAAAAGGAGTACACATGTAAATATGTTTTTTGTATACATATTTGTACGTTACATGAAAGGGTGTTGGAATTATGTAATAGATGCACCAAGAGATGTATTGGAAGTAAAGTTTGTATAAATAGGTTAATGATGAAACAGAAGGAACATGCTGATAAATTACTTGGAAATACAAAGACATTTATACCCTGAACACTGCATCTCAAAGTTGCTTTGCCCACTTCCTGCAAATGAAGAATGTGTACTTTTGAGGCACTAAAGCATGGAGTTAAGTTTATTCAAGTAAAATTATAACACCACAACCCTTGCAGTTAAAATATTTTTTTTTAAAGTTATGCCAAAGGGAATCCCAATGGAACATCTAGCTATCCCATTGCCCACAAGCAAAACCAGATATATCTTGTCACTCCTGGCAGATGTCGATCTAAATCTATTTTTAGACCACAGAGTCACCATCTGTGGCATGTCTGTCAGTGATAGAAACTCCACGCTAATCTATATCAGTGACTTTTACTAGTCTGACTTCAGAAGAGGTTTCCAATACCTGAAGCAAGTTCTTCTTGTTGCAATTTAACCTTAAAACTTATGGTGAATCCTATTCACCAAAAACATGAAGAACAAATTACTATCTTCCTCTATTTGGCAGTCTCTTCTATATTGTAAACTATTGCAACCTTATTCTATATTTCCTCCCTATGATGTATTTATTGCCATATTTTTACCCTATTCTTTTAATCTTACACTATGGTTTTGAGACCTCTGATCACTTTCTGTATTATCCTGTTGAATCTTTCAAATCAAGCTACCTGTTATTGTCATCGTCAGTGCCTAGAACACTAGAATACCTTGTTAATGCTCTCCTCCTCTTGAACAGAGCAGAAGGATTACTTGATAAACAGAAATTATTTTGGCTTGATATGATTTGTTGTGTCAATTACATTGTTATGCATGTTTTTGGTATCTTCCAGACATTTAGAAACAGTGCACTGTATCACCTCTCCCTGTGTTTTCTAGAAATTGAGAGCAGGACAACAAGAGTTTCATTTTCTGACCCTTTTTCAAGATCCCTTTTTAAAAAAAACTTTTAATTTGCTTTTTTACAGTCATCTGGTACTCCACTTGTTCTCTACAATTTCTCAAAAGCAACTGCTAACAATTTTGTGATTCTTTCAAACAATTTTGTAAATATTCTGGGGCCGAGTTCATAAGATGATGAAAAGAATCACATTTTTACAAAAAATACACAATGGAGTTGTTAGAGACAGAGTCTTATCTATGCCCTTTCTTTTTTCTTGTCATTGCTGTGATAGCTGAGCTAACCACCTACATCCCACTGATGTTTGGTATATACATTTTAAATGATTGTTTCTTCCATTTTTCTGCTTACTACATTTTTCCTCCACAACGGGGTACTTCCCTCTCTTTTACCCTCTTTATACTGAAACGTACTACGTTCATAATGATTTCTCATTAACCTTGATGTCTTTTGCTAGCTGCATCTCAGCTTCCCCTTGGCTTTTGGTACTTGTGTCTTGAACTGCTTTGAAATACTCATCTCATAATTGTCCTCGACTTTCATCTTCCACTTCAGGCTGCTGCAGATTTCAAGATTTAATATATTTGGTCTTCTACGACTTTCCCTATTCTTCTGCTATTTTTGCAATTTAATCCTTAATATTTTTCATGTGGGGTAAATGCTCCAAGATGCTCATAGTTCTCCTTCTTGATGAATATGATTAGATTGCTGAACCTCTGTGGATCTCTGCTGACACAACTACTGTCAAAAAGCCAGAAAACGCAAAGATCCAGAGAGCAAGGTGATCAACATTAATCACACATACATCTGTGCTTCTTGACAGCTTATATACCCTTCAGAATAAGGCATTGATGAAAGGGCTTGTCCAAGATCAGGGGCAGAAGACCATCTCAAGACAGGTCTGAACAAAGTCCTCACAAGCTTAGATAACAAACAAGATAACATCATCTTACTAGTGTGACCTCTCTGCCTGATACCTCATCTGCCATTCTATATAGCCCCAACAACCATAGCAGATGCAATAGAAGTTCACATAAATCCTGGAATTCAGGCCTTCAAAAATAAGAGAATTTCATGTGGTTTGAGTTCTCCATCCAAAGCTTTTAAACACAGAAGGATCTGACTTTTCATGTAATACAAACTTCAGAACTTTAACTTCCACACCAACCTCAGCAGCTCATCTTTGACATAACATATTGAAGAAAAATACCATGTCTAGATATGAAATCTTCATTTTTCACTTTGACTACTGAATATTTTTAGTTGCTGTCATTGTCAAAGTTAAGGTTATATTTCTAGGAAAGTATGCAATGAACTTTTTTATTTCCTGATGTTCAGAAATTCAAAACTCCCTTCAAATTCAGTGAACAATTTGAACTGTATGTTAAAACTTAGAACGCAGTAATACGCAGTGTCTTGATGCCAAGGACAATCTTCTGTGTCATATCTTTTAGATGCAGTTTATTCATTATAAACTGAAAATCTTCTCATCTGACTGTTCTCAGTAATTCCATAAAAAAATCAGAATCTTTTCCTACCCATGAGTTTCATCTGGCACACATCACAGCTTCCAGAAAAAGTGAAATATCTCCCTGTGTCCTAGTCCCAGACACACCCTTTCAAAACAAACATTTTATGCAGTACACATTCTGTGAACAAAACAGTCGTAACTTCATAAGATGGATGGACCTTTTAACTGAAATCATGTTAAAGCAATGCCTGTGTCCTGGTTTCAGCTGAGATAGAGTTAATTTTCTTTCTAGTAGCTGGTATAGTGCTTTATTTTGGATTTAGGATGAGAATAATGTTGTTAACACACTGATGTTTTCAGTTGTTGCTAGGTAGTTGTAGTCCCTACACTAAAGTGAAGGACTTTTCAGCATCCCACGCCCTGCCAGGTGCACAAGAAGCTGGGAGAGCACAGCCAAGACAGCTGGCCCAGCCTGGCCAAAGGGATATTCCATACCATACAACCTCATGCTCCAAATATATCTGAGGAAGCTAGCTGCAAGGTGGGATAACACAGGGAATAGAAACAGACTGGGAATCATTTGGGTTTTTTTTCCCTTCTGCATGTGGCCAGCAATTGCATTTGTGCATCACTTGTTTTATATATTATCATTATTGTTATTACTATTATTATTCTCTTCCTTTGTTATCCTATTAAACTGTCTTTCTCTCAAACCCACAAGTATTTTTTTCCCATTCTCCTCCCCATCCCCTTTGGGAGGTAGGGGTAAGAGAGCAGCTGCATGGTGCTTAGTTTCCAGCTGGGGCAAAACCACAACAGCCTGTCAAAATCTTCATGAGTTATTCACAATCTCCTTGAAAGAACATCTTCCTACTTTAGGCATCTCTAGCTATTTTACATTTGTCTTATACAGAAGTACTCAGCTTCCATATCTGAGGTTGGATTTTCAGACTTGACTCCATTTAAGCACCACAAAACACTGGGCAGCCAGTAGAGCTTCGTGTATTGGATGGTGACCTGTTTTAAGCATCTCACACCATAAAATCTCAGTAGAAGCAATTCAGAGGTTGAGTAGGACAAAGGTACCCTTTGTGAGATTTGACCTCTCTAAATTTCTTTCTTGTTAATAAGACAAGGAACATCTGTGAGTTCAGGTTACCTTATTAGCAGAGTGGACTCAACTGCCATTGTATCCCTCTGATTCTGTTCTGTTACTTACCATTCAAGACACAATTTGGAAATTCATATTTTTGGCTTTAGTGAACTTTGTCATTAGGTGCGTACATATTACAAGCTATATGATGTTTTTGTTCAGTTGTATGATTTTGTTCCTTCAGGACCCAAGAGGAGTAAAGCTGTTCACAGTTGTCTGTAATTATCCTAGAATCATCTCTAGTTCATACCTCCTACAGTTTCTGTTTTCCAAAGTATATGACTGGAGAAGGTCTTTTACACATGTTTTTCATCCACAGACAAAAATGAGAAATAAGGACAAAGAGAATAATCTACTACTACTCCTACTTTTACCCACTGAAAGTTTCCTGTTAGCCCAAACTTACTGGTGAGAAATACAGAAGTACAGTCTGAGTTATGCTCAGCAAAAGGTACTGTGGATGATACTATGACATGAAAACTGTATTGTTGCTTATTTCATTATAGATTTTCAGGTATGAAATAAGTTATAAGAATCATTTTGCAAATCCATTTGTATAATTTATCTGAGCAAGTGTTTCTAGTGCAGACAAAGCTAGAGGATGATATAATGAAACTTTTTTTACAAATCCCAACCCAGATGGTTACTATACAGGTTAGATCTTCATTCTCTGAATAAGAATGAAAACGTGAAAAAAATTCATGCTACATATCTGCAGAAAACTTTTTTTTTTTTTCCATTTTCTCTCTGAAACAGGCTCTTCTGTTTTTCCTTACTATGGAGATCACCAGCATTTCTTAAGAAACGTCTCTTCATCATACAGTTTGAAAAATCCATGAATTATCCTAATCATTGCGGTTGATTAAACAGGTAGGGGTCCTTTTTGATTCTTCATTTACCATTTATTCCTCCTTCCTGATAGTTCTGCACAGCTGGAGATTTTCAGCCCCATTGTAGCCTCCTCATCTTAGTAAAGTTCTTTTGGCATGCTAATTAATCTCCTTTCTAATATTTACTCTCCCTGACCATAACCCATTGTCTGCTTTTACATCTTATTTTGAAGAGACAGGGTTCTTGAAATTCTTGAATGTCTCTCTTAACAATAGCTTTAGCCTATGCATAATGTGGCAAGCAAGAAAATTACTTAATGACAAATAAAATTCTAACATGAATATATTTTTCATTTTTTTCAACATTCTACATGGCTCTACTTTTTTTTTTGTGCAAAACTGAGTTTAGTTTTTTCTATTTTACCAAAATACTAACTGAAATGGCAAAGTTTACTCAAATAATTGAACCAATTTTTAATCAAATTTATCAAATACAGAAATATTCTACTTTATATCAGTTCATATTTTAGGGTTTTTTTTGAAATCTCATTTATTGAGAAATGAATACTTTTCTGTAAAATGTTTTATGCATAATATCAAAAGCACTGGATACATTTGGTTATTATATGCTGGACACTGCTATCTGTCAAGCTACATCTTCAGAATAGAACACGTATTATGACAAACTTCTAATGTATTCATTCACATATTATAGAGACTTACAGAGGATTTCACAAAATCTAAAGAATTCTGTCTAAAAATATTCATAATAAAGTGTCATTTATGAAAAAAGTTATTCTTTATCAAAACATTTTATGTGAGAAATAAAAGAAACTAGGCATATGTTTTTTGAGAGCAAAGATGGGTAGCTACAAAGTACTAACTGTTACTAATTTGGCCTAATCTCATGTTTCTGAAAGACAGAAATTTTCCAAATTTGGATAGCATTACTATTTAAGGGAACCAAAGTCTTCACAAAAGCAAAAGCTAAGCTGATCAAACATAAGAACTATCTTGCCACTTTCTTCAGTCAGCAACTGGACCAACGCCTTCCCCCACAAGTATCCTCTATCTTATAGTGATAACAGTTGACCTGCAAAACTTTATTGACTAACTGTAGGCTGATGAATTAACCTATGGAATTAGCTAGCCACAGTAAAGTGATTTTTAGTTTGGTTGAACCACCATGCATCATCCACCTAAAATGACTCTTTGCCTTGACTTAAAATCAGGAAGACCACACATATTCAAGACAATTTTGTTATGAAAGTCACTGGGATTTGGAGAGTATTAGTATGAAGATTTATTGATACAACTGTAATTAAAAAGCAAATGATGACTTTGTTTAGTTATTGTGTTAGATTTTGGAGCAAAGCATAAGCATTAAAGGAATCTCTGTTACAACAGGAGAAGAAGAATCTTACTCACTTTTACAGTCAGATCACAAACCACATCTATTCTTTGGCTCTGTTTCTATACCTATGTAAGACATTCCAGAATTACGTGGTTTTACTTTATTGGCATATTTTTCTTCCTCAAAACCACATCTTCTGCTGGAGCCAAGTCCATTTCTAATCAAAGACATAATTTGACAAGAGTACACATTTGTGCCCATTACATTAACTTGTTTCTGGCCTGGAGGACTATTACACACGCTGTATGTCTTACCTTGTTACCAAATCATTTAGAGGAGGCTACACAATCATGTACAGTTGCTTTACAAGATAACCTTGATATGCAGTATAGGTCTTTGAAACTATCTTTTTATGTGGCCTGTTTCAGAAGTGGAAAATTTATGTGAAACAAGAACAACACAACACTGCTGTAGAGTACAGTTGGTCTTCCAGATTACTGAGGTTGGTGAAGCTATTGGGAGTAGATTAGTACAAACATACAAATTATTGCAATGTGCAGCCAAATCTCTCTATATTGAGCTGGTCATTTTGAATTGGCAGCAGTGTTTCACAATTGGCAGCTTATCTTAATCAGGACATCTAGGAACTAAATATTTTGCTATATGATCATTCTTGTTACTATTTTAATTTTTTCAGAACCTTTGATACATCAAAAATCAGAAACAAGGTTCCAAAGGAGAGAAAAAAACAAAAAAAAACCACAGAAAATATACTTAAGGAACTGAGGAAAGGAACTCCAATTCCATGGTACTCTAGTTAACAGATAATACAGTTAAACAGTTAACATGTTAAAATGTGTTTCTGCAAAATTTTTTTTTTTTCCTGCGGGATGCCAATTCTGCTTACATAGTTGGCAATATAGCAAAATTGATCATTTTATTCAACCAAATTGAAAGATTTTTTTCATAAAAAATTAAAACAGTAAGTTTCCAGGTTGGTCAGAATTAATTGGCTGCAATTTGTAGTTACTATATTTCAAAGACTAAGTTCCTCCCAGTCCCAGTCTCTGTGGGCCAAATGTGTGTCTAAACCTGAAAGGAGCCCATGATGAATTATAGCAGATGTAGTTTTGCCACAGAGCTTGGTCAGAGACATAAAAATTTCTAACCATCTGGCTTGCTAGGTAGACCACAGGAGAGAATAAGAATACAAAGCATTTAGACGATAAAGAAGTAGAGATACCAGTAGATCCAATTTGACAGACTCAAATTCTGAATATTCAGATTAAATTAAAGTTTCAATTCAGGGCAATCAAAACACTGCAATAAAAAAAGTCATCTTAAAAGTTTGGATTCTACAGAAAGTTTTAGGACATTGCCTTTTCATCTAGTTTTGACACAGAAGAAAATGTGAAAGGAATCAATTTTTATTTTACATATAGTGAGGAGTCTGGAAATCAGTTTATAAATCTATGGGAAACTTGCATGCCCTTTACATAATGATGATTTTCCTTTAGGATGATCTGGCTCAAAGGGCACAAGATACCACTGGGTGAATTACCATAAATCCATTCTCAAATCTAAATCCCTCTGAGATGGCAGGGTTTTTTTCACGCTCTTAGCAAAAAATTTCTTCCTAACATAGACCCATACCAAATATCTGTACATAGGCAGGGGGGAAGAAGATGTTGCTCGACCTTTTGTTAGCTCTTCCATACGTGTTGATTAGCATAGACCTATACAAGTATGTAATTTATTCAGACTTTAATCCAGCTACATTTGCCTGGATTAGTCGGGTGACAGGTTTAACTTTTCTACTGAAGTTTTCTGGTCTTGTATGCAGATCACATGTTTTTCTACAGCATGTTTTGGTATTCTATGGTGCCTCTACAAACAGCAGGGAAGATGCTAACGTCAGGTTGATGGTAACCCACTGAGCTACACTCTAGATTCAGTAGATGAAACCCCACCCATAGACCTCTATTCCTCCAGAGACTCCTATAGAGCTCAGCAGAAATGCAGAAATTTATTGACCCAGTTGATGAAATGTCCTTCTTTGCTTTCTCTCTCTTCACATGCAGCTAGGCTGTATGCCAGACCATAAGTTGACCTTCAATTAATAGCTTTTCAAAAAGTCCTTGTTTGGATATTTTATTAGCCTAAAACACTAGGTGCCCCATAGTTTTCCATTTTATTAGAGTAAAATAATAGTATGTTAATATACAACATAGTATTTCAAATTTTTTAACATTTTAAAAGTCATGATTTTTCTATATCTATGCCACCATAATCAATTATTATGATTTTTCCTTTTATATTAACATACATCACACCCAGCTTAACTATACCAATCCATAAGAGTACAACAGCAAGTAATTCTGATCTCTTGCTATGTGTTTTGTGGTTGTTTTGGTTTTCCCCCTCTACTTCAGGTCAAGATAAACACCAAGGATCTCAGACTTCCTTTTACCTTCAAAGATTGTGCAAGCCACATAACTTCCCTATATCATAGATTAAAATCAATAACCTAGAGTGCTTCTTCCAAACTCCAGCATACATCTCAAGGTGGCCTGTGTTTCAGAGAAACCTCTTATACTCAGCATAGTCTCTCCAAATACCAAAAATAAGTTATCACTGAAATAAGGGAGAAAGAAGGCTGGTCCTTCCAAGACTTTTTTTTACATGTTCATACAAGCACAGCTCTGGACTCTATACAGGAATTTAATTTTTACATGCCACTGATTCATACACTCAATAGCAAAAGGAACAGTCAAGAATATAGGAGTTGATAATTGCCAGCATCTTCTGAGAATCCAAACCCCAAACTATCAACACCTTTGAAGGAGAAATTACATTGCATTCATTAAAGTATACAAATCCAGACAAATTCCAAGAAATCAATGTCCAGGTTTTCCAAAATACTGCATAGCATCCAGTCTCATGTTTATTAGAACTCTATCAAAGAATCTCCTATTCCTAATAAATGGATGTCTCTCAGAGATTCAGTTACAGAATAGGAACAGGTTTAGCCACATAATAGAAGACCTCCTTTTAATCAAGAATGAAGAATATCTCCATTCTTCGTCACTCAAAGTTTTATATTGCTGACCACATATATGAGTCATAATGCTGGGGTGACTCAGTCCTTTCTTTTTGAGAGAGACTCACAATAAACAGTTACATTTTCATCTGAAGTACTCCTGGAAGAGGGAAGGAATCATGCATCGAGAGAAGCTTGAAAGCCAGCAGCAAGTGAATGACATGGAGCTTTCTGATCTTTGACATCAACCTGTAACTATAAATTAGCTCCACAATTTTTGAATAGACATAGTTCTCAGACCAAAATGGAAGCTATGGTGATAGGTAATATTTTGACAGACGTGGCACAGACATTTTTAGACCGTGTCAAAGAACTTGAGCATATGAAATCATGGTCTTGACACCTCCCCTCAGAAATTGTTTTGAAAATGGTGCATAGAACTAGAATGACAGAAGCAAATTATATCTTCCATATAGAACATTAAATGGACTGCATTGATTGATACATACCAGGTCACATTATGTATGCCAGAAGTCTGTGCTAATCACTAAAAATTTGAAATTATGTTTGAATCTGACTATCCCTGGTCTTTGGCCACGTACGCAGAGAATATAAAAAGATAGGCAGTTGTACAACATTCAATTAATGCTTTTCTCTTAATAAACTTGTTATTTAAAATACAACTGTCCGTTCCATAACTTGTTCACTGTGTTCTTCTCAACCTGAAAAGCATGTACTTATTGAAGTGCCCATTGTTCTAATCCTTTATTATATTTTAGGGGGAGGTTTTTTAAAAGGTTATAACAAACTAAACTGTAAAGTAAATACTGAAATCTATGAGGTTTGATGTATAAATTTGTTTCATGTTTTATAGTGCCACTACTCCCTTTTTTATTTTTGAATGGCAGATCTTTTCCTTCTTTTTCATTTCTCAATTTCTCTGATCCTATTGAGAGCTACTCACTTACAAACTTCATTATGCAACTGGAAACGAAGTTGTTTTGTTCTATATACAGTGCCAATGTACTTGCAAGGAATCAAATACACACTTGGGTTAAAGGTCTGAAGAATGTAACAGTTAACCATTTACATACAGTGAACATTTGGAAAGCTTTTTATCTTTTGTGCCTTTAAGTCAGAGTACTAAATTATAAATTTCTTCAAAAGTATATGGATAATGAATAGGGAAGTATTAATGTTAAGTTAATGATTACAAACTGACAATGAAGATTAAGAACATGACAGTCTTATGAGAGTATCTTTGGGTTTAAGCAGGAATAAGATATTTAATAATAATCTTCATGAACTGACACATATCAAGGAGAATGCATTAAACCTTCCAGTTCCTTAAGACACAATAATCTTTTAAAAATAGAAACCAATGTTTCAAAACATTTTTTTTATTGAATTGAGTCAGATTCAGTTTCAAGGAATGTGACCAAAGGGTAATTACCAACACATTTGTACCTTTTAGCATTTACTTCTAGAAACAGAGAACTCTTTAAACACACCCATGTGCGTGTTCTTAACATCTCACAGACAAAATCTATTTACAGGAATGTAGTATTTGTGCCTTTTTCTTAACGTATTTGGGAGAGGAGTGCCCCCTAGTGATAACTGAAAAATCACTTTTTTTTTTTTGAACATCAGTCAAGATGTGTTTTAGAAATGCAAGCTGAGTTATTACAATTCTTGCACTTGCACATCGTCCTAGCTATAGTTTTTCCATTCCTTATTTTGTTTTTAAATTAAAATATTTTATTTCATTTTAAAATTATTTATTTAGGTAAAATAGTTATTACTTCACAACAGGAATGTTTCTATTTGTCCCTTATGCTATAACTAGTTATACCTATAAAATTTCTTCATCCTGGAAACTTTGCTTGCAGATAATAGAACTCATACTTTTACAGTTATCCAAAGCTTTTCTGGCCCCCCAGTATGATTGGACATGTGTTCTAGGACTGCTCTTCCTTGAGAAGCTAGTCAGTAACAGCCATGCATCCTTAAAATTCTTATAGTGACTAGCGTTTGAATGTCAATAGAATTATATGTATATATCTGTCTTTAGAATCATTTGTATTTCCTCTCAGCATGTCATTTCTCTGCTGCAGCACTGCAGCGAGAAGATAAGTAGTGCTATCGCATTGCACTAACACTATGCTAGATGTGCAAGCCCCACAGCCTTCCTTGCAAGTGCATGCTTCCTTAGAAGACAACAGAGGCTGGAATTAAAGTACTGTGACACGGGCAGCTTTTCTTCCTCTTAGGGTGCTGGAAAAGCATCTGAAATTTTTCCAAGGATACCAAGAAAATCTGACATTTTTTCAAAGTGTAAGCCTGTCACACCTTAATAGATCTATGTACATGTGCATAGTAAATCAGATTATTTGGCAAGGGGAAGGCTGCCTCTTGTTAACAGAGAAAATGTTGGTCATAATCAGACACTACTACTGATGTTGGCAAATTTCATGCAAAATGGCTGAATATTTTTTAAAACTATTACCTACAGGTAATATATTCTGCAAAAGATTTAAGTAAAACCAAATTCATTGTTCATCATAAATCCACTTCCAGGAAAACAAAAAGGAAATTCATGTACAGGTCATAATTCTGACATGGCAAAGGAGGCAAGATCAAAAGAAGTGCTTCCTGGAGAAAATAGTCCAGTCCAGAGATGTAACAAGAAGTGCAACAGGATTGTATGTCATTTTCAGGCAGCAAACAAATGCTGCAAAAATATCCACAAAACCTCCACATCTGTGCAAGTGTTTACACTGAGCTGCCTAGGAAGTATATTTTGAAGCAGCAAAGCCAGACATACAAGACAAGACAACAATCATATCACTATCTCTGCCACTTAAAAAACAGTGCTAAAGTTCAGGTATAGTAAAAGGTTAAGCAGAAAGCTCACACTCAACTTTTTCAAAATACAAAATTTAATTACAACTACTTTTTATAAGCTTTGAATGTTATTGTTAGTGCATTCAGTTTTTGTTAAAATGTTCTAACATAGGTCTAATAATACACTGCATCAGAGCCCTAATTTAAAAATGGGCTTTTGCAGATCATTTACCACATGTACTTGAGCCAACTACAGCAAAGAATTACAATAATTACCTATTTTTGACTCTGCTAGAGCTGCAACACAATATATGATGGATGCCTGGCACTCTAAGGCATTCTTTTAAGTCTCCCTCAGCCAAGCACACCAAATGAAAGGCTTCTGTAACTTTTTCTGCCTATTTGTTGAAGGAACAGCTTGCTTTCAACTTTTTCTTTACCACTTTATATTTATTCTTTCTACTTAACGTTTTTGATTTTTTTAAAAACTTTGTCATATTCCAGAATTGGGGAGCAACAGACATATTCCGTAAAAACCAGTGTTACTATCAGAGAAATCTCCCAGTAATTCACCAGTACCCCCAGAGGTACTTTGTACACACAAACAGCATTAGGGAGTGCCATGCTGAGGCTATCCATCAACACAGTTCTGATACCTTGTGGTGATGCTATCTCTTGTTTTCTGCATCATTTAGAATCACCTTTCTGCAAGATTCAGTATCCCCATCTGCATAACTATCATCCCTGCTGTAAACCACTTGTGCACTGACACATATCAGTAGGGAGCTGCATGTTTCCTTTATATTTTCAAAGAAGCTCTCATATTTTAGTGTTTCCATGCTGAGCGCCTCAGATGAGAAAGCCCACTACTTGGAAGTTTTGTGCATACACAGTTAATTATATTATATCTATATCATAATACAACCAAGCTGTTTTTCAGAAACTTAGAAGCATCAGTTCACAGGGTGCAGCACTACTTGGCAAGTGTCTGATAGATCCTGAAACAATTGTGTGTTTTCATTACCTTCAGGCTTCTCATTTTCAAGGTAACACATAGTGTTTTAGTAGTTGAAGTGCTGTAGAATGCATGTTGTTTCTAAAACAGTGACAGGAACATTGATAGCTGCACGGGGTCTACCTTTGAGAGAAGAGTGAGAGCAAAGAGCAGCCTTGGAGGACCGTGGGATTGGGGAGAAGGCCTAGATTGCATAAGATCACAGCAAGAAAAGGAACTATGGCTCCTTGGATTTGAGCACCCTGAATTCTCCAAGTGAAGTGTTTCTACAATAAGCTAGCTGAAGGTATGAGAGGCACAGGAGTACTCCCCAATCTGCTGACAGAATTTCTCGAGGAGGACATTTTTTAACAAGAGAAATCAAATATAGCATCTAGGTCAACACATGCTGTTGTTACCTGTTTACTGACAGAATTCTGCAGTGGAGACATGGCTGTAAAAAGAGAGTTTTTAGAACCTGAGGGGTCATTCCAGATTCCTGTTTGTTTTTTCCCTGGCTGAAGGATGTGGGTTTTGATAATATATAGAGATATTAGCAAGCTTGTATGTAATATGTTGTATTGTACTGCATGTATGTTTTGAACTATGGACTTTTTATCACAAGAAGCAGTTAGTATAACATAAATTTTGCTTAAATGTGAAACGACAGTCTGAAGCACTTTCTGTTCATTCTCCTTCTATTAGCACTTCACTCTGTCCTTCAGTCTGCCAGAGGAATATGAGACTTAAAAATGTATCTTAATGGCAGAAAGAATCCCACCTGTCCATCAGTTTCCTTACACTAAAGTCATACCTCTTCCAACTATTCAGTGACCTTATTATCGAGGTACAGTTTTCCCAAGCACCATTGGACAGTAGTACAGTGCAAAGAGAGACAACATGTCCTTCCTCCCCACCCCATTTTTTGCCTCAAGAACACCATGCTTCACAGAGTCTGTAAGAATGTAATAAAACATTCAAAAAGTTTGAATGATTCTCTTCCTTCAATGCATTCACAAAATGCAAAACATTTACTACAAGCATGCAATTTATTTTTGCTATATAAAGTATTCTAAATTTTGCCTTTGGAGACATATATAACATTTTCAAGATGCTCCACTGAATTGTTTATAAAATAGACTCTGATTCTCCAAAACACAATACTATTTTTAAACTATGTATTTTTAACCCTATACATTTTACTTGCTTGCCAAAAACCAAACACCAAAAACACCAAACAGCCCAAACCCAAGAGTTCAAAAAGGCAATGCTAAGTTTAGCTTCTGCATGTTTTGGATGCAGTATTAAGCACATAAATAACAAGTCCCAAGCCCCCAGAACACCATACAGCTACTGCAAACAGTCTATAATAGACTGAGGTTATCTTGTAGAAAGCTACTTGCAATGCGATCAGATTGAGTGGACCTGGGTTTCTCCACAGCAAAGTGTTGGCCTCTTGTTGAATTTCTGTCCACAGATACTAGTCTCAAGCAACTTCTGTAGAGTGGAAAAAAATACATCAGCAGTACTAAGCTGCTTTTTGTCTCCCAAAAAACCTGTGCTATACATACTCCTCTCTGTTCCCCTTATCCTTTCAGTGGTCCACCTAACGCAGTCTTCATTGATTGAACTTTATGAACATTCCTTGCAAATGAACATCAACAAAATTATGCAGGGCATAATTGTTTGTGAGCAGTAAGACCTTATCTCAGTCAGTTTTCCTGAATTGAAAGTAGGTGAATTAAGGACTTTGGCAGAAATATTATTAAAGTATGTTTGTGCCAAAGTACCAGATCTTCAAAACCTTCCATTAATCAAGATTTATAGTTTAACTGATGGTTCCATATTTGACCTGGCAGAACTGAAAAGCAGCAAATCTCTAGAAGTACTTACTCATCCACTGCCAGTGCATTTAGCCTTCTTTCCATTAGCCTTCCTGTAAGATCAATTTCAGTTCCCAAAGACTTGGCTTTAGTAGTTTCTTGCCCCAGAATGTCAAATAAGGTGTGCCACATCAAGGTTGTAAAAAAGAGGAAAAAATATACCTTGCAAAATGACATCAACTTAGAGAAAGGCTACACTATTTTATTTTTAATGATTACTCATCATTTCATCTTTCATCGTTCTCTTTCTCTTCTTTGCTATTGGCTTGCTTGCTTTTTCCTTCCTCTGAGAAATTCTCATTTTAAAATGAAGAAATTCTAATTCTACCATCCAGTTAAGGAGAAGTGATCTTTCCTTTCATAGACAGTCCCATTGCTTGAGATAACGGAGTCGTCTGTAAGGCAAAGACAACATAAGTGATCTTCTTTAAGAGTCAGTAGGGCAGAGATGGAAGAAGGGAAGTCTGAGAGCTCTTAGCAGAAATAAGACATTGGATTCTTTCTTTTTCTTGCTCTAACTGGAAAAATTTTACTTAGTCAAATGGTGAGAGAAATTGAAACAGCATTACACTCTACAATGACTATTATTTAATGACAATTTTCATTATCTGTGTTTTCTGTGCAGGGTTTGAAAATGGCGTAAAGCTAGTATAAACATGGTTAACCAGTTTGTTTTCCTATTTGGTTAAATTTCATCCTTCAATGTCACTATTCCATATTTCAAAACATGTTGTTATATATATATTAATAATATGTAAACTTATCCCATAGTCACTCTGAAGTCAATATTGTGCGTACAAAATATGCATATTATTAAAAAAATGCACAGGTTTTCCAGATAATAATGCTACATGCTTTTCCCTGTCAAAATAGACTAAAAAAAATTAGGTTTGAGCCTAAAATCAGTGGGACCTCACAATATACAAATTAATCTTTTTTAATTATTTTCAGAACACTTCTTAATCTTGTTTAATCTAGTATTTGCATATCTTTTTCACAGATAATGTTATCATATCAGGTTGAACTAAAAAAGTCTAACTTATAGCTGAGAACTAGGTATATGTTTTCTTTTTTCACACACAAGTAAACACAATGTATGTTAAAAGCCAGAAAATGTAATTATATGGTTTGTCCATTCACGCAACTGGTTATATGATTAAAGGACATTTCATGAACAGTGCTAGGCTGGTTACACTCTTTGGGGTTTGGGGTTTTTTGTTGCTCCACTTCTAGTGTGATGTTTATTTGAGCAGTTACTTTTGTAAGTACAGCAGCTGGAAAACTCAGAGTTAATTTCCATGGTAACAACCACCTTTTCACTGGAAATACCAGTTATTTTGAAGACACACGTATATCTATTTTCTCCATCAGCAATTTTCCACATACATGTAATTAAGATGGAGGTATGAAGGCACATAATGTTGTTTTATTAGAATTAATATAGGATGATATTACAGTAGTATGGAATTAAGATACAATGATATTTTGAAAGACGGTAGGCAAGAGTAGCAGTAATTTAAATCTAAATCTTATTACTAAGGCTATTTAATTTCTGACTGAATAAGATAATTATTACTAAAGAACGCTTTCATGGCAATGGTCTTTTTGTGATTATTATTTCTTCTGGAAAGAGTAGTTCATTACCCTATTAGCACTGAAAAATGAATCAAATTTCTCAAATTAGTGGGCATATATTGATGGATAATTCATGCACAAACTATCAGAATTGTATATTTTATTTGTTCTTTTGTTTAGAATCTAGGTTTTAAAGTTTAAAATCCCTTATAAAATACTTCTAAAGACTATATTACTCTCCAAATGTATATTAACCCTGGTGCAAGGCTCCTGTTTCTAACAAAACATTCTCTTATTTTTTCTTGTATGCCATATTTTCTTATTTGCCACAGTATTTCACTTCCTTCTCTATCTTTTTATTTCAAATTTTACATAAGCAGGAGCTGGCAGCGGGCAACACAATGTGCCTTCCTGGACAGGTAGACCCAATGAAACTAAGTCATGAGTTTCAGTTCTCTATCCACTGCGCACATGTCATCTTTCCTATTCAAGTTACAACTTTTCATTGTGAGTTTAGTGGGTGTTGTCTGGCAACTGATTAACTGCCAGTTAAAGGATATTCATTCAAGGCAGTTTGTTCAACTGATTCTTTAAATTACATTCAATACACTTATTTTGTATTCTGCTATTTCAGTCTCGGAATTACTCAGTAACCTTACAATAGGTTAAAGTTGTCAAAAAACCTCCTGCACTTGATATACTTTGTAAATGCTATAATTTTTAAAAGCACACTTGTGAAAAGCAAAACCATTTTAATTATCAATATATATTTTTTGGTAAAAAGTTTAAAGTTAATTTTTTTTTTCCTTTAAAAAGGTAGCAAAAATATCAGTCTCAAGTCTTTTCCACTGACTTCAATTATCTCCAGCTATAACCCTGCATTTATATAAAAGATATTTGTAAAACTACTAGGGTCAGTTACAAAGTGAAATGCTTATTTAGCAATAATTTCACCTGTACTTTTCCATAAAATGTATGTCTTCTGATACTCCACATGTATACATAAAAAAATGGACCTATGAAAGCTTGTGAAAGCCAAAATACAAATTATTCTAGGATCTTATATCAACTCAGAAGAGATGAAGGAGAAAGGCAGGACATAAGTTTTAACTCTGGATTATTTCAGTCATTAAAGTGACAGAAACCCAATTAGAATGACAAAAAACCTGACCACCACCACAAGGCTGACTGAAAGGACTCCAAGCAGTCACAAGAGCTACTACGAGAAAGTGAGTACTTTCTCAGTCTTAAAATATTATTTGTTAGCAAAAGTAAATCTATAAACTACTAGTGCAAGAGAATCACCAAAGCAAGCAGAAAATGCATTATTCAGAATTCAGAAAGAAATAAACAGAAGTTTAATCAATATCTTCTCCTCTGCAATAGGCTCCTTGAAAGTTTATTGCATATTGAGTATTTGAGGTACCTAATGAAATGTTCAGAATGTGCACAACATCAAAGCAGGTAGCCTTTCCTACAGCAAAACCAAATCAGAGAGAGAAGTGAAAATATTTCTGTGTAAATGAACTCAAGATGAAAAATGGGACAGCTGCATAAAGAAATGGCACCACTTTGGAGAGGATCAGAATATTCTAAGTTAAAAAAAGACCTTCAGCATATTGACTCATAGTGAGAGAGTATGCTTTCAGATTTTTCCCCCAAGTTGTGGGGGATATGGGTCAGATTTTAATCCATGCTGCTAGCCGAATATTTCATTTTACTGTTATGCAGGTAGTAATGATATCCCATGGTCCAATCAATTCTAGTATTGCTCTGTGCCATACTTCTTTCTTCAGCTGAACGGCCATTAGCTCAACTCAAAATAGATTTTTCAGAGCAGAGGCTGTGTATGGCAAACAATGAATACTTATCTGATGCACAACTGGAAAACTCATCTTGAGATAGTTCTTGGAATACCTGGTGAGTAGGCTATAGTCCCCGAAAGTCTGAAGGAGAAAGCATGTGGAATTTTTCACCAAGGCAAACAAACACTAGGTTTAGCCAAACAGAACAAACTAGCAGTTAGATCAGTAAATCACTCTGAATTGGTCCACTCAAGAAGTGGAGGCAGGCTAGATCCACAGCAATTTACTTTCCTTCCAGGAACTAGAAGGCAGCTAGGGAAATAACTATGATTTGCAGAGTAAATAGTCCCGTCTTTCTCCATTCATAATAGAATTTAAGCTAACAATTTGATCCGAAAGGTTTTGTTTAATAAATAGTTGTGGAAAGATGTTCTATACAGAGATGTTTATCACAAGGTTTGGAAATACAGTACTGAAGAGAGATATTGTGCAGCAGTTTCCAATATGGACAGTTACCTGGCTATGTGCACCATCTCTTTATAAGCTATGATATTCTGACTTTATTTGCTTTCTCCTTTTTTACAGCTTATTTTTCTTTGCTGTAGTTCCTTTCTTACAACAAAGCAATAAGAAGATAATAGTGCATAGAGTGTTTAATATGATTTTATCTTTTATTTACTACTTCTCTTTTTACTTTGTCTTGCTCTACTTGTAACTTCTCTTCATTTCCTTCAGTTAAAAAAATAAGAAATCTCCCTGAGACTGTAAAAGGCAACATTTGACTTACAATTCTACAATTATGAATAGTTCAATTACTACTGTAAATCTAAGCAGAAGTGACTCCAACTGAATCAGTGAACCCATGCATGCTTTAGACTGATCTATTTGAAAGATAAATCACATCTCCTGTTCCATCACATTCTGGTCCTAGCTTTCCATTTTAAGTGCCTGAAATTAGCAAATCCCTCTCTTAGACCATGATCTAACAGCATCTAACAGAGAGCACTGATGATGGTCTACAATCATAATTTGCCCATGCACAGTTAATATCCATGTTTTAAGCCAGTAAAGCATCTTTTTCTTACAAATCTTCGATGGAAGGCTATACTGATTGGCAGGGGGGGGAGGAGAGGGGAGTGGCGGAGGGGATGTGAAGGTTGCTGTAAGAAGCAAAAATAAATCTGTATTTAATATGGTGAAGTTAGACTTCTAAATGACTATTCATAAGCTCAAGAATAGCCAGTTAGATACAGCTGAACATTTAATGTTCCTCCCTGACATAACAATTATCTATAAAAATGCTATAGCAGTGACCTCACCTGTGAAAGCTAATGTATTCTTTATTTCTTAAAGTTCTTAAGACATTGATATTTCAAAAATTAAATTCATATAGATTTTATCTGAAGTCTCTAACAGCCATTAACTATTAGATAGCTGTACACAAATGAAATTGTCCTGAAATTCATGTTTGATACACACCAGTGAATCAGGGCTGAAAGTGAAAATCCAAAATTCAAAGCGAAAAAATTCTAACACTCATTAGCCTTATGCAGGTTGTTATACCCTTTTGTTTGGGACATTAGTTTCACAAGCTTTGTCATCTAGTGCAAGTTTTTGCCATTTTGTTTTTCTTTTTCTAATGGTCTTTCCATGTTCCATGAAAACGAAATTCGTATTCCTCATTTATTTACCAATTAAAACACCTTTTTTTTGTAATGACAAGCATGTCTGGAAGCAAGCATAACTATAGAAACCACAGGCAGAGCTGACATATCAGCAAAAGCAGCACAAATTCTTTGAACACCAGGAACCATTTATGTGATTTGCTGATATTTGCCTGTTCTAGTGTCTGGTCTGATGTTTTGGTGGTTTGGGTTTTTTCCTCCTCTCTCCATGGCAAAACTAGCTTTTTCTTTTTTCTGCTGGCTTCTGTGACTAACTGGTGTTAGCTGAGCCTTTGCATAGATGGGAGTGTAAATAGAATTGTCAGTATCTTATACGGTCTTCCACTCCAAGTGAGTCAGATCATTTCTTGTTATTGTGAGTCTTAGGAGATAAGGGACTCTTGGATGATTTGGAGACAAGATACAGAAGTTTTTACTGTTGTTAGATGCTTCTGGAGGTGCCAAGGGAATCAGAGAAAAGAGATAGAGGTTTAAAGTTATCATGTATAACTGAATGATTCCTGAGTGCCATACATTTAATTAAAAGATAATTTAAAAGGAAAAAAAAAAAAAAAAAGAGTGTTTTACCCATTAGACTATACCACGATTAGAAAAAAAATACTTGATTTGAAACCCAAAGCCTGCGGCTTAACTAGCCTCACTGACAACATGGAAGGAAGCCTTATCCTTTCTTCTGTGCATCTAGAAGAAACTGGAAAGAACAAGAAGTATGCATATGGACCTACACAAAATACCTGCTAGCTCACAGGTGTTACAATGATGATGTCACCTGGGGCACTGGCCCTTAGCACTAATCACCATCAGAATAATGTCAAAGTGATAGTTCTGACTGTTCATATTCCCTTTGTTGGAAAGGAAAACATCTGAAATATTTGTGTGCAGCCAATATCAATTGGTAGTTTTAAATAAAAGGGTTTATGTATTTCCATCTAAATATCAGACAGTGTGTGGGGGTATATATATATGTACTCAATGCTGAAGGCAGAAGTCTAGCAGCGCCATTGCAGAAAAGTATCTGATTCCCCATAAATACTCATCAACTGCTGAAAAGACAAGTTGTTAGAAGAAAAAAAGAGACAAACAAGAATTCCATTCTGAAAATATAATTCTAAATTTTAACATATGCCTTTCAGACAGTCATTATACTATGGGAGAGTAACGCTGAAAAAAATTTTACTCACCTGAAAAAGTTTCAAAGCAGCACAGTTTGAGCACAGAAATATCCTTTACAGAGTAGAGCATACTGTGTTAGAATATCTTGAGAAGTTTCAGTTATTAAATCCAGACCAACAGATCATCTGAAAGATATCTTCCAAGCAGAAATAGTTCACAATTCTTCCTTGTATTTGGGTCATTTCATCTTTTGTATTTGCCATAACAAGACTGTTGTGAAGCAAAGAGGGTGCGGATGAGGGAGACTATACCGCACAATTGCATTGGTCTTGGGCTGTTTAGAGACAAATACAATAAATCCATAAACCTATGAGTTTTCCATCAGTTTTAGATAATTGCTTAGAAATTACACTATGGCTGTGGTAATGAATGGAAACTAAAAAACAATAGCACATTTAAGGATTAGTTTAGAAAGGACAGGTAACACATTCCTGTTTGAGTTCTTTGAAGATGTAACTGTTAATATAGATAAGAGGAACTAAGAAAAGTAGGTCTTTGAAATATTCAGATAGGCTTTCACCACCACCTTCTACATCAAAAGGAAAAATAGTTGAAGTAGAGTCACTGAGAGTAATATGTAACAGTCATTGGGAAGAAAGATGAGCCAAAGTTGCAAAAGTGAACTTCTGGTAGTTCCACACTTAGAGTTGAACTCTGAAATATTTCTACACTTATCCAAGCACAAACTAAACTTTTTTTTTTTTTTTTTAAGTCCTACATGTAAGTTCAGATCAAAATATAACATGAAGTTTGTTAACCAGTTATTTCTCTCTAAACAGCTGAACTGGTAGACAGCAATCTTGTTGCTCTGTGTCCTGAAGAGGTACGTCATTCGATTATATCCCATCAGCAAATGACCTATGAGAATGGGACAACTCACCATATTTGTCACCAGGACATTGGCCTTGCTTGCCCTGGGTCAGTGCAAACCTAAGAACTCTGCTTTTCTATTCAAATCCAATTAACGTTTCACATGGTTCTGATACCAAAGCTTCTCACAGCAAAAGATCCTGTTTAGAGTCAGTATCTGATGTTGCCAGTCACTTATCGTCAGAACACGACAGTGCTGTAATGTTCTGCACTGCTTCTGTCACTCTTTTGAGGTAGGTGCCTCATCCCACCATCTAATACTTAGAAGACACTGCTGCATTTGTATAATTAAATTTGCATATGGCTCTCCATCTATGTTTATGTTATCTGCAAAGAATTTACCCCAGAAGTTGCCATAAAACTTGCTTTATCTTGCTTGCAGTTTTCCATCACTAAAAGGAAAGGTTCTGAACCATAATCCTGAAATACAAGTTTTCCCTTATTTCCTCAGGGGTTTTGTTTGTTATTTAATTCTCCAATTATTTTATGTTTTACTTTAAAATTCTTTAATTATTTACCCAATAAGTGGTTATTCTACCCAAATAATTTTTACTTCTTTGATTTATTTTTACATAATTCATGTAGTAAACATCAAATCACTCTTTAATTACATAGATTAAGAGATTCTTCTCTTATCAGTGATGATCAGGCATTCAAGGACAGGTGAAAGTTTTAATACTAGATTGGATTACAATGGATTAGATTCAGTTCTGAATTTCTAAATTGTACAAGGATATTTGTACCTCTGGTTTTATTCTAAACATTAGTAATGTTAGATGACCATGAAAGGTCATCTATTAGATATGCAGGCTACAAAGTTTCTTTAACTAATACCCACTGTCTCCCAAATGCTGTCTCCCTCATCTTCATGCATGCACACACACACCCCAACTATTGACCTTACTTACACATTTCTTAAATGTTTTAAATGTTCATCTTGCTCCCCCCGCCGCTTTCTCTGAAGGAGCTTAATACCTTTATTCCATGGGGAGGGGGGTGGTGTGTAATAAATCTATTTTTATTTGTCAAATAAGTTAAAGAAACTCCATTGACCCTCATAGACAAAACCAACTAGCTTCAAGTCTCCTCACTTTTCCAGCTTCCACATGCTAGTCATTCATGTCAAGCACTGCACCTCATACCTACTGCAGTTCCTTGGAGAGCAGTTCATATATCATTCACTCCCATTTAACAATATGTTATTCTCCAGAGAAAGACTGCTTCCCATTTAATCCAGTCCACCTACTAGAGAGGCTGGAAAACACTGTATAACCCTTGTGAAGGTTATACAGTGGAAAGACCTACTGTTTAATGCAACACAATATCCTGAAGTACTAAAGCAACTAAAAGGTAATAGGAGGAAGGAATATAAATGGATGGAGAAGCTCTCCCTTATCTACCTTCCTGCAGGCATAAGGAATGGAAAAAGATGGTCTTTCACTATTTATTGCTGAATTTGGAAGACGTGGTTCTAAATGAGCTGTTCTTGCTCCCTGTTGCTTTATGTAATAGATGGGTAAATTTTAATGGACTTACTGATGATGTCCCAAATTCATTTAGTCTCCTAGTGACCCAGCTGAATGTATTTCCAAACTGTCAAGATAGCTTAAAAATCAATTTTGATATCTCTCTAAGCTCCAGCAGTGTTTGATGAGTTCTTATTTGCTCTCTCAAACCAGCTGGGAAACAGGTAGGACAGCAACCTTTCTCCCATCTGGGTAGGGAAAGAGAAATTCCTAATCAAAACTGTTTCTTTTGTGGATTTCTTTATTTCCTGTAGCATCTGGCTAGAATTAAGTGCCACCATTTCAAAAGCATAGGACATGGTTCAGGGAACAAATAATGCATTCAGAAATCACATACATACCCTTCTTAACTTCTTTGCTGACTGTTATTATGCCCTTTGTATCTACAGCAAACATGGTGGCAGATGAACACTGCCAACAGCATGGCAGCATCAGATGCATCGCTTGCAGCTATTTCATGAGTCACCAAAACTAGTAAAATGATGATGGAAAAAATTATAATAATGTTATTTATCAATCTTAAAGTAAGAGTTACTGGTACCTCAAATGCCAAATATAATTATGAAAAAAGGTCACTAGCAGAGCAATATGGCCATCTCTTTGCAAAACGGGGTCTTAAAGATAAATCTAAAATGAGTTCTTAAAGAACCCAGAGAGTAATAAAATGGCAAAAACTTAATCTTTCTGCCCTCTTCCCATGCACTTTTGCAGGACCAAAGGAGGTTTCACTTTGCTTTCACTTAAAATTACATTCTAATATAAATTATGGGACATTGTGAAATGTATTGGTGATAAATTAGATTGCCTATAGTGTACAGGGTATACTGTTCTCTAGGTATATGCTCCTCAAATCCAATAGCAAATCTGGATCCATATAAATATTTTAAAAATTATTAAAAGATATTTTCTCTTAGTCCAGATATTTCTAATCCTAAATCTGTAGCTGGCTTGTTTTATGACTACGCCACAGGAACTCACAGAGAGCAAAATTACAGAGCTGTCAAACTCTTCGGAAGATTAGCACTCTTACAGAGCTCTAAACTCTTAGATTACATCTCCAGAGGTCTTGATACATGACATTTCAGTATAAATAGCTGGTTTCTTAAATTATTTGCTGGATTATTTAGGCATATATTATCATATCATCTTTAAGTCATGTATACTGCTTAAGACCTTCTCTCTGAAGGAAGAAACTTACTCTGTTCCTAGAAATAAAAAACAGGGTGGGTTACTATGGTCATACTAATATTTAAATACACCAGTCAGCAGAAATGTTTTCATGTGTAACTGCTCACATGATAATAAAAATGAAAGTATAAAAAAAGATCCCACTCTGCATTGTCTGTGTTTTTATAGTGTTGAACAAAACCAACTCTTATAGCAGATTTTGGTAAGGTTTAACCCACAAGCCTTTTCTTTTTTCCCCCCTTCGGACATTAAAAGGTATTGAGTACAAAGAATCTCCTGCCTTGATTGTTACATCACACTGTTGATAAGTTTCCTTGCTGAGCAGAGAACTCTCTCTGCCTTGATGAAAAGTATGTAGTCATTATTCTGAACTGCATTTATCATCATCTTCATTTTAAACTTCCTGTTTTTCTTGGCTCTGGCCTCTTTTCTTTAAAGCCTCCTGTTGCTGCTCATTTCCTTACTCTGCTGCAGAACTCCATTTCTAGGCAGGGAACATTGCAGTTATAAAAACCTCAAGAGACTTGAATCTTTAAGCTTCCCCTTTTGCAGGGCACAATCTTGCAATCAATATGCGCAAAGCAAAGCGGGCAGAATCTCTTCTGAGTTCCAGGCCACACGTACTGCCCCTAACATGCATTGACCAAATTCAAGTAGACCATTCCATTAATTTTCTTTGTATTTCTGAGAGGAACACTATGACAAGCAACTCACTGACTCTTCTCCTATACTTAATTTGGATCGTACAATGAGAGTAGTGTTTTTCAGAACATTGAGAAAAAACAAACAAAACCCAAACAAAAAAAAGCAGAGCGCAAACTCTCGTCCTGACTGCATTCTTGTGAAGGCTGGATAACCAAATGAGTAATAAATTTACATTTACATATTCTTCCTGTCCTACACGGACTTTTTAGACATATCTCAAGTGAATCAGCCACTCACTATCACTATCCAAGAACCTCCAGTAAACAGAGGTACCACAAGATATCAAGATATGACCAGAGAAAGATGAATCTCAAAGATGTTCACTGGGAGGAGCTGGCATGCAAGTCAAGGCTCAGAGCTAAGCCACTGTGCCCAACCCCAGCCTGGACTCTAGCTAGGTTTTCTGTACAGTAGCCAAGCACAGGAGCTCTCTGCACTTCCCTCCAGCTGGGCTCGCACATCCGCAGCCTGTCTCTAAAGATCTGGCTTCATACAATTTATCAGTTACTCAAAGCAGCATGAAAGGAGCACATCTTGGTTGGTACAAAAATGCCAATTAAAAATGTGAAAATGAAGAAATCATGTGTTAATAACTTTTTCATTTATTAGCTGGTTTTTACTGATTGATTGGTTTTGTTGGGTTTGTGATTTGGGTTTTTTGTTGTTGTTGTTTGCTTTTAGAGCAATGGGCTGATATTGTTAAAAAAGTAATTTTATTGTTGTTATTGTAAATAAGAATTTAAAACTATGGTGGATTTTAGTATACAAGATCCAGCCCAGATTCAGACTTCACTCATATGGCTATCAATATGGAACAAATCTGATTTAACAAATTAGCCTGGAGTTACACTAACAACAGAACTGAGTCTCACCCTCCACAGCTGAAAGGTTCTTTTATATGCTATATACTTGCTCCCAGCAGTATTGCCAGAAAAATTTTAAAATACTTCCTAACTAAATCAAATTAAATATATTATGCAGTTAACTATAGTCACTTTTTTTTCCAACTTCTCATACAGTGTTTTTATTGTTGAAGTCTCAGGTATGTTTCCATCAGCAGGAAACACCAAGACATTTTAAAAGCTTTGCATGTAATTGCCTTTCTATACTATTCTGCATGTGTTGCCTAAACAGCGTAATTTTTTTTCCTGATCTACTCTCAACCACATGAAAGAAATTGTAAAACATGATTTCCCATATGAATTATCACATTTCTTGTGATTAAATTTTGGGTAGTTATAATGTTATCTGTTTCTTTTGACAAGTACAATTATTGTTGGCATGTGCACCCAAATTGTATTTCATTTTCTGAAGCAGCAGCTCATTATGATCAGTGAAGTCTCTAGTAAAAGGAAGGCACAGAAGAAGTACTTTATAAATATTGACTTACTCTTAGTACCTGTCAGCAAAAATGCAAATGGCCACAAATCACAGCTGCAAAGGAAATGCAATAAAACCCAGAAACAGATACTATATACACTGGCAAGGGTAAAGTGATTTCCAGAGTATCATATGTCTGAACTGGAAACACTTAGACTAAACAAAAAGATGCTCCAGATGGACAATTAGGTCCATAATTAACATTATATCTATATGCAATCTGTATCATTATAGGATACAATATTTTATGTTAACATTAGTTTTACAAGACAGGTCAAAACCAACATATGGCTCATAGTTGTCCGATTCTGTTCCTTGCCTGGTCTATGGTATATTTGACTTAACACATTTGAACACAGTAACATATCTACATTGTCTTGTGTGGTCCAGGCTTTGATCGCAGTCAAATGATAAGGAGTAATCCACATCCACATTATTCAAGTCACATTAACTGTGTCCATACTACATATCGTCTGGAGTACACAATGGCACTGTAATTATTCTATAGTGCTTCATTACATAGCCGTGGCATGCACTGGGCTCACATTCCTTCTACCTTGGGCAGCTAATACATGTTTTATTTATGTGGCCACACCATAAATGAGTCAGCCTTTTTAAATCACTCATGACCTAAGGATGCAGCCTGATTTCTGATCTGAACCCTCCTGCTGGTGCTGCTTGTCAAGAAGCAAAAACTGTGCAGGGATGACACTGAGCAATTAGTTAGCAAGTAGAGCCTGCTCTCTTGGAGAAGTAGTGCTCCTGGACCTTCAGAAGACCTCCATACCAAATGTCTTGCTTTCCTGAAGCCTTAGAAATGAACTTACTGTTCCGGCAAGAAGATTGGTAACGAAGAATAAAATTTCTGAGGCCACTGTGGAAGCAAGTTAGTTTAAAACACAGAATTTGAGTTTATTTACCACTATAGTATCCCTATATGCACTACAAAAGAAAGCTTGTCTATTTTATATAATACCCATTCACTATTGCATTCCCTTCCTCCAGAGTAAACAGATTTCTTTGTTTATTGTGATCACTATGTGTCATTAATTGCAGTATCTTAGTACAGTTTATATGAATTTCCCCGCTCTCAGCTCCACACATGCACCCAGGACAATTCGAAATGGGTCCTGGCTCCTCCAGTGAAACCATGGCTCTGTGGAAGTCAGTGAAAGTTTAGCACTTTACTAGGATCACAATTATTCCATCTCTGGTGAGCCTCTACTTGATATATTTTGCACTGTAGCTGATCAAAGCAAGCTAGAGGAAGATACATTCTGCACAACAGTGTTCTCAAGCATATACAATGGTAATTTCCATAGAAATCCCTGAATTAGTTTATGATTCAAGTCTCAAGTTGGTTCATCGTTTTGTTTGTTATGTGGTTGTGTGCATTGTGGGTTTTGGGTTGGTCTTTTTTTTTTGGTGGGGTGGGAGTATTTTGGTTTTGGTTTTAAACCCACACTGATACAGAATTAAGTGGTTCATAGACATGTTATGTAGGGGAAAAAAAAAAAGAAAAAAAGAACTAAAACCACTACTTGATTCCTTTGCCTTCTGCTTCTAGTTCTTTTCCCCTCAGAACAGAGAAGCCAAGCTCATATACATTGTTGACCCAAAACAATTTAAGTTTCTTCTTCCCCAAAATGGCTTTTTGTTACAGGACAGAAAATAAAATGGTTCAATTTTATATTTGTTTTATTCACAGCAGTTTCAGGCTTTTACTGTGGCCATCCTTGCAGAAGCATAGCCATTAAAAGCAGACCTCGGAGATTTTATTTAGTGAAGTTATTTGTGCTTTATCTATAGATATAAGCCTTGATATGCAACTGTTACACAGATAGCAAAGACTTGCCTTTTTACCTCCATGAAGACGTTTAGAAAAGACTGATTACTTTTTTAAAAAACAAAAATCACACATAAACATCTCCACATATCCTACCCCCTTCAAATATGTCAAAGGCCAACTGAAGGACAAACATAATATGGAACTGAAAATACCAGAATGCACATTTCATCAAATGGATAGCAAAAAGCAGTTCAGTAAGAGGGTCAATGGCAATGGTACAGAATGATAGATGGCAAAAAATACAGGGAAGTTATCTAGGTGTTCATTTTACCTGTTAGATGAATCACGTATGCTGCTGTACATCTGCAGAACAGCTGGAAAGGTTTCATGAGACCTGTGAAAAATGCAGAGGTATTGTTTGGGAGACCAACTGCAGTGCTAGAACATGGAGATATTTCTAGGAACATCTGCAAGAAATCTCGGTCCTCCTCATAGGTCAATCAGAAAGATTTCTAACATTGGCTTTAACAGAGTGGGATTGATCCTTTTGGGTTTGCTGACGAGGCAATGTGAAAAAGGCTGTCCATGAACTTGTATGCCAAATGAGAAAAAGCAAAGCAGGTAAATCTGATATTAGAGAACACTTAGCTAAAGCACTGTCATGCAATGTAAACACCCAGGAGTGTAAGTGCTATCACAAGAAACAAAGCTATTTTTCTTTTAATAAGTAGCTTTGAAATAATGTAAAATACTCTAAGGAAACGTGATCAAGATTCAACAGCATAAGAGAAATCTAGCAAAGGAGAGCACAAAAGGAATAGGAGATAACTGAAATTCATCCAGGCTGAAGCTAAAAGGAAAAAGGGCAACAGAGACCAATTTTATCAAGTGAGATTGAATAATCAAGAACAATAGAAGCAATGAGAATATTTTTAAAAATTGAATAGTCTGAAAAATGGAAAGGAATTTGAGGTCCCTAGGTGAATCAGAATCAAACTGCAGAGTAAGAAAGAGGCTGTTCCTTTGTTACAGGAGGGAAGAGTGAGATATACATACATAGCAATCTCACCACACTGAGATCTTTGACTGTAGTTTGCATATCTAGTTCTCTAAAAGACAGTAATTTAACTGGATGCGACTATCCCACCTTTCAAGCAGCAATTCTGTCATAAGTCTGGATTAAGTGTTCTTGTAACTATTTAAGATCTGCACTTAGACTCTGACTTTGCTATGTACAGACCACATTTCTGTCCCTTGCTGTGCTTGCTTGTAAACATTAAATATTTTCCTTAAAGATCCAAGGTAGTCTCCCCCCCCTTGTATCCAGCCTGTGTTGGACCACACGCCACAGGAAGCCTGATTCATGTCATACTTGCTGTTTAGTACATTCAATGTCTGAAAAAGGTTACAATATGAGATCCCATGAAGAAATATTTGTTCAGCTTAGCTAGGAAAGCTTTCCTCTTTTTATTTTTTCCATTATTTTGAAAGTGTAAAAGATAAAGCAGTAATTCTTCCAGTGTGTATTCCCTTATGTACCTCTACTCCCCTAGGAATAAAATCTCCTGGGTTCCCCAAAGCATAAGACTGGAGCTGTGTCATATCATTGTGCTTACTTTCTCAAAATTGCTTATTCCTCTCGCTTTGGCACTCAATTCAAGTTAAATGAGGGATTTTATATTACTCCTAGATTTTGATGTCGATTGTAATAATAGCAAGCAGCAGTACATTTTGACAGTTCTATAGAAGTCTTCCACAGGTTCCTTTTAATACTTTCTGGGTACTTATTTAAGCAAAATAACTAAATATCAGCCATGCATTTTCATATATTAACAGTCCCTCAGGAGCACTGGCAATCAATGTCTTGGTTTGGTGGATTTTCTTGTTTGCTTTTTAAAGTGTTGGGGTTATTTGTTTGTTTGTTTTTGGTTTGGTTTTTTGTCTATTGCTATGTATTTATTCTAGAAAGCGCATAGTCTAAGGAGAGGAGAAGCTTTCAAGATTTGTGATTGTCCAAAGTCCTAGTTCAGTCCATAGTCTTAAGCACAGCCTTAAGAGTTTTACTGTCATCAGAAATTATATTTAATCCTATATAGGAAGGTGCATCATGCAAAACAGGCTTTATACTACAATTTCTTAAGATATTCTAGCTATCTGAGGACTCATGCTATGGAGTTCCCTCAAGATGAAGACAGGAATCTTGAACTCACTTTGACATTCTCACATAAGCCTGAGGAGTAGGAGGGGTAGGATGGGTCAAGGGTGTTCAAAAGCCTGTTTTGCTGATGAGATATGCTTTAGGATTCTGCATCAGTTCATGTTTCCTAAATGCTGAAAGTTTTCATTATCAAATCTGAAGATCTGCTCAACAGAAACTCCAGTTCAGAAACGGCAAGAAGTACAGATAAGCAAGACTAGCAATAAATGCTTTCTCGCAAATCACACACTTCAGACAACAAATTCAGAAGGCAAACAACGCATAGAAAATTAAACTTCAGTTAGATAACGGAGTATTCTTAAGCTTCGTTGATGCAGCACAGAATGAGGTGTAAAACAAAAGTGTGATTAATAAACAAGCTGAAAGCCTTTGTGTTTTTCCTTTGTTTTTCTTGGCTAGAACTTTTAGCTTTGAGGCAAACAATTCTTGTCAATATACAAAAATAACTGGAATCACTAATAGTTTTAGCTGCTTTCAGATCCTCTGCTAACATGATATCTCTACTACTACAGCAGAAAAGAGCACACCTGGTGAACCTGTCATTACTTAGCAAGAAATCAAAAAAGAAATCCCTGTTCCAATAATATGCCGCTAATACCTCATTAAACATATGGTAGTTCTTTTGACGAAGAGTTGCTGAAGTGTGTAGGAAAAGCTGGTCTTGTTAGAGTTCAGCCCTAAATTTGTTGTCAAATGCTTTGTGTTGAAATGCAGGAAACTTCCTTGGGTTACATCACCGAGGCAAACGGAGAGGACACTTTCCAACTCAGGTGCCCAAGACAAGTTCTGTGCAGGCTGGAGTTATGCGTGACCTTAACAATTCCATCAAGATTTAGTACCCATTATTAATTAAAAAAAAATATTAATTCACCATAGAATCCTATTGCTTTCTGTACTATAAAAGTTAGCTATCGTCCTGTCTTGGTTAGATGACCAGCCAGCCCTAAAGATAAAACTACTAAAAATGCAAATGGGGAATTGGAGACTGAGATAAAGAAATGGCAGATTTATTAAGCAATTACTATATATTTTCTGCCTTTAGATGAAGAAAGAGGATTGATGGACTGCTGCATACCATATTCCATGGCATAATACAGTTAGCAATTGTAGTGCAGAGATAGCAATGGAAATTAGTCTGAAAAGATTAGTCATATATTAAAATAGACAAAGTACTATGTCTAGCGATACATTGCTGAGACACTGAAAGGAAATGAAGATGGAAATGAAGAAAATTTTTTGTCACACTAGTCAAAAGATTGAAAAATATTAGAACATTACAACTACTCAGAAAATAACCACAGAAAAGACTCCAGTCACTTTACCCAGTATGGCACAAAGCTATCATGACAACCTCTCAAATCATGGCCAGGAAAAAGAAAAAACTTTGAGAATAAGCCTCCTAGCACAGCCTGAAATAGCACAATAGATGTGAGTTTGCAATATACCTGATAGAGGAGTGCAAAAATCAGAAGCCTCCTGCGCTATCATGGCATAGGTTAACTTACTCAGCTACTCAGGCAGGTTTTAGTGCATCTACTGATCTGTAGCCTATGGCAAGAAAACTTCTGGCTTCTGTAAGTCGCATAACTGCGGAGAAGATACATTCAAACCATGGCTTGGCTTAAAGCAAAAGCAGAACAAGGAAAACTCTGTAGCTAGATCTTCTTTTGCCTGAACCTTTGGTATTGATTTCTCTATAATATTACTTTGACTGTAAAGTAAATGGAGGTTTGGGGCATTTCATAGTACAAGTTCAGATCATGTATGTACAAAAAAAAGAGTGCCTCTCCCCATAAATGGTAGAAGACACAGCTTTAAGAAAGTGTTCTTAGAAGGATAATGCCATTTTTTACATACTCTAACAGGTTCAGTGTATTTATAAAATAGCTGAGCACTACTTAAAAAGGATGGACAGAGTTATGGACAAGTTAATTTAATACCAACTTCCAGCATTAGATATTTGACAAACCTTTCACAGTAAGCAAATGTCATGAAAAGCACAGATTGAAGAGAAAAAGGTCATAACTAGCTTGCTGGAGACCTTTTAAGATCTTACTGTTGCAGCAGGCGTGTGGAAATATTGTATACTTCAGTTTTTCAGGAGTAACTGATAGAAGCGTACCCTGCAGATCACCTAACAAAAATTAAGGCAAGAAGCAAGCATAACAAATGAGCCCAGCACAAGTACACACCCGTGAGGTAAGAGCAGAGCTGCAGCAAACAGGAGCCAGTGACTGATGGCAGGCCAAGCCACACATCCTCCTGAGGAAGCAGAGGAGATGTTCTCTTGATCACCTGAACTATTCCGAGCCAGGAATGCCAGATTCTCTGTACGCGAAGCAAAGAGCTTCTGCAGCAGACTATCATTTTTGCTCCCAGACGGGGAGGTGAAGGATGAGCTGACATGAATTAAGAAGGGAGAAGCAAGATACCCCATGAATAAAAATGATAGCATTTACTTCCCCTGTAATGCTAAGCGATAACTGAGCTGTGATTCAGAGTTCCAGGCTGATCCCTGCTGTGTCCCTGGGCTGCGCGCTGTCCTCTCAGGGCTCAGTGAATTGTCAGAGTTCTGACCAGACCTGCACCAGACTTGCCAAAGACAGGTTTACAGGATCAAATAAATTTCTTGGAGGGTGAACTAAAACCAAACCACAGCTTGATGCTTGTGCTATAATTATTTTAAAAGTACAGTACTTTAAACTGTCAAAATAGGGAAATTTGTACTTAGAAATGCATTGGAAAGGTCTTAACATTTTGCACCCTTTTAGAGAAACATTCCTGGAATTGTTTTAGCCTGTTGGGGAGTGGGGGCAACTGCTAGGCAAGAGGCAGGATCACATAAGCAGCATACAGAGAGAAGCCGATGCAAGCAAGATGACATTGCTACAGTAAGCAACAGAGTAAGTACATTAGAATCAGGAACAAACCAGGCAGGTGGTATCAGAATTTCCTGAGAGTGCATTTTCCTCTAGAAACCCCACTGACTAAAGTCAAGCTTTTCATACCAAGAACCTTGCACAAATACACCAAAGTAAAATCTTCCAACACCTTACTTGGCACTAGCTTTTCCCACGTGATGTTAAACATACACGTGGACCTGTTGCCTTTCAGATCTTACAGTGTTTCAGGGGTTAGAATGTGCGTAGTGAATAAACACAAGGGCTTTCAAAGACCGAAGCTACTCCTATGAACAAGGAACTTAAATGGCACCACGCAGAGCTGGATTCTGCTGCTGCATCTGGCGCAGGACATGTCTGCGTCGCACAATGCGGTACTGTGCAGATGCTTGAGCTGGCTCACATCAAGCTCCACTGAGGCTAAACAAAACAGTTCCTTAGTAGCCAAAGTGGGAATGAAACACTAATGCAAATCTGCTGGTTTCAGTATTTAAGCAAGCAGAGATACAACTGTACAGCAATGCACTAATGTGAAATGTAATACATCTCTGATGTGATGTTAGACTGGTCATTGAAATTTAACTCCACAGTTCGCTACCAATATATATTCTACTTATAAACACTCATCTCGAGACTGTGGAGTTTGAGTCACAGAATAGTCACAACTGTGACTAAAGTTAACTAGAACTGTGCTTTCAAAGCATGAAGATTGCAATGCTAGCTATTGCAAGGAAGAAAGCCAGAAACTGTTCCAGTATTGATGCTATTTGGTGTCCTAGGTATTCTGTCTGGGAAATTGAATTAATGGAAAAATATCCTTTTTCTCAATCTCATGAAAATTAATTTAAGCACTTGGATAGGATAATGAAGATTTACAGAAAAACCTATGGGGGAAAATAATTTTATATTTGTAGTAGGGTTAGAACAATGAACAGTAAAGTTGAGCACCATATACTGAGCAATAAGATTAAAAAGTAATAAATAATGGATGTAAGCATTGCACATTCTGCACCTTGAATAAACCAGGGCTAAGAGCAGTATGTGACCATCTTAATATTGTTGCAATACACATGCTCAACATGGCAATGAAAAGATATTGGCATTAACCACTTTTGAGTATTTGTCTTTGCAATCCTAGTAATAATATTAAATTCTTTAAGAAGGCTCCAATTTAGGCCTTGACTAATGCAGAGAAGCCAGTCTGCTTCCTTATACATTTTTATGATGCTCTTTTCCTCATCCTGTACCCTTGCATTTTCCCACAGGGCAAACATTTCCCCTCAAGTCCAAAATACATAAATAACCCAAATGCAGCACTATCACAGAATGGTAGGTGTTTAAAGGGACCTCTGGAGATCATCTAGTCCAACCCCCCTGCTAGAGCAGGATCACCCAGAGCAGGTTGCACAGAATCACGTCCAGGCAGGTTTTGAGTATCTCCAGAGAAGGAGACTCCACAACCGCTCTGGGCAGCCTGTTCCAGTGCTCAGCCACCCCCAAAACAAAGAAGTTCAGTGGAACTTCCTGTGTTCCAGTTCATGCCCAGCGCCCCTTGTCCTGTCACCGGGCACCACTGAAAAGAGTCTAGCCCCATCATCTTGACATCCACCCTCCAGAAGGGAAAAATAAAATTAAAAAAAAAAAAAATGCATCAGAGCCAATGCAGGAACAGATCTACAGCTGACAAAAGAATAATGAAGCTTATATCAGGATAAGCTCGGTGCACAGAAGATCTAATTTCAGGCTGTCGTCTTTCCTTGTCTCCATCCAATGCAAAAATAAACAAGTAAATCTATGGCTGTAGATCTACGGTACTAAGAGAATGTATCATTACTACTTTGCTCCTCACAGCGCTGCTATGGGGTCCCCCTTCTAGTCAAAGCCACAAAGAAAGAGAATCTGACGTTGTGTCAGATCCAGCTTCTACATGGACTAGCCCTGAGGTGGTTTCACCACAACTGCTTGAAAAAGCACTCATGTTAGTACAAGCACTACTCATATATGCTTGGGAGCACGTTAAAAAGACAAATCAATTTCTATCAAACTTCCAGCCCAATAGATTCTTATTATGGACTGTTAAAAATGCAATTATACCATGACAATCAGATGAGTTTATGACCATCACTCAATTACGATGTCAGGATACCCTTACTCACTAACAGATGACACTGCTTTTACAATCAGTTTAATCACAAGAAAATTATAATCTCATCAGCCATCAGTATCAATTGTGCATGGTGTCAGATCAGTTTGAAGAAATAATTAGTTTCTCTACTGGAAATCCCCAGGTAGAGCATACACATATACATAGTTCTCATTTAAACACAAGCCATGTAAAACCATAAACATATGGAAGTGGAACTAAAGCATATAAGATCCAGAAATAATTGAGCAGCTTTATATATCCCAATCTTTTCATTACCCTCCTAGGAGCCTGTCATAGAAAGCGGACATTTTCACCTCATTATTTCATAGAAAGTTTACCAAAGATAATTATAAGCATTATTTCCAATTATTTTTTTTTTTTTTCCCCAGGAGAAGTGCCTATATTATCTACTAAACTTTATTTTAGGATAGGAAATCTTTGTAGATTTGTATGTGTGCTTTGCAAGAACACAGGCAAAGCTGCAAGTCAGGCTCCTAGGCATGACTCTAGATACAGAGAAGCTGTCTTTTAATGTTGCAGGATGTTGATGGTCTTCCCAGTTCCCCATTTAAAAGCTCAAACTGATGCTTTAACAAATAAATAGATTTTCAGCAAACTAATGTACTACTTTGAGTCCTTAAATGTAGAATTTAGATGTGCTGTTTATGAACCTATGTTTATCCCTTAAACACTTTCTATTTCACTGCAGTGTTAAGAGATGAGGCATTTAAAAACACTTTAAAAAAAATGAAAGTTCAGTATCAATTCCTTTGATGGTATAAAGTAATGAAGCAGTGTAATTGATGTAAATGAATGACTTTTCAGCCTTTTCTGATGAAGTATTAGGTTCCTGTATTGTGAACACCTAATAACAGGTTTAATTTACTACATTTCCTTTTTCAGACCCTTTAGAAAGAGTTCAGGGAGACCTGAAGGGCAAGTCGTAAGCCACTGTTGTAGCACTCTCCCTTTGTTCCTTCACCATTACAAGCCAGAGAAGGCATCTGAATCTTGTACCCTGAGGTGTTCACTCCCAAAGGCAGCTCTGACAGGGAAAAAAATTCTGTCTTACATCCCACATAAAAATGTTACTATACTTAAAAAAAAAAAAAAAAAAGGAAAAAAAAGAAAGTTCAAGGCTGTTATGCATAACCAGTGTTTGAGTGCATGAAAGGGGACACATGGCTTATGAAAGCTTCTCCAAGAGCACAGATATGCTTTGTATGGAAGTGTGTGGGCTCCACAATTCAGTAGTAGAAAACATTATCATTAATATACTTGCTGGAAAAATCAAAAGATGTACTAGAGATTTTTTTTAAAAGGCGTTTGCCATTGGTCCATTTGAGTAAAATTTTCAATCAATCCTTTCAAGATATAAATTCTAAATCCTATTTCCAGGACAGTTAGATCCAATACAGGATTTCAGCAGTGTTCAACTTCTAGGTGAAGAGTCATTAGACCCAGAATCCAGATTGAGGTATCCATCCAGATCCATCCAGGACTATCCTGTTATTTGGGTGACTGCTAGAGTATGATGCAAACAGCAAGGAGCACCATCCTCTTTTCATCTGCATCCTGTCACATATGGAGAAGGAAAGAGAGCCACCAGAGTCAACATTTTGAGGGGCATCCCGACAGCACAAGTGCCAGAAAAGTCCTCTAAAGGATCTAAGTATCACTTGATCTAATTTCTAGAACTTTGCAAAGGCTAGGTAAGAGTCAGCTGGTCAGATTGGGGCAGCTGTGTGGTTACATCAACCAAGAACCTATGGAAGTACCAGATAAGGCAAGGACTATTTAGTGGTCAATTTAGGCAGTTTTAGGGGAAGGTGACTGCTGAATGAGGCTTTTTGAACATAAGTATGGGCATTAAAATTCCATTTTAATATTCAGTGTCCTTCTGTATGACTTGATAAGACTTTTAGATGCCTGTGTATTATTGAAAGTCAATGAGAAGGAAGGCCTGAGTCACCAAAGTACTTTTTTCTTTATTGTTCTTGCCATTAGTCCATGTGATGTAATTATGTCAAATGCTATAGAGATTTTTTTTTTTACAGCAGAGATCCAAGACTTCCATATTTATATCATGCAAGTAAAAATACAATGTTACATGAGTTTTAACTCCTCTTTCTACTAGGAATATAAGTATTCTTCTGGGCCCTTGCAGCCATCTAAGCTAAATGAGAATATTAAATTCAGTGGTTAGTTTGCAATGTGTCTTACTTTTTCTCTGTGTACATAATTACTTTTTGAGAAGCAACAGAAGTTTGGGGGTTTTTAATTATTTTGCTACACATCTTTTGTTCATTATTATTTGGCTGTACTTTGGAAAAAAGGATTTGTAAGCCACAATTGTTCTTTGAAGTACATCCAAGTTAATTACACAAGCAACAATATAAAAATAACATCATTCAAGTGATTTTTAACACACACATCCCTTTTTTCTTTATAGAAACTTTCTTATTTGTATTCTGAGGCTATAATAGCATTCCCTATTCTCCTACAGACTTTATCTTAAACGGTAAGTGTTGGTAGTACACACTTTGGAATGCAAACCAAGATGTGCACCTAGCAACTGATAGAGCACAGAGTGACTCCTGTTCTGTGGGATCTCCACTGGTCAGAGATGCCACTTAAGCCTACAGCTCTGGTATTGCTAACAGCAGGAGTGCAGACCATTAAGCTTAAATACCCTACATTTCAAATTTTTATCCTCCCCCCCCCCCAACTCCAATGTGCTACAGGAGAAGAATTGCAGCTTTGAGTTGTTAACTCTACAGTGAAAAAGTAAAGCTGACATTGTGATAAGTATCAAATATTTTCTAGTTTTGCGGCCAATGGTACAACTTTTGGAGCAAAAGAATTTTTGGACACTCTTCCCAAAACAATCTACAACAGAAGGCAAGCTTTCCTCTGCAATCAACAGATTTTGCGAGTCAGCAGGCAAGAGGCTCAGCTGCAGAATCAGGAAAGCAAAAGACCCAGCACAGTCAGGTTTTTTTTAACATGGTGCAGAAACAAAGTGAGGTCTGCTCAGGAAAACTTAGTAGATATGATAGAGTGTATGAGCAGGGATAAATAATAGGAAAGGGAGAAAGACAAACTGGCAAGGTGACTTGGCCAATTCAAATCTCTTAATCTGTCTCTGAACCCAGCCAGTGCATGTACAGTTTGCCACTTATTTTCCATTCTACACAGAAAGTAGATATCCTACTTTTCCACTACAAGTACTTCACCAACTGCAAGCTCATCTGGCTCAGAATACAGCTCTTTCTGGGTGATGCCACCACCCTAATTTACAGGAGGACACCCCTCTGGAAGCAGCTTCCTTGGAGGTACTTTTTCCCAGGAGCAGCCTTCTATCAAATACATGAGCTGTACATAGGCTCATCAGGCAGACCGGGCCAACACATCTGCTACCTTGTTCTCAGGTCCGGAAACCCGTCCTGACATCAGAGCCTCCTGCATCAGCATTAAGGTAAGCTGAGTGGTCTGGCAGGGACACACGTCTCCTTTCTAACAGCACTATTCAGCTCTCCAACGTACAGCAAAAGGCTCAGCCTAACAACAGCAAAAAGGAATGGATGAGTTGTGTGCTCACATTTGCAGCATGATCAATGCTGCCTTAGTTAAGATGTGTTCTTTGCTAATTTTATTATAGCTTGCATTGAATAAACAGGACTGAGTAACTCCCTTTTGCCCCTATTACTAATCAAGATAAGAACTAATCACAAATTCATATACTTTCAGGTAGAGGCAATCACGTACAATGTATTTCTGCAGCACCGAAAGGGAGACAACACAACAGCTAACATTTGTAAAGCACTCTGCAGAGATATAAGTCTAGCTAGGAAATCAAGATGGCTTGGATGTACAGAAAGATTTGGCAGACCCTTCACATATTTAAGCGGATCCCAGTGCTGACCTGCAGAAATGAGGCTATCACTATTCCACTGCAACAGCAGGCAGTGCAGAGACAAGCAGCTCCGCCAGCTTTCTGCGCGCTCCGCTTGTTACACAGCCATGGCTGCCCTAGCAGCGCGGAGGCAGCTTGACAGCGTAATAGACAAGTCAAACAGAGATGAAGAGCAGTACATCCTCCACTAATGCATTAAGTATATCCTAAGGCTTAATGCACTCAATTTAGAAACTCTACAGGTGCTTCAGCACCTACTGCAGCTGCCAGGCAATCGCAGAAATTGCCAGGCAGCTCTTCCACCCCAAATGTGCTAGATGTCAAGGGGGAGGGAACTTCCATTTCTTCAGCTTGTATCACTTCTTTGAGCAAAGCCCATTCTAGCTTGGAAATAAGAAGGCAATTTCACTTTCCAGTTGCAGTAGAATTTAAAATGCACGTCTACATCTGAGAATAAATTATGTTAAAAAGGTCCTGGAGGTCATTAGGTTTATTCTGTTTATAATTGCCTTTTTTTTTTTTTGCTTTGTATCACCCATTTTTAAGCTTTTGTTTTATTTATTCTGTTGAATAGATTTTTATTTTTTTTTGGCATCTAGTTTTGAATTTTTGCCACTATTTCCCTTGTTATATTAAATTATCAAAGAATACAGATTAAGAGCCTGAAACCAGAAAACACTTTGAAACAGAGCAGGTTACCTTTCAGTGCTGTGTATCATAGTCACACACTCAAGTTCAGAGACCAGAGTGTCCAGTTAAGCATCTAATTTTGTTGATCAATGCCCTTGTCCATTTAAATGCATGTGTCGAGAGTAAGGTCAGTTTCTGTTTCTGCAGCCTTTTATTTAGGTACACAATTATTGATTTTATTTTTTTTTTTAAGTCTTCATGACCATGAACTGCACGTGATATTTCTTTCCACTTTCCTATTTTCTTAAGTACCTCTATTAATATTTCTGCTTTCCCAAGTATCAGGTATTGAGATCATTTAAATGCAGAGAATAATTGAATACTCAGTTAAGCAGACAATAACAGAGGTAAATATGCAGTTCTAGATATCTCTTAAGATTTGTATTTTTAAGTAACACACATTATGTTTATAAAATTACTGATCTGATAAAAATTACTTTGCTGGTATACATTTACCTCTGTTTTCAGTCATTTCTAGCAGGTTTTTAAGAAGAAACGGATGACTAAGACATGACAAATTCCAAAAGGCAGAGATGTATATAAATCAAGAAGAACACAAAACTGCTACTGTCGCATCTGTAAAAAGATAGCAAGTTATGGCAAGTAACTTCTATTCTGAAGAGATTTCCATGGCCTGTATTTATGTTGAAGGCTGTGGGTTTGGGTTTTTCAGTTTGGTTGGGGGTTTTTAAGTGCTTTTATCTGAATCTGTAGACACTTCTTATTTCAAGAAGTTATATTTGTTGGATACAAACTTGAAAACAGAACTCTGTTTTATTCATTTGAAAGTATAAAAATTTGCTAACCAACATTATTTCTAAGTACTTACACTGCCTGAAGTGAGATATCTTACATATAGGGATAACACTTGGTTATACGAATCTGAATACACTTCACTTACTACCTTTACTGCAGCTTTGGTTTCAGAAGGCATCCATTCTATGTTTTATATGTAAAAACTAAATTCGACATCACTCAAGCCAAAATATATGGACAATCTACACTACAGCTCATCTCTACTAAATTCCTCAGCAGTTTTATGGGTTCCAAATAATTTAAATAAAATCATGTATTATAACCTCAAACAAATATTGAGCTAGGAACATTAGATTACATTATAAGTCAGTTACTTCGGAAGTATTTCCTACTACAAGCTTAATATGAGTTGTCACATGACAGACTTAAGGATTCTTTTTTAACCTGATGAAAGTGCATATTTTGTGGAGAAAGTGTTTCACTCTGGTCAACAGGTTCTGTTGCTGTGTAAAAAATACCAATTCAAACCTTTGCTTGGCATAGTAATCCTCAGAGGAAAAATCTACACCATTAAATTCCTACAAGAAACATGTATACATATACTAAAAGGAAGCCACAGATACACGTTGGATCCTAACCCTATGGAATGCCATCTGTATGCACTAGATGATAATATGCAACAGGACAACGGATGAGAAACAAAGATAGTCATTAATTTAAAAAGAAATAGTTCAACACAGCCTTCTCTCATGACACATTAAACATGATAGGCAGAAGTGGCAGGGTGCTAATTACTCTAGTGATGTGATCCATTTTCTAAATAGCAAGAACATCAATAATTCATCAGAAGTGGCTGTTAAAAAATTTAATGTCTGACAATCCAAGCCTGGCAAATAGGAAGATAATCTTTTGTGTCTACTAGTTGGCATTCAGAGGCTTTCTTTTCATTATAAAATATAAATGCATTGTTCCTACTTGAGGCGGTTTAGATTATGAAAGATGGCAGATGTATAGTATGTCTAGTTTTGATTGTTTCAGGTAGGAAGGCAGAACCCAGCAGACAGAAATGCAGATGTCACATATTTAATGAGTTTTACAAATATGTTTAATAAAGTCTGAATGGTTTCTGCTAATAGTAGCAGCCCAATTACATGGAAGTGAGTATAGCTACATAAACACAAAAATATGGAGCAACCAGGTGGTTCTGCTTGCTGAATATTGTACTTCCAGTTAAGAAAAATTCCCTGCTTATTCAGAACAGCTTAATTTTGCTATTAATGTTGGCATCAACAATTCATGAAGAGAGCATTAATGACTACAGAGTCAAAGTATATTGCAGAAATGGACTGATAGTTATCTTTGCTTATGTGAATTTCTAGCTTTGTATTTCTGCAGCAATGTAGACAAAAATAATAAATGATAAAAGCCTTTCTGTTTAGCCCTGTCAGAGTGTGATTTGCAGATATGTATTGTTTGATTAGGAAAGGTTAGGAGGGCATTGCTCTGTCTCCCAAAAAATTGGAATATAAGTAACTGTATAAACTACAGGTCAAAAAAAAAAAAGGCACTATGGCTCAGCTATTCAAAGGTGTTTAGGCACTTAACTCCAATTCTGGCAAGTACATTCTCTCAAAATAAGTGACAATTAAGTGTTCAAATAAGAATTAGGTTCTCAAATGGCTTTGTGGATATGGGCCTATGTCCCAGACTGAAACAGGTTAAAAGCTTCAATTAGAATATAAGTGGATCATAATCTAATAGTCCAACTACAAGAAAATGGGTTTAGCAATGCTATTTCTCTCCTTAACTGCTCAAACAAAATTTTAATGAAGGTCTTATAAAACAATCTCACCATACACAATCTGCTTAAACCCTCAAATCCTTGAATCATCAATATTTCAGTCCTCATGATTTTTCTCACCATAGACCAAACAGAGAGAGGTTTATCTTGTTTTGTAAGTCCCAAATGTAATCCTTCATTAAAATTTAGATTGATCCCTAAAGAAGATACTTCACTCATTCTTGCCTCTGAAAACTGATAATTGAATTTTATCAGTTCAGTAAGGTAGATGCTGAGAGTATACTTGAACTATTTGTCACATCATGTGATGAACATGGCATTTTTGCTTTCTTTTTAAAATTTCTGTGACATTAGCTGCAAATCTTTGTTTCTGCTAACTCAAAGTAATACACTTCATTAGATGAATTCATATCACAAGTGCAAGCTTCCCATAAGCAAAGAGTAGCATTAGCCCAGGACTAACTAGTATCCACAGATACCAGTGATCTTAAATTATTCCATTTTATGTTCTTGAAAGGGAACTTACCTTCCCTTATTTACCTACCCAGATCATTTCCAGGGTAGCTCAATCTGACTTTCAAGGCATCATACAAGTAGTCACTTCTCAAAACTGTGGAAAAAAGGGAAATTATTTATTATTCTGAGAAGGCATCCATGCAAATCCAGAAACATTTTCTCAAAAAAATAGCTCAGAACAGCTTATATGAGAAGATGGGTGATCCTGTAACATGTGTCCACTCTAGAGCCAAGATCTAAATGGGCTGCATGCACATCAGAAAGTACCCATGAACTCTGCTGGAAGAACAGTTTTCAAGGAGCTGTAAACTGGCTAAAAATCATGTCAGGAAAATTATAGACATTATTCCAAACTCAGCTTGTATAATGAGATAGGAACACCCCCACAAAAAACCCTACAGAAAGTCCCACTAAAATTAAACTACCTAAATTATTCTAAGCAAAGCATTCTCAAGATCTTCCAGCATATCTGAAATATTAGAAATGAATCCACACCATTTGTACAGACATGATACCTTGCACAAATTCATACCACAAATGCCCAGCCTCTATAATTAAAGGCTGACTTTAATGCTTTATCTTCTGTCTGGATTGTTTAAGGTTTATTAAATACTGTGGTTAACAGTTAACCAACTTCTAGAATTGCTTTTCTCTAAAAAAATATTTTTTTTTTCCAGTCACTAAATCAATGTCTGGGAAAAATAAAGATAAATAATATATCTAAAGGCATGGAAATGTATCTTTATTCTTGACAATTATAGGCATCCTCTCCACATACTATTTTGTTGACAATCCAGTCCCTAAGTATTAGAGATTACTTTGTGAAGGTCAAATATTTATGTAATAAGGGGAAAAAAAAAAAGCACAGAAACTCTAGAAACTACTGCACCTCTTCACTAGGGAATCAGTTCCATCGGAATGGGAAATAAAGAGGAGAGAAAAATAACAAGAAGCAAAGATATCCATTGCGCCATGTGCTGTGACCCCATCACTTCTGACAACATAAGCAAAGTCATGAAAGGAGAGATCACCAGAAAAAGTGGGTAGTTCAGCATGTGGGATCTTTTGAGACTTCACTTAGAGCTCATCATGTTTTCAAGGCAAAATTAATCAGTGTCCCTGGCTAATGTTGGGAGAAATGCATTTCTGGAGATACAAACTTTTTCACCAAAGGAAAAAA
>VXBL01002470.1:220372-266289 GCA_013400195.1 Aramus guarauna | reverse complement strand
AAAAAAAAAGAGTTCTGATTGCAGCTGGTTGGAGCACTGGATTTCCAGGAAGAAGCCCAGTATTTCAGAAGTCAGAGATGAAAAACAATTAAAAGCATAGCTCAGTAGCAAAATAGAATTAAAGTTCACAATAAAATGAATTATTTCATTATGACAGATTTGTAATGCATTTTATGTGGATATATTATGTGGAATTATATTGCTATGTCTGCATAACATTACCTATGTCTAAATATAACTGGATTTTAGTAGAAAATAAAACATACTTAAAATGAACTACTTTTTCTTTTTTCTCCTTGAAAAGTGATACTGATATAGACTCAAAACTTAGTAATCCACTAAGCTCTGAATATTAGGAATGCCAAATTCTATTCTGTACAGTATTTTATGGAAGACTTCTGTAAACATGGCTTCCTATTTAAACTTAGCCTAGAAAATTTTTCAGAAGACGTTTACTAGTTTGCATCATCCCAAATCACCATCACCTAGTTACTTCCAGCTGCTGCCCTGAGGCTACGCTAGCACAGATTCCTTTTGTCTACACTGCAGTCATTTCTTCACACTGCTTAAAGTCTTAGTAACTTTTTCTTTAATATTTAATAAAGTTTTCTTGAATATTGTTCTTTTCTTAATTTGCAGATGAAACACTGTGCAAGCCTGTTCAAAACCCTGTATATGTGGGGTTTTTGAGGTATTCCTTTTTGTTATTACCTACTGAATATGAGTAAAAAATGCAATGAGTTACCTTTGAAGAAGTTCCTAGTGCCCATTTTCCAACTATTGTATCATTTGAAGACTTACCTAAAGCATTTTTCTATTATTTCTCCCTGCAGTAGTTAAGACATCTACTGTGTAAATATCTGCCTTTTATTCCTCAGCAGGTGGTTAAAGCTTCACTTTTGTGATAACTCTAAAGGTCATCTTCATCAGGCAGCATTAAAGGAAATCACCTTTCACAGATGTTTGTTTCCATAGCAGACTACAGAGAAGCCATCAGAACGTTACTGTGATTTCGTTACCTTTGGGGAGCGTTTATTATTTAGCTGTCATCATTAAAAATTCAAAGCAGTGGATTGGCAAGGCAAGCTTAAACAGGGCTCTCCCCACACATACACATTTATAGCTAAACAATTGTGAAAAGACAGGGTGATAAAAGTGAAGAGATGATAGGTTGCCCTTAGAAACAGCAACTTTAGGCACCCTAACAGCTGCAAAATTTAAGCAAGCCACAGATTACAGTGATTTTGTTTCCAGAAACTTTACCCAACATAAACCCAGGTAATTATAAGAAATGACACAGAAGCAGTGATTTGAACAGCAGAACTGAGATTTGGGAATGACTAAGCCCTTTCACTTTTTGTGGGTTTTTTTTTCTCCCCTCTACTTTAAAAACAAGAGTTCTGTGTTGTGCGTTATTGTGCTCCCATCAAACTTTTTGATTTGGCATGACTAAGACTTTCACTTTGGCTACATAAGCCCCACAGGAACGGGTTAATGATTTCAGAGTCATTTCATTGGTTTGAAACTGAGACCATGTTCTGGAGATACATTGGATCCAACCTGCTATATCTGTCCTTTTGTCAATATCCACAACGGCTCAAAGAGGCTGAGAGGTAAGAGAACAAGGCAGCTCAAAACCACTCTTCCATCACTGCCCCATTTCTAGAAGGGACTGCCCAGCCTCCACATGGGCTCTATGTAGGGTACCTTTTTTTTTTCCTGGATTTATTTTTTTTTTTTTTCTCAACACAGTCAGTTTCCTATATCCTACAAATTTTTAATAGGAAGCTGTCTGAAGTGGCCAGTGTGAGATATTAGAAAGAGGGACATCCCTGAAATCTTACCCTTTCCCAGGTTTAGGGATATAGAGAGGGCCCATCTGTGAGATCAGGCTTATCAACACACTTAATCTTTTGCCTAAGTTATCTAACAGTATTCCATATTAATAAAAAATTAAAGCAAACAAGACAAAATATAAAACAAACAGCTCTATTCACCTACCTCACTGTTTTGTGTTCTGTGGTTAAAGAAGTCACAGAAAAAGCAAGAAAACTGAATTCAGCCAGAAAGACTGAAGCCTGTTGCTTGGGTCCTCAGCCCCAACCATTCCAGTGTGGGGGTACACCTCCTACTGAAGCTATTATATGGCACAGGAAAGCATTTAAGGCCTGTAAATTAAAATTAGTCATACCTATTAATCACTTAGCATTTAGCTAATACTTTCCAACCTACATCTAATTAACTCTTGAGCTAAGTGTAGCCACCCAGACTCCCTCTGTTGACAAAGATACACAAACACCACCTGTCTCTACAGGAGTCGCTCCCTGAGGACCTCTCTCTGCATCACCATAGGGTACAGAATGAGCAGAGGACAAGTTCTGTCTCAACTTAAACATCTCCATCAGATATCTAAAGTTTGTAGGGATAAAACTGAGCTAGAGGATCATTAAGCATAGAGAAAGAGAAAGGGGTTTTGAGTTGGCTGAGCCAACACCACCACTTCTCTTATATTATCCGGAAACGTGCCTACATAGCACTCTGAGTTACATTCCTTCCTGAGGAATTTGACAGTGTAAGTGGATTTCCCTATGAGAAAATTCATTTATTCAGCCATCTGGTGAAAACTAGTGAATGACCTAATATATATGCGTATGACATAAATCTTTCATTGACTTATTTTTGTAATGCACCTGCCAGTCATGTACAGTATATTATAAAACTCAGACATCTCTAAAACAAATATCCGTTCTTCATGTGAACAGGAAAGGACACCACCACAATCTATATCTACCTTCAGAGTTTATCAAGAAATGTGAAACCTATAAAACCTCCTTGACCAAATTTGAGGATAGAATCAATTCACAGGTCATTGACAAAGAAATTAAAGTATTGTGCATATTTAAAGGAGAAGTGTGATGCTTGAAGGCTTGAGGGTTTTTTGATTCTGCCCAGTATATACTCTTAAAATCTTGGAGCTGCAATTAGCCAATTCTATTGCAGAGACAGGAAATGGTCCCTCTTAGACTGTGACAAAATAGAAGAGACTGAACGTTAATTTTTCCATTTCAAATGGATACCAAATGGTCAGCTTGATAGGTGGAAAATAAGGCTTCTTTTATAGACTGTATCATGTGCTCTATTTCTAAAAAGATGTTTTTCATACCACTGTTGAATGCCCTGATCCATGCTCTTTCTCAATTCAGCAGTCATGAGAGAAGCACCTTATTCTGAAGAGCCCTAACTAGTGCTGCTTTCCACCTGTAAGGTTTGAATCCCTTTCCCCTTTCATTTTGCAGTCAACTCTGCTGTAGGCTTATGCGGAGATGCTCTGAAGTCAATCACGTTTCATGCGGATCTCCCAACAGGCAGCAATAATACATTACTTAACATGTGAACATGTTTGTAGGCACGTGAGGCAACGGTGTGTGGCAACGGTGTGGCTGAAGCCTTATATGTGTTTAACATTGATTCCTCTCATTATAACTGAGGCTTTAATTTCTCCTTCCCACTTCTAGGGTCTTGACAACTTGACCTCAATTTTCAGACCGTTCATGGGTCCTATCATCTGCTGAGAGAAAGGCTGCGAAGGAAGCGACACAGCTCACCTAAGATCAAAAATACCCTCTGAAGGTGCTTAATTTTTGGACACAGAGGCTAGAGCAATTCCTAATTTAGGTAGCCCAGTCAAGAGCTTAATGTGACAGTCAGCACATCAATTATCCTCTTTGCTTTTCAAGTTGTTATGAACTATAACCATATGGATTTGTTGAGGGACCAGTGGTCATACCTGACGGATTGCCCCAAAACTAAAAAATTTCCAAAGTAATGACTCTACAGAGCACAACTCTTTGAGATAATTGTATTGTTTAATTCCAGTAATGGCATTTTTAAATGAATACTGAAACACCAGTTGAAAAATATCTGTATTTTTTTGTTCCTTCTTTTGAGTGCCTATGTTGTTGTAGTCTTTGCCTGGTAATACCTTCAAAAAACTACAGGGCACTGGAAAAATTAACTATTATTGCCTGACAAGTTTTGATAAGGGAAAGATTTTGCTAGAAACACAATTTCTGACCTTGTGACTTGATATGCGAAATATGCAGAAGATAATAACATGGTTAAAACGTACCTTGTTAACTCCTCTTTTAGAGCTAGCATTCCTCCTGGAAAGTGTTTTCAAACACAAGAAGGACAAGGAAGTGATTTGTAATAGTCAAGCATGGATTCAGGAAGGGGAAACCATGTTTACCAACCTAATAGCCTTCTACAATGAGGAGGCTACCTTGGTGGATGAGGGGAGAGCCATGGATGTTTACCTCAACTTTAGTAAGGCCTTTGACAGTCTCTCCCATGTGATCAGTGGCACAGGGTCCAGTTGGAGGCAAGTCATGAATGCCAGTATCCCAGGATTCACTACCGAGCCCAAGACTGTTCAACATCTTCATTAATGACCTGGACAATGGGACAGAGCACATCCTGTGCAAATTCACAGATAATACAAAACAAAAGGTGTAGCTGATATACCCAATGTGCCACCTTTCAGAGGGACCTGGACAAGCTGGAGAATGGCTGATAGGAACCTCATGCAGTTCAACAAGTGGAAGTGCAAAGTCCTACACCTGGGGAGGAATAACCCCAAGCACCAGTACATGCTGGGGGGATGATCAGCTGAAAGCAGCTTTGCTGAGAAGGGCCTTAGGTCCTGGGGGACAGCAAGCTGACCACGAGCCAGCAACGCACTCTTTAAGCAAAAATAGGCCAACAGTACCCTCAGCTGCATAAGGAAGATCATTGCTAACAGGTGATCCTTCGGCTCCACTCAGCACTGATGAGGCCATATCTGGAGTGCTGGACTTCTCAGTACAAGCAAAACATGGACTGGTTTGGGTAAGTCCAATACAGAGCTGCAAAGATGATTAAGAGACTGGAGTCTCTCACATATGGGCTGAGAGAGTTAGGACTGTTCAGCCTGGAGAAGAGATGGCTCATGGGTGATCTCATCAACATGGATAAGTAACTGATGAGAGAAAATTAAAAGAGGGAGCCAGACTCTTCTCAGTAATGCCCAGTGACAAGACATGAGCCAATGGGCACAAATTAAAACTCATTAAATGCCATCTGAAAATAAAAAAACACTTTTTTACTGTGAGGGTCGTCAAACACTGGCACAGGTTTCCCAGAGAGGTTGTGGAGTCTCCACCCATAGAGATATTCAAAATCCAATTGGACACAATCCTAGACAACGTGCTCTGGCTGACCCTGCTTTAGCAGGGAGTTTGGACTAGTTGATCTCAAGAGGTCCCTTCCAACCTAAATGATTCTGCATTTCTGTGAAAAATTAGAATCAAGAAATCTCAACTACTTCTGTTGCTACAGAAGACATTCCTGCTAAGATACAAATCTTTTATTACAAACATATGAAGAAAATGGGGTTCAGATGTTAAATTTACTACAAATCTCCCTTGTGATTGCAGAAATGTTGTTTATTCTCTCTCTCTCTACTTCAGTATTTATCTGTATAATGATCTAATCTATTTATATGGTTTTAATTAATTAAAATATAATAATAATAAATGTTTAACTATTAATGTCATACATAATTTTTTTTTACTTGAAGAGCTTAAGTAAAACGTGTCTCTCTAGACAAAATTCAACAGACAAAAATGAAACAGTCCCCAGCTAGGTAGATGAGGTGGAGACGGAGACAGAGTCAGCTGAGCAACAATAATTCAGGTTAGCTAAGGATCTTCTGCCTTATCTTAAACAACCTAAAGTCTTCTTTTATGGATATGTACAGAAGAGCTAATACAGTTCATGTAGGGAAAGAAGAAAAGGGTAAGGTAACAAAGTAAGCCAAATTCTACCACTAAATTGCAAAAAACATTATCAAAACTCCCTGAAGACAGTAAATGCAAGGTCAGAATTGGGGCTTTTGCTAGTGTAGCTCAAAAGGGGAGAGGCAAAAATAACAGGAATATACAGCTGGTAGATGAGAGAAATTCCTTTAAGTCAGAATGCATCTTTTAAGCTGTCTAACAAAGCAGTTCCTTTCTCAAAATCCTGCATTCAAAATATGTAAGACCTGTTGCCTCCAGACACTCTATAAAAAAAAAAAAAAGTCCTTTACTTTATGTTCTCGTCCTTGTAAGAGTCTACTTAATCCATCCTTACCAACTTCAGTGCTGCACCTGGAATTCACAACGTTGCTGTCCTGTAGAGCTCCCTCTTTCTCTGCCTCAGTTTCTGATCTGTTACATGGGTAAAACCACATTTTCAAACTCGACAGGAATTGTGCTATTACACTACACTAAAGGTTGAGGCTTTTAGATATTATATTGATACAGGCTATAAATATGTTAAGTACTTCTATGATCTCTATTCATAAACACAGTAATGGAAATAATCATACAATTATCTTTGAATTCCACTTTCAGAGAACTATGGTGGTATTTGTAATTTGTTTATTTATTCCCATAGAAAAAATGGGAAAATAGAAAAATCTATAGTGCAAACTACAAGAAAATAAACTAAAATGCTAACTTTCCTGTAGCACTTTCATTTCTCTCCTGTCTCCTCATATGGTGTATTTTTAAGTTCCATTCATCCTATTTGCATTCTTTTGAATTCATCTTCCTCCTCACAAATTGTCCAGTTCCATTATTTTATTTTTCAATAAATAACAGAAAATTAGATGGTTTAGGGCTAGAGGGACTGGGGTGTTCTGCCCACTAGCTGATATCATTGCTGTGCATTAGCATGTGCTCTCAAAAATGTGGAAGCATGACTGAAGAACTCAAAAAAGTACTCCTAAAAAAGCAGCCATCTGGAGCAAGAGCGATGCCTGCCATGAACTTACATACCTCAAACTCTGAAAGGTTTTCAAGCTGAATGAATTCACATCTGTCAGAGAAACAGGCAGACTTTTATGCAAAGGGATGCAACATAGCAATTAGATACAATTAAAATTGTAATTAGAGAGCCATATCTAGTGTACTCACAGTAATCTGAGATAATTTTTTTCTGGTACAGACAGAAACAAAGGACCAGTCTGGAACGGAGATTCATCTAATGTCTGCTGGTAGCTTCTCCTGGGGAACTCGTCCCTTCCCCAGGAATGGCTCTTCCTGCCTGGCATGACCCCAGGCATGGCCAGCTGCTGTTGCTCCCAGAAAGCTATTTATGGTTTTGAAGCCCAAGACCAATTGTTTCGGGTTCTTGGCTATACATCTTTATCAAATAAGGTTACCTGCTTTCCAGCTTTCCAGCCTAGATTCCCTCTTAATATACAGGATATACAAAAAGCAAGATGCATGCTGTTTATGAATGCTGACACCCATGGGAAATCTGAGTCAGCCACATGCTCCATGCCTGCTTTGTCTGACTGGGAGTATGGGCAGGTACCGTAGGCAGCGTAACCGAGACTTCAGTCTAGGAGGCTGAACCAAGATCTCACAGTAGCAAGGCAAAGCATGCGGACAGATTTGTCATGGGAGAGGGAGTAGGGTGAAGGGGGCTCTAGTGTCCCCCCCAGCAGCACCAGCCGACACGCTGATCACGCAGTAAGGAGACACAGGACTTCACAGCCAAGGCTGTTAGAGGGGCTGTGCACCCTATATGCAGGCTCCATGCCCAAACATCCTCAGTGAAGAATTACATTATTTTCAGTATATATTATCATCTATGATACTTATTATTCTTTCTCTTCCTGAGAATTGTGATTTGCTGTGTTAAATCTTTAGATTTAACATATATATGAAAATGAATATTGTACAATGTTCAAAGATGACAAAGCAGATAAAAAGGCATATTTTACCTATTGTCTTTTTCACAGTAAGAAAAATTGATCTTGATTTATGCCAAGCTAAAAGAAAGTAACAGGTAAAGTATTTGATTCTGTTCTCTTTAGGAGCTTTTAGAAATCATAACAATTGTGTTTCTAGAGTTTAGATATTTAATTAAGGAGCAATTTTAACTATTTGAAAGGACCTGATCAAATTTATCTACCTGCAAGAGACCTAGTACCTTTATGAAAGCTTTAACTTTAAAGATATGAATGCCATTATAGAAGAGCATGGCACAGCCTTACTCATCTTGACAAGTTCAAGGCAATGATGGGTGATTTCCGAGTGAAAAATCTGTCACTGTAGTTTGTGTAGTACTAAAGGGAAGTGCCAATAAATAAGCTACTAAGTAAGCGTTCAGAAGCACAGTGGTATTGTTTGCATGTGTTATATAAAATCTTTTTTAATAACTGTCATCAAAGAACACTAAGCTCATCAGCTGTCATAATAGAATGACAATACATTATGCACAGAGGTGTAGTCTTATAATTTTAAAACTGAGTCTTCAGTAGGAGAAAAGGCAGAAAATTAAAAGCAAATATCTTTTCTGAATTCCCTTTTTGTTCCCAGGTCGACCTGCATGAGATAATTGCATGATAATACAACCAGGACGCTATATAATTCCTCTAACAGTTTAGCAAGAAATTAATTCATTACCACTATGTTAAAATGGCTTTCTAAGTGTAACAGGCAAATTTCTGTGATCTTCTACTTAAGTTATTTGACTAGGAAGGCTGGGATTCTCTTGTGGAAGGCAAATCTGAGAGAATAGAGTTAGTACAGAAAGAATACTCCCTGACTGTGGTTTTTTACGTTAACAGAAGACTGCCAGAATGGTCCACTGGCATGAGGAACGATGAGTGCCCTCAAGCTGAGTGGGAACATTGGTCTATGTCCTTCAAGCTTCTCCCCTAGCCTCCAAACTGGGAAGTAAAATATGTTAGCTGAGACTTCCTTAACTTGAACTTCAGCTAGTTTGCTTCACTCTGCAGCTGGGATAGGCTATGAAGATATGTGCTAGCTGTTCCTATAGCTCAGCTGACAGACGGGACCTTGTCAGGCAGCAGTAACACACCCGAGATCTACCACAGGCTTATACCCTGTTGTCATGCACGGGTTTGCTTTTGCCTCGTGTATCCTGCTTGCCGCAGCCAGAGAGCCCAAACTTCACCCATGGGAAGTGTGTATTAGCTAATGACAGTTGTGTACTTTGGCTAGGGTCACAGCAGTTACAGATTACTTTGAAACCCATAATTTTTTTCATTCAAGGATGATCTTGTACAATACTGTAAGCAGTTTCTTCTTTTTAATGAACACATGGGAAATTAAGGAGGTCAGAATGGTTATTGCTCTATGAAAAATGTGTTTTGAGTGCATAGCTGTTATGCAGCTGTCGTCATGAAGAAGAGCAGGATTTTCAAAAGCATCTTTGGAAGCAACTCCATTAAGACCACGTGATGCTTTTAATCCATTAGCTCCTTACTTCTGATGTGCATTCCTGACTCCTTGAAGCTGGTGGCAAAAACTCCAGACACTCCCAAGAGGCCACCATTTCACTCCTGACATGAGTAAGCTTTTCCAGTTCTAATAACAATACAAACATTTACTGTTTACATACTGTATTTTCCTGCATTTCCCTCCTTGTGTTATCACTAAGTTTAAAGAAATTATTGCACAATAGATGTGGATTTTACATCTCTCTCTATTTTAAGAATATCATCTTTCAGCCAAGCCTTTTGCTCATGGCAAAGAACCTAGTACCAATGTGAATTACGTACATACAAGTGCAAAGAGAATGATCTCAGCGCCAACAAAGATATTGAAAAGCTGAAAATGTGTTGAAAAATACATTGACTTAATGATAAATGTAATTCACCATAAATAGCGCTTTTTTGAAAGCCTCATGATAAGACATCTCAAATCAAAGATAATTATCAGATCAAATTTAAAGTGTCTGAAAAGCATATTTTGAATGCAATGTCCAACTCACTATAATAAAGCCTCAAAATGGTTCTTTTCACTGATGTGCAGCTAAACCAGGATACAATTCCAATTCTGTTTTGAGCAAGTCTCTCCGGGTGCATCAGAGAGATTGCACTAAAGCTATTCGGTTAGGTACACTTACTGCTATTTTTGCGCATTATCATTTAAATAAGCCATAACATGTTGTGGTCTTGAAAAATTGCTTAAAAATTGTTTGAGTCCAGTTGCATACACCACCTTCTTCAGAATAATTCTCAGGCCATCTATTACACATCTCCCAAAAGCTACAGTTGCCAGTGCCATGTCGTTCCACTAAATTATATAATGAGAGTGGCTGGGGCACAGTCATCTCAGGACTCTGGAAGACAAATTTCGAAATACACCTTCTGCATTGTTTTATTGAATATCACTGTATGCTCCTCTCATCCATGCTAATGGCCACAATAACTCCCACAAACACATTAGGAAAAAAATGAACTATTACTCTGCTATTAGGAAAAAATCACTAATGGGCATATATGGGGTTTCATATCTAGTTCATTCAAAATTAAAGACCAAACTTTGTCTTGAGCGTAAGTAAGGGGATAATTTGGCCAAAGGCTATAAAACTCATGTACTAATGATAAAAAATGTAACTATCAATATTAAGTCCTTATATGTTTCTGGAACATGGGGAATCTTTTATCAGCTNAGTCTACTTGATTTGCAGCAGCCACCAGGAGATCCTTGCCTTGTTGACTCCACACAAAGTGTCCTGTGCAACAAATCAGGCATGCAAGCTGAGAGTCTTGAGTCAAGTGCAGCAAGCCTTCCAAAACACAGAGTTTAAAGGTTGCAATAACCAGTGAGGTGAAGTGCTTTAAAGACAGGAGGTTATCTTACTCTGCTACGTTGAATCATTGTTGATGCACAAGAGTCTAAGGCAGAAGCAAAGTATATTTGTATATTTTGAGTTTCATAAATATAAAGTTACAAAGACTTACAAAGGCCTTTCTTTTGAGAAGAAAGGAGACCAGACTACATATTGCAGCACCAGATTCACAGGTCTCCTCTTCCCTTCTGTCTCCAGCTGACAAACTCCAGGAATTCATGTTATACAGGTAAAGAGTTGGTCCCAAAGCATAGCCAGCCTTTCCAAGGTGCATTTTAAGGAGAATGAATGTTAGGACCATGAGGTTCTTACAGTTACCTCTTCTCATGTTTTTTGCCCCTTCTCAGTTCAGATGTCATCAGGAGGAAATTTGACCTTTGTTTTCAGAAAATTATTGTGCGGGTATTTTGGCTAAACCCTAAGCAGATTCTTAGCCCATTTTGAAGATGAGTAGAATATCTCACCTGCATAGGCAGTAGTCCAGTCCTAAGAGAAAGCTTTCATGTAACATGCTATCAGATTTTTACTGAGCTCAGACAGGATGGTAACCAGAAAATCTGAGGTGATTATGGGCTTAGAGATAATAATCCAAGGCCTCGTCTTTGAGAGGTAGAATGACAGATGTGTTTAAGTATTAACTATTGTTTCCAGGTGTTATAAAGATGATGCTTCCTTGGGGAAGTGCACAGACTGCAAAGTGAAAAAAAAACCTGAGTTTTATTTTATTTAATTAAAATATAAGAAAAAATATTATTTGGAGTGGAATTTATATTGTGTTTATTCAGAGGATTTTAATTAAAAAAAGAGTACTCACTTTTTGGATTCTAATTCTTGTGTGCTCAATAAAGATCTCATATATTAACTTAGAAAGCCTGTAGGCAACTTGCACATTTTAATAACCCAGAAGCAGGTTCCTATGGAGTGTTGTGGAGTGACACATCCCTGGATCTGATTATCCAGGCATTTATTATGTGCACTAGTCCTCCAAATTTTTTCAAGCTAAAACTTATTCCAGCAGAGTTTAAGCTTCAGTAGATCTACAGACTGGACTCATAAAAGACTTCCATTCAAAAAAATATAAAAATAGAACATATGACTAATTAGACAAGATTACCTTCTGAAATACTTCCTTGGCTATCCAGCTAAGACAATTTTCAGCATTCTTTTCCCTGTAGTATATATAGTGACTCCACTAAAATAGATTGATCTTTCAGGGAAAAAAAGGAGGCCTGAGAAAATAAAAAAAAATGCAACTGGTTTTTTTAACCAACTAATTTTCACAATAGTTCCAGTACTCTCCTTAATCTTTTCTGTATGACCACAAAAGAGAAGTATTAACAAGCTTTATAAAGCCCTATAGGTCAACGTACCGTCAGAAAACAGCTCCCATGCTCAAAGTTACCCACGCAGCCCAGTGAGATGAGTGTGATCTCTAAGTAAAACCTGGATGTTAAGAAGCTTTACTGTGACCACCAGTTAATAGCCCCTGATGTAAAAAGAAACAGAGTTAGCAATTACCCCTGTATCCATTTAAGCTGTCAGTGTTAACAGGCACTGCTCTTTGGACACCAGACACCCAAATCGGCTGCTTGTTTGTTTTCTAATAAAGCTGTCCACAAGTGTCTGAAAAGTGATGTCCTTGAGACAAGCAGCTTCAATGTGAACAAGTGATTCCTACTGATTTTTTTTTTTTTTAACTGGCCTTGAGTTTGTTTTTCAAGGAACAATATAGTATTACTGCATGATGTTTGGTGGTGCTTTATAGACATTTTGCTATATATTTCCCATTTCCTCAAACTAAACCACAGAAGCAAACCTTTATTTCTATTTTGCAATGTGTGCCTATCTCAAGATCAGGGCTATTTAGCTATTCAACAACATTATGAACAACATTTTTAATAGGTTTTGCATAAGTTTCTCAATATATCATCAAGGAAATTCAAGAGGATGCTTTATTGTATGTTTTGTGAAAAAAAGAAACAGATCAAAGTTCAAGTCCTCGGGAAGGCAGAAAATGCTTTTTAATTTAATGATTTTTATTTTTTATTTTTTACAATAAAAATATCGTACAAGACTATTTCTATGGCCATTTTAATTCCCATGTTCCTAAGTTACAATTCCATTTTATTGTAAAGTTGCTATTGCCAGAAATCAATTGAATAGCATTACGGTGAACTCATTCGATACAGGGAATTTGGTACCTTTCATGTTTGGAGGGATGAACTGAGAGCTCCTGAAACAAATAATATTTTTATTTTTCTTATTGGTAGATTGTTGCTGGGGATTCTAAGTGGCTAAATAGGTCTTACTATGTCAACTCTTCTAGGAAAAAAAGCTAGTAAGAAGTAGTTGCTGCAGTGGAAAATTTAGTCAAAACAGACAATGGTTTGGAAGAGAAAAAATAGATTCAGAAATTATACTACATATATAAAGCATATTGTTGGGTACTATCAGAATAAAACACGGCTAAAATGTAAAGAGAACACTATAACTAAAAGTAAACTTTTCACTATAAGTAAAAAAATAATACCAGTATCAATAGAAAATGCTAAATGCAGTAAGCAAGCTGAAGAGCTACCTCATAGTTTGTGTCAGCACCATGAAACATTGCCAGACCAGCAGTTTTCTTTTTATGGATGTTTTCCTTTGACCTTATTAGTATGGCTTTTACAAAGACATGGCTGTCAAATTCATAGCAAAAATGGAAAAAGTGTTGATTCTATCATATTATTCACTAGTACAGGGTCTTCCTTTCTTATTTCTTTCCATGTCAGCACTATTTTATATCAAATTAGTCTTTTGGTATGATTTGCAGAACAACCAAAGAATTACTGCAGGGGGTAAAATCAATACAATAATGTAATTTAGCATGAATACTTGTACTTGAAAAATTCCTGCTTTTAATTCAATATTGAGCTACAGAATACTGTTTTCCTCATTTCTGGTTGTCTTACAAGATTTCCTACAAGATTATAGAATTATTTCACATCGTTTTATTTTATTTAGTTTTCAGTACTATTGAAAAATACCATTATCAATAGTCACTACACTACTCCAAATACTCTGTCTTTATCTGAACTTACCCAAATGAATGCTAACAATTGTATTGATGGATAACAGAAATCTGTGATGCTTTTGAAAGGAGATTCAAATATGGCCTGTAGGATTTTGGTGGTGGTGGTGTGGGTGTGTGTATGTGTAGCCACTAGTCAGCCTGCACTCCCACATTTTGGTGCTTTTTCCTTTCCTCTAGCAAATTTTCCATCTCTATATTAGCATACTCAAAGAGTCTTTCCCAGCTACTATCAGCTGTTGCTGTAAATGGATACTTTTGAGTCATTATCCTTAAAAAGGCTTCAGGAGTCAATTTTTAATCATGGTGCTTTATGGTCTAAATTCACTTGTCCACGTCTGGTGTAGACATTTTGATTATGATTAAGTTGCCCAATCTTCTCTGATACATCCTTGGGGGATAATCACCCACATGGAGTTGGTGAATAGGGCAGAAGAGACCCACACTGTTCTGCAGTGGTGGCTGGAGGGCTGGCAGGATGCTTTAATATGTCTAAACTGTCACCAGATGCCAGTGTTTAGGGCAACTGAATTTCACCTTTAGTAATGAAAGCAAAGATGGAAGAAGCAAGGAATCTGACCTGCTCACTCACCTTTAAAAATGATCTTTTCCAAATGAGGTTAAGGAAGACAGAGTACTGAGTCCCTGCTATGGCAAATAGAAACCTTGGCTGTGCATCTTTGGCAATAGCTGATGGAAAGAGCCTGCGAGTATCTAGAGGCAGATGTGTACCAATACAGGAAAAAAAAAATCAAGTGTGATGCAGGAACTGTAACTGAATGCCATTAAGGCAAGAGATATTTAGAAAAAGTATTTGCAATATCTTCCTGACACCTATAAAAATCAAGTTGTCAAACAGCTCTTCAAAAGCTGTCTTTGATTCCGATCACTTGAAACTCCTGACAGAACAAGGAAGATTTTTAATAAATATGTTATAGAGAACACACCTGCACTAGAAGAACAGAGACCTCCAGCCCCACTAGACCTTTTCCCATTTCTACCTACTGTGTTCTATACAAGAACATCCATGGACAGATTTTTTTCCAACACCATACTTCATTAAAAACAGGATTCACTTTCACCTTCTGTTTAAATTGTCCTCTGAGTTTTGTTCACTGTTATTAAGGTCAATGGGGTGTACATAAGGAGATGCTACTTTCCGGGGGTTAAAAGCCAGGGGAGGAAAGCAACTAAAATACATTCCATTTGGAAGGAATTTTGTACATGCTCCAGTATTCATGTGAAATATTGGTGGGGAGAACAGTATGTCAAAGGATTGAACTGTTGGGTAGTCAGTAGCTTCGTGACAGATAAACTAGTTCATTAATGTAGTCTCAAGTTACTAAAATTATAACCCATAAAGATAGGCCAGACAGTGAATTCTGCTTCTCATATTCACCTCAGCTTGTAATTTCAGAATTTTTACTAGCTGGAAGACAAGATTTCCCCAGCTGTGAGTCACAACATCAAGTAAAATATGAAGTACATTTAGTTGCAGGTGATATGCTACAGCTTCTCATACAGGGGCAAACTGACTCTAAGAATCTATAGGTTTTAGCAGGATACTTCCCTGCCTTTGACAGTCTGATCCATAGTCCACACAGGAGCCCTTGCATGCAAAAGCTGATGTGCAGATGGATGGATGGATTGATGGCCACTTGTCCCAGTGCCCTGTGAAAGCTCTTAACTCTTGATGAATTTCTGCAGGCAGCACAGAGCTGCTACCGCTGATGTAAGTAATCATCCATCACAGACTTGCCCCCAAAGTCAGTGGCAAAGTATGGCTTTAAAAATGGCTATATTGATAACTAGTAAACTACAAAGTGTTGGGGCGTACGATGGTCCATACTGCTTAATTGTTAACGTGCTCCATCACATGCTTTGGCTTCTTCAGTGTAAAACTCTCTCAAGCAACACTCCGGGGAGCTGATAACGGATGTCTCCTGGCGGAGTAGGAAAAAGCACCTTGCTGTGGAGGAAAGGCAGGTTACCTATAAAGATGCAGGCCATGCTGTACTACTTCCCCTGAGCTACCTCTGTTAACTAAAACATGTAGCTGGCAGGATTAAAAGGAGCTGAAGGGACAATTGAAGTCATGCATCAGTCTTCTGATGCTCAGTAGTGACATTTTGGTATCACCCACTTGAAATACTCCTAGAGGGTGGCACTCTGTTCTGTCCCCGTAAGTGATTTACAGGCTTAGAGCATGAACAGGTCATGCTCAGTAACAGTAAACCTTGGGCTAACAAGGTTGAGACATTTAATTAGGAGAGACTGTGATTTAGATATGCAAGAAGACTAAAACTGAAAAGCAGAGCCTTATCTTTAATGCTGGCAATATAGTTATAATTTCTTCTGCTGTGACCTTCCTGTGAAATGTTTCCAGTAGATATTGTACCTTCACTAAGAGCATGACAATCACCTGATAGAAACACCCTTCTCTAGCAGAATTAAAACAGGAGCTAATTAGGATAAAAATCAATACAAAAATCGTCCTTAATTATCATAAATAACTCAGGCAAGTCATGGATAGCAAAGCACTCTTCTTTGGGTGCAAGTAAATCTTTCTTGGTTTAACATAGGTAACAAACATTTTGGGGATTCTTTTTCTCATTTGTGTCACATTTAGCATACGCTCATAAATTTCACTCTAATATTTAGTAAAAAATAGCATTTTATAAACATTAGTACTAAAAAGGAAAGGAAAATTTCAGGGGAAAATTCAGAGAAAAATGGTCAGAATGAGCAAGAGAAAAAGACAATTGCAGGAATAAACAACAGTATTTTAGGAATGAGGACAGGTGAATGTAAAATCATGTAAATTGACATATTTACATGAATCTTGTGGCTGTTCATTCAACTCCTGCTCAGGTTTTGGCCTAACATAACGCTCCGGCTAAGGTCTGATGTGTGCTGGGAGCAGCACCAGATAAAGTTTGATTCACAGAGTGTGTTGTCCTGTAAATTTGAGAAATCCAAATGAACAAACATGCAGTCAAAGTGAGCAAGAAATGGGTATGAGCATGGTGGTTAAGAAAACATTGAGAAATGTGAACAAATATTTCCAAGATGTAATTATGTCGGGTCTTCAGAATCCTCTAAAGCAGATGGGATGGTATGTTGCAACTCAGTACTTTTTATGCTTCTGGGAATTATACCTATGCAAAAGGCAACCTATACCAAAGGCAACTTAAAGCTGCCCACAAGAACAAACAAAAATTGTGAACACTAACAAAAAGTGTATTTTATTGAATCTATTTACATATTTAATCTTATACATTTATTTTTTTAACCAAATATAAGTAAGATAAAGATATTGTGCCTCTAACTATATCCCACCTATGCATACTGAAAATTCCTGGCAATGTAATCTGCTTTATTTTGCCAGTTGTGAATTAGAAACTCTTCTCTAAATTTTTAGAATTGAATAGTTTTCCTGACTACCTATTTTTTTCCTTTTATGTAAACTCTCATCATGGTTAAAAGAAATATTTGCATCACAGAAGAAATTCAAGATCTTTTGAATATATATTAAACAAGTCAGTAACATAAATAATAACAACCCAGTAGAGAAATTATGTTATGTATATAAACTTGCCTAAGTCCCAGCAAAATATATTTTTTTAATGTGAAAATCATTGTTTTCATTTAGAAGAACACTTCAATCTGCTGGCATGGAGGAAAAGGAGCTTATTCACCACTCCTTACAGAACGTCAATAGGAGTTTGCTGAGATACTAGAAATGCTTCTCATCCAGTATTGCACCTTCAGTTTTAACAAGAATTTGTATTAAAAAGTTTCATACCATAACAATAACCTACTCTATGAGAAAAAAATAACGTGGCTATACAAGTAGAAGTTTGCAGATTAAGACAGACGTTCCTAGGAAGGCTTTGAATCATATTATGTAAACAAATATCCTTCATTTTTGTAAATAATAGTAAAAGCATTAAAGCCCCATTTTCTTTCTCCCAGTTGTCTACTAAAACTGGTTTAGGGTGAAACATCTCAGAATCTTATCCCTGTGAACTGCAGAAATGGGACTGTCATGTTCAGAAGCTGGAGTGACAGCCTGCAGACAACTGTAAACATGGCAAAAAATATAGTTTTAATTAAAAAACCTTATTAAGTTTGCAGGTCTGAGATTTGAACCTGATCCTACCCCAGAGAGTACATAAGCAAGCAGAGCTGAGCACAACCGAAAGCAGAATCTGGCCTTCTATCATCTGAGTGTTGTAACTTAATGGCTTCACCGTAATTTTCACAGAATATTACAGCATTATCAAAATTAATGCTAAACTTTGTAGAGCAGTACTGAATCTCATGCTTCAGGGCTTATGCTATTACAAACCCAACATGGAAGGATAACTAGCTTTGTGTACCAAGCCCTAGTGCTTTCCTCTGAAACCTTGGCGATAGCCCAGACAATCAACTGATTGTCTATTTCCAATTTAGGTATTTACTTTTTCAAAAGTACACTTCCCAAATTAATGTGTTTGATACAGTTTCAACGGGAGTCCACTGTTCACTATAACCACGATTTAAAACTGGATTTAATCCAAAACTATGACATGCCACTTCTGTAGCTGCCAGCCTTTAAATGATGCAATATAATAAGAAAAGCACTTACTGTATAGCCAGGTAATTAACTATATGAATAACCAAGCAATTTTCCTGCTATAGTTTAATTTGTGAAAACATTTTAATCACCTTTAAGTTGGTAGCCCCCATGCAAATACTTTTCTTGTACTGTGAATTTTCAATTTCCTTTGCTTAATTTGCATCCTTTTTAATTGTCTCATCTAAATGCACATTATTTTTCATTAAAAATGGCTTGAGTAATGATGTAGGAATGATATTCTTCAGGGCCTTCTTATTTTCAATTCTAGTCACCTGTGAATTATATCTTCTTTAATACTTGAGTGAAGACCTGCCATTAGGAAGACCATAATAAATATGACTCATTATCAGAATACAAATGGAAAATAAACCTATACTTTAAAAATTACTAGACCTCTGGGAGTGATTTATATTAGGTCCCTGAAGACTATAAGGCTGTGACAAACAGTTCTCATTACCTATGCTCTGTCTACATTTTATCTATTGCAGACTTCAGGGCAGACAGCTATACACTTACAATATGCTCATTACAAAACAAGAACGATAGATAAAAGTCCAATACATATTTACACAGACTTATCCATATTCAAATAAGAGTTTGAAGGGTCAAACTTCTTATAAAAATTATCATAAGTTCATTTACAAAATTGCTGATAACATTTTGCTTGGAAGACTGTCACTGAGGACATCACTCAAGGCAAACAGGCTCTCTCCGAAACACCTCCAATTCAGGGTAAAGTTGAGTGAAATGATCAGGTCTAAGAATTTTCTCACTTGAAAATATAAATTTAGCACAAATAGGACAATTTGCTATATCTTGTCACAATCCCCACTTATTTTATTAATTTCTAGAGGCACATGTTTTAAAAGCCAGGGAGTTCCCTGCCCGTTGCTGCTGGCAGCGAGGGCTTCCCTGGTTGGAGTAAATAAGCGCAGTCAGAAATTGCAGGCACTTGCCTGTCCCCCTCTCTGGAGGAGCCCAGTGCCCACCAGTGCCCATGGCCAGAACAGAGCCTCAGTTCAAGCAGGTGTATCACATGGAAAACGGTGCTTCAAAATGAAGCAATCCATGCAGAAAGCTGCCGCTAAAGCAAGCTGGTGATCAGGTACGGAGGGCTTCACCAGCAGCATTTCCAAAAGACTGATGCGAGGTTTCCTACATTGAGGTTTCAGCAGCTTCAGCAGACAATGACTTGAATGAGAAAAGGAACCTGGATTAATAAAACAAGATCTAAACTGTAGGGCTCGTAGGGACAGTTGTTCATTGCCTGAGACACCCCATATATTTTCCCTGGGTGGAAGGAACTTCAGAATAGGATGTCATTCACCCCAAATGGTCACCCTTTCCTGAGGCACTTCCCCAGACTGCGAGGAGGCAGAGTGGTTTGAAAAGGCTTGAATGCATTATGCTGTTTTAGGCAGACAGTAGTTTATTTTATCTCTACATCAAAAGAGATTGCATCTTAGAGGAATTTTCCTGAGCTATATAATAAAGTCTCCTTGTATTTCTCTTTTTCCTTTTATTCTCTGCTGTGTTTTCTAATATTTTACTATCCAATATAGGATGAGAATAACAGAAAGGGAGAAATGGAGGGAAATCCTGCCAATTCTAAATCCAGTAAGATGCCGAGAAAAGTTAGCACAGCTGAGCGTGTGACTTGTACACTGCTCTTTAATTCTATACAAGGTGACAGTTGTTAATCTGAAATATCTCACAGAAAGAAATACCAAAACTCTAGGCAGCATCTGATTCATGAGCATTTCCATGAGTTTTGTCTGCAGATCAAGCAGAAAGGGCAAGAAATTAAGAGTATTATCCTTTTTTGTATAAATGAGTGATGCGCATTTTTATTTCTAAAGAAAAAAATACCCAAGCATTTTGTTATCACTCTCCCTTCCCTCTTTATCAAAATCCTGCATCACAACCTGTCCAGAAAAACACTTCCTAGCTTCAAATCAGGTTTTTCAACTTGCTTTTTCAATAGAAATTCATTCTCATGGGACCATTTTGCTCTCACTGAGCTACATCTCAATCAGCAGACAATTCACTGAGGAGACACAGTTTGAATTCTTACTTCATCTAGTCACTCTCAATTGAACATAGATGCTGGTGATCATTAGAGGCCACGGCTTTCTTCTGACAGTTTTGTGGAAAATGTCCAAAATCTACACAGTATCTGAATTTCATATTCCCCTGAAAATAGAGGTGTGCACTGTGTGGTGAGATGACCTTCTTCTGTAGCTTTCCCCCCGCAACACACTCACACTTTGACATTCTCATACTTACAGAAGAAATAATCAGGGAAATATGACCAGCATAATAAATGTAATAGCAAAGGTTATAGCAAACACTGGATGTTCATTTAAAATAGACATGGAACAGTTCCCTAGCTTGCCACACTTCAAATATTGAAATGATATAGAAATCTGAGAATTTCAGAACCATCTTTCCAAAATTATAATTTACTCAATCCCTTAAATAATAAAAAGACCCCGGTGCTATACAGCACCTATTTAGGCACTCTTAAATACTATATATATATATATATAGGGGCAAATGTTTTGTGCCTGGAGGAAAGCAGAGAAGCTGCCTGTCGCTCAGGTTCTTTGGCATGGCTAGGAGGCCAGCCGAAGCCCATAAGACAGCTTTTCTTCCAACTTTTTATTAAAAGGACAAAGCAATCCTTAAAAAAAGAAAAAAGAAAAAACAAACAAACAAACAAACAAACAAAATGCCAACCCTCCCTATGTAACTCTTCAGAAAATTCTCCAGCCTGTTTCCTAACTCACCATTGCCTGCAACTGGCAGGGGAAAAAAGGTCGAGATAGTGATTGCACCTTCTCCTGCCAGCGGCTGGAAGCTGGTTCCTGCATAGACGGTGCCCAGGGCGTATGCAATAGCCAGCAGCCGTTACACTTGCGCATACCTGTTGGCTGCATGGGAGCTGTGTAAACAGGGGGTTTGTTTTTACCATAGATCCCGTGACTTACAGAGTGAGACCTACAGACTTTAGGTTGAGTAATTCTATCAGGGTATCTCACCTCAGCTTCCTGGTAGCATGATAGACACAGCTGAAATGCGTGGACCCTCCAGGCCGGAAGCTGCAATCTCCAAAGTGGATGCAGATAAATTTCATGAGTTTTCCCCTCACCATGACTTTTAAAGATGATCCAATCCAGGATGAAAGTTATGTATGCTCGTGTGCCTGGGACTTATCTTGGTACATTCTCAAAAGGCCTCAACCAATTCTCTCATCCATAACTTTAAACCAGCTTTAGAACATTTTCATCAATGCAAAGAAAAGTATTGCTTTGAATATATCAAACTCATTATATAAAGCTCCAGGATATTGCACAATCTCATCTTTAAAATGGATATTAAAAAAAGCCAGGGAGGCTTAAAACTATCATTTACATGTAAAAAATATTCAGACACTGCCTTCTGATCTCACTTTAGCAAAAATAATATTAATTGAATCACAGTACAACAGAAGAAAGGTCCAAAAACAGTGGAAATTAAGTAAAATATATTCTCTAAGAGAATGGCAGAAGTATATTGGAGCTTGGTTGTTGTTTCGATGACCTTAGAGAAGAAAATGGAAGGGGAATAACAAAGCAGTAATTTCTGTTCTTCCTAGTGATTCCAATAAAAGTAGTTCATAGATATTAAAAATAGAAAATATGCACTAGATCATGTGTTCCATCTCCTTACCAGGCCAAGAGATTTTGACTTACCTGCAAGTCACTTGGACAAAAATCACATTTTTCATGGTTGGTATTATAACTTGTTTAAATAGCTCTGAAGTAAAAGCAGTACTGAAGCATAAGGTAATAAAGCTCATACCTTCATTATTCTATTGTTTGGCTCATGAAGATTTCCTGCAAAGGCAGTTTATCGAGAAAGCGGTACATCAGCTCACGTTATGAACACTGTTTTTGCAATGCAGGAAGCCTGTTTATTTATTTATAAGTGACAGCTTAGATTCTATCAGCAGCAGTACTCAGGCAGCGACAACCAGCTGACTCGCAGACTCTGGGGCCAGAGCACGTCCTGGCAGAAAATCCTGCCCGCACAGCCGATGACCAAGACAGAAATCAGATTGAACCCAACCCTTATGGTGTCAGAGCAGGTTGTAAAATGAACTTTTTTGCTAAAGCCTTCTTCCAGAATCACTACTCTCAAAACACATCCAGAGACACTCACAGTTTTCTTCCTTTCGGCATTACAAGGATGAAGAGTAAACATAGCGTTTTGCTCTAGGTTTTTCTAATCTCTAAGGCTTTTACTGAGGATTTTACCCTCAGGCACTGGTTACCAATCTTTAATGCAAACAGCCAAGCCCACTAATAGGAATTACCCTAGTGTGGAGTGAGATAATAAGATGCCAGTTCACAGTGCATTACGCAGGAAAAGAGCCTGCCTACCATTACGCTTGCCCTGCTCCCTCTTCACTAGTGGCTGTTAAGGGAGGTAAAATCTCAACATCATAAACAAAATGTACACAAAACTGAACTCATTAGCTAAAGTATTCTGTGTACTTTCAGACTGTGTACACAACCATTATGGCAGACAGCGTATTTTCGTACTTGTGGATATTGGGCAGATCCTTTAATTCATAAGAAATAGAACTAATAAGGGGGAACTTAAGGAAGCAAACAAGTAGGTTATTAAACCTGCTTATGACAGTCGCTAATAATCCTCATATAGGTAATGCATTCAAATAGCATCACTGCAACTGTTTATAATTTGCTCTCCCATTTTTTCTATGTACACTTAATAACATTTACTTCCAGCAGTGCAAACAAACCTTCCACATTCCATATCAACAACTATCATTCTGTGAACTAGGCAAAATAAAAAATGCATGAAGCCTTAAAATCACAGAATGAATTTTAATAAATAATATGTCAGTTTTGTTGTAAGATTATAGAACATGTGAAAAATATTTATTATCCTTCCTGTAATGCTCAAATAGGGTAATCTGTGCAGACTGAAGACTGTGGAATTGTACAGAATATGTCATTTGTATCTGTAGCTATTCACAGAACAGTGTAATTTTTCCACAGATTATTTATACCGTACACAGAGAAGAATTTGAAGTGATTGAAGAGGCTGCCAAACACCATAGTCTGCCTTCAGGATACAGATGATGCCTTTAAAATGGGTGAAAGACTAATTAATCTTGAACTGTTCATGGATAACATATAAGATAATATGCCTTAGCCTGACAGCATTTTGGGAAGACAGACAATTAAAAACTGAGCCACAATTTTCTTGGCAAGACAGCACACACACACAAAAAGACAAGGCAAGAGAGTTTAATATACAGGTGCATGAGAATTTAAATGCCACTTCAAATACAACTTGAAACTCAATCTTCACTGCAAACATTATTGGTAGCTACAGGGCAGCCAGGTTGAGTTTGACAGAACCCACAGCTTCAGGCCCTTGAACAAATATTTTACTGGGGGAAAAGGCTGCTATACGCCTTTTATTGTAGTATCCCTTTCTAGCAATAAAGAATCTGCTACTTTCTAACAGATGCAACTTTCATGGCAAATTACTATTATATTCTTCAGTTTTCTCAAAGAGAACCATCAAGATGCACCCAGCCCACAATGGAATGACAGTCATCTTTACTGTTTCATTTTGCACTTGTTCAATATATGTAGACACCTATCGTTACTTGCTCGTATTCCTTATCATGTCTAAAATTAGATGACAAACTTCCTAAAAGAAACATTATATCAACATAGCAGTCATGACCTTACCCTGAGCGAAACAGAGAATTTAAAGATGTCATGTCAAAGTACTCCAAACTTAGCAGGAGCAGCATCCAGCCACAGAGATCCAGCATGGAGCACAGTAAAAACTAAATTACCCTGCTTCCCAGATGAATTTTGCAGTTTGCACTGTACTTAGTGACTAGATTGCTTCCTGTACCTGAGCGAAGAGGTTTCAAGTGATTGACAATAATCAAGCTCTTTTGTTCTACAGAAGTACCTGGCAACTTTTGGAGTTATATGAGAAATAGATAGCAATAACAATGGGTGAGATTTTTGGGGGGTTTTGTGCATACTGCTAGACTCTCCAATCCTCTTTCAGGGACTGAACTCTAAGACATATACAGGAAATAACAATATAAGCATCTGACTTTTTCTAATTGTCTTGACTGAAAGACATCACATCTGAATATATCAAAACCTACCTGCCAGAAATTTTGTTATAATATCCCTTATAGAATGGAGGATGGGGCAAGGCAGAGACAACATGGTTTAATCACCCAAGAGAGCAGGCTTCTTTAACCTACCAATGGAAAGAACTCACCTCTTTCATGTATTTTTTGTCACGTTCCCCTGGCTTGCACTATTTCATGCTGTATACGACACAACTTGAAGCGCAATCAAAAGCAAGGTTGTATTGACATTTGGAAGAAATATTTTCCATTTTGCAAGCAATATCAATAATGGTGCCTATCTCCTAGTTAACCCACTGGAAACCTGATTACTTGGAACTATTCAGATGGGTGGTTGCACGTAGCAGATGTCTATGTGGCTCACACATTTTTAGCATGAGTCTGTAATAGAAGTCTTTACCCTTGCTTACGTTACCAAAAGTACCTTTTTCAATGTTTTTTTTAATTATAAAACTAGCATAATGCTTACTTGCACACTAGAAAAAAAGAGATCTACTCCCAGAAGTCTTGTCTTTGGTCTCAAATCTGTCTTTTTAAAAAAAATTCTGACTTATACCAGTATGACATCATGTCTTCATTATCTCATTTTCAGCTGCTCAGCCTGACAGTAAGTAGTAAGGATACATGCTACTAAACCAGACAAAAATCTTTTATTCATCATTCACAAATCTCCCGAGTTTTGGTACCACTCAGGTTAACATACTTCTCATACAAATTATTTAACACTTAGCTGTTCGAAGGATTTACAATGAAAGCAGACAGCAGATACTTCTCAAGGCCATTCACCACTGCTGAATAAATTGCTTATTTCTGCAGTTCTCACTTGTACCATTTTTTATACCTATTTATCTAGATACTGTAATCTATATGAGATGTTTATACCACCAATATTTCTGGGACATAAAATGAGAATTAAGCAAGTATTTAATTCTGGAAATGTCAGCCTAGGACAAATAAACACAGCTCACCCAATGATGCAAAGAGACAACAGATGCAACATCACTCTTCCATTACTACCAGCTTTTAAAAAGTCTCTATTTTAATTTCCTAACTTTTTCAGACACATAGCTTATTCTAGGGATCATAAATAACTCTAAAACTGAGATAAAGATATCAAGAGTGAATGCCTTAAAAATTAAGCCTGTGGAAACCTCCCATTCTTGTATAAAGGGATAGTATTTCTCCAATATTTTGAAGCAAAGCTGTACTAATGTTTTCTTCACAGAACCTTACTATATACAATAGCATAAAATCTGGTACAATATAAAAAAAATATGCCTATGTTGTTACCTTCTAGTGAGTGGAAGCAGAATTCTTAACTTGTGGAATTAGAGGAGGGCTCTTCTTGCAGTTCTGTCATTGATTTGATAGCTACCTTTGCATGAGTTTAATAATTCACTGAATTGTTGCGAGTTTAATTACTGCTGGTAAAATACCTAGTTTCTGAACAGAAAAGTCTATATAATGTTTTAAGTGCTTCAGATTAATTTGCCCTGGGATTGATATACAAACAGTACATAAACCCCAATTTAGCCAAGGTGACCGGGCTTCTGCTGTAATAGAACTAACTGGTTCTTTAAAAACTCAGAAGGAAGTCCGTGTCAGTTTTAAGACTTTAGAAATATTGCTTGTGGAAACCGAAATTTGGAAAAGGTGAAAAAGTAAAAAAGCTGATGTCTGGCAAAGATGGAGAAAAGACCTTACCGATCACAAATTTTGTTATCAGAAAAACTAAAAAGCCATGAACTGGAAAGTCCCTCAAGGGTCATCAAGCCCAGCCTACCTGCTACTGCAAACAATGTAGATAACGAATCCCTTTTGTAAATGAATCAAAGAAGAACAATTAGTTTTGAAGGCTTGCTTCTCCACTGCTCCAATTTCAAGGCTGTTCCAGAATACAACTTCTATGGTATTTATACTTTTTTTTCTTAGAATTGTCATCTAACTTTACTCAGGCCCATTACTATTTTTTAAAAAGTTTGCTTTACCTTTTATCTTAAGTAGTAACTTTCTGTGTCAAGCTACTTACCCTACTGAAGACATCAACAGGACTGCTACAGAAACCAATCCTACCCTCCTGTGGACTTGAGTTTTCTAAGATAAGCAAAGTTCTTTCAATCTCCTACCATAAAGCATTCCCTCTGTTGTCCTGATCATCCTACATGCTTTTTTGTAAAACTGTTTCACTTCAAACATTCACTTTTTCCAATTCTACAACCTGTCCTTACTGTCAAGTATAAGCATTTTTAAAATAGCAAATGACAAAAAATCAGATATGGGACTGGATCAGTAGTAGTCTGTAGCTGTAAAGGGCTTGGGCTGCAAAAAGGTTAGGGGACAGAGGCACCTGCAGTAAAGAAAGAAGGATCTGAAGTCACCAGGCTGTGATTTAACGTCCCCTTACAAGAGAAAACGTATAATCTGTTATACTTGTGAATTACGAGGAAGGGTTTTTTTCCTGGGTTTTGTGGTTTTATTTAACCAGATAATTCTTGAGCTATATGCATGAAATTATGCTATTATTTTTGGAATATGATTGGCTATTATTTCACCAAGATCTTCTACAATAGCACAAATACTTTCTCTGTCTCTGAACTTACATGTTCTAGCAAGGCTTTTCTCTTTTTTCAGAGCTGTATCACATAATTATTCTATGATTAACTGTGTCTCTGTCTTTATCACTCATTTTCAATTTACAGTAGACTTCTTATTAGTAGTTCTTAAGTACCTGACCTTGTACTAGAACATTTCATTCCATTTCTATTAATGCTGTTTTAAGGTCACCCTGATCTTCCTATGTATTATTCTCATCTTCCTGTGAATTCTCAATGTATCTCAACTTTGACTGATTACCAGATTTTTCTATCTGGCCTATGACATTTCAGTAGTATTTTACTATTTCACATTGTTTAGGATGATATGGACTACTGGGAAACAGTGGACAGAACAGGTGGATGCAATATATGAAGTTGATGCGAAACACTGATTTCACCAACCACCGTAAACTTAGGCGCAAAGAGAAACAGCTGGAATGCCACAGTTGTAGACGGGCTCCAAATTCACATCCCCTCATTTTCAGCATTCAAATGAAATCTATTATTACTTCTTATACTACCCATGATTTTCAGACAAAGTAACTTGCAAACGTGATTCAGCCCACTGAAGATCTGAAACATCATTAGAACATGACTTTCTCTTTCTAACTTAGGCTCCTAATTTAACTGTGACAGCCAGATACCCACACTTAAATGGAATTATCCTGAACTTTCGTGACCAGTTTCTAAATAATATAAATCAACTTCATCCAAACTCTGTTCCACACAGTAGCATTTTAAAACACGAAAATGAAAAAAGCAATTTTGATATACTCATTATCACTTCAGAATTTCTTCTATGGATTTCTTTCTAGTGGATTTGGTCCTTTTCATTTGGAAGTGAACATCCATGAAATTGATAATAAAATATTATGATACCATCTATTTGTGTACACGTGTGTGTGTGTGTGACATTATATCAAACAAATCTCATATGTGTATTTTGTATACACTGTGATAGAATCATAGAATTGTTTTGGTTGGAAATGACCCTTAAGATCATCAAGTCTGACCATTAACCTAGCACTGCCAAGTCCACCACTAAACCATGTCCCTAAGCACCACATCTACACGTCTTTTAAATGCCTCCAGGAATGGTGACTCAACCACTTCCCTGGGCAGCCTCTTCCAGTGCTTGACAACACTTTCAGGGTTCTGAAATTTTCACCTTTTGGTGAAGAATACAATACAAACAATGGCATTTGTTATCAATGTACTTTCTACACAAATCCCATCTCCATCACAGATTAGGACTCCTCTCTTGGTTTGGATTGATATTCTCTAAATCACTCATGAACAGTCCCATTTTATCTACAATAGCATATTTTCTCTCTTAAAAGGATAATTTTGGATCTGACTTTGCTTATCACTTCTTCTGTTAAAGACATTTTTCATTAAATATCTTCTCAGGTTGCTTTGGGTTCAAATGCATGTGTGATATTTGTATAAAAAAATGTGAGTGGGTGAGTAGAATGGGCTTTTTGGCCCTTTCTGAATGAATTAGCTTAAAAAACAACCCCTGCATCAGTGAATATGGGGCTTTATAACCAACACAAATCCAAATGTGCTTGAGAGAAAAGTTCTGTGGATCTGGTTCCATGCACCTGCACAGACATCCCTGACTGCTGCTCTCAACTCCTCAGTGGGAGAAAGGAGCATTTCATTCCAGGATCACAAGAGTTTCTGGTTCTCTAGCAGATCCTGGAGCAAAGCATCAGCGCTGTCTGCAAGTCACAATGCTCTGCTGCTGCATTGCGATTATGATACTCTAAAGGGGACATTCGGGCTGCAGTAAAGAATAAAACAGGCAGAAAATGGTTCATTTTGTTAAACCACCCAAACAGGTGCCAACAGGCACAATGTGGGATTTCGCAACCCAAATTCTATTTCTGTTCTACATTCCACTTTAGGACCATAAATGCTTTTATATTTTTTCTAAAACTGAATAGGCTATTGGGGAATGGAAGGTGATGCGAGACTTAAGCACCTGAGCAGGAGGTCAGGGAGGAAATGCACTCTTAAAATTTGTAGGGGTACAAGACAGACGCGCAGCGCCTCACAGCGAAGTGACGCTGGGCGAGAACAGAGGCGTGTGTCGCAAGACAGCCAGGGAGAACAGCAGTGGGAGCGGGATACTCTTCATATCTAGGGAGTCAGTGCTGCATGGTGGAGCCTTCAGGGTGAGAAATGCCCTGAAGAGGTTTGCCTTTCTGAGAACCGGTCCCCTCCTCCTTCAAACAGATACGCAGCCTGGAAGGTTGTAGGCACTTCCTATTGAACCAGACTCTCTGCTTCTCCACCTGCATTTGTCAGATACTGTTCCTGCAGTGCATCCATTTCTTAAAGGCCAATCCAGCATTGTTCCACACACATGCATTTCCGTGTTAGGCATCTCTCTGTGTAAAAGAGATGAACAACATCCTTCAAGAAAAAGCTTAAAGCAGAATCTCATAGGCAATAGATTTGAATAAGAAATATAGTGTTTGCCTTTCATGAGAAAATGAAAGCAACCACTCTTCCACAGAACACCCACAGAATCAGCTGAAACATTAATGAGCAAAAGGGAACACATACCAGATCCTTTGCCTGCTTTATTGGCTCTGCTTTCCCATGAATGGCAGAAGATATAAATATTATTGTTAGCCTTAGGGCTCTCTTCAAAAACGCTTGTCTGTATCAACTCATATTGTGAAAAAGTGTCAGTAGCTGTGTTAAACCACTGCAGGCTGAAACTGAAAAATGGCACAATAATTTTTCCAACCAGTGCATGCAAGATCAAAGCTGTTAAGAGGGGATGACAGGTGGCATAAACGTCCCAAGGCCTTGACTCACTAGAGGCATAACAGCATCCACTATAACTCTAATAAAAATAGTCCCAGTAAAACCACTGTAAAAAGCAGCAAGTAGCCTGTTATATCTTTGACCTCGGGGTCATTCCACCAACAGATCATCTGGCAGCCCAGCAAGAAAAGTGTAATTGTATTTTATTCCCACACAAGGCTGAAAGTGTCAGACATTAAAATATCAGAAGACGGTTTAAAAAGACATATTTATATTGATTGCAACAATAAAATCAACGCCAAAGGACAATCTCTTTATGGACACCCATCTTCAAAGAAATTGCATAGTTTTACATGACTCCAGTTTTGTTCTGTAAACTAGAAATTTTGTTAATGTTCTGGTGTTCAGGCTTGTAGCTCTTACTTAAGTTAAAATACTTAATTTACTTTAGTTTAGTTAGTAGTTAATGAAGACTTTAACACATAATCTATTTGTGACGACTAATAATATTTTGTAGCAGACAGTACAACGTGTCAAAGCTAGACTTCTAGTAAACCATATTAATAGTTGCAATTTAGAAATTAAAAAGGACCATACTTAGTCTTTCATGAAAGTTATGAAAATAAAAGAAATACTGGGGGTTTTTCCTATATTCTGTTATGTGGGGTCTTTCACTTTTTTTTTTTGTTACACACATATAATCACATTGGAAAGAAACCTGTCTAACCTAACAGTTTTTATTAAATTTGCATGACTTGCAGCATCTTGAAATACATATCAAAGTAGATAGACCAGTGGTAGTTAGTTGTCTACTTTGGAAAGAAATAGAATCGTGATAGAGATTAACAGAAGAAAGGATGTCAAGCATGAGCACTACACAGACTAGATTTAGGTGTTAGTTCTTCAGGTTGGAGGAAAACAACTTGTCTTTTCCAACATGGTACACAAAATGTAGCAATATGCACTGTGATAATAACCTGAAGGCCTTAGGAGGCACACAAAAAAATGCAAGAACAAAAAGAAGTTCACAAAGGAAAAAATAAGGCTAAAGCATTATTTATAAGGATGTGCTTGGGCCCTTAACCTGTAAATAAATCATACGGAGATTTTTCATGTGAATGAAGCCTCAGATTTCTTCCTCCAGAGAAAGACATGAAAGCCTGCACTGCTTGGTGAAGCAGACCTGGTACAACAGTAGCTTAGAGGCTGAATAGAGTTCATTTGAATGTTATTTAAGCACCAGCTCTGCAGAGTTTAAAGTGATCTTACATCAGCCTGCCGAGAGCTCCAACCCGCAGCCCAGCTAAGCTTTGAGGGAAAGATATAAGCAGAGCTGCAGGGGAAAGGCCTGGGCTCTGCAGGGAGCAAGGGCACCCGCTCCCAACCCAGACTGTGAAATCCTGCTTGTTCATAACAGGATGGTAAAGTGGCCACTGATTAATGGACATCTTCAGACATACACAGAATATAGTAAATGGTTACCTGTTGTTTTAGAAGTAGTACAGACTATTACCCAACTACACAACTTCAAGTCCTACTCATTGAGTATGACCAGCTGGGCACCCTGATTTGGGTGAAGTTGTTTTGCAACACACTACAGCTCAGATTTACCACTGTGCTTTGCTTATCCCACTCAAGGAGATCCACTTCCGAGCCATGGCGAAGAGCTCGTGCCAGGGCTGCTGTGTCACCCGCGCAGCCCTCCAAGGGCAAGGACACAGCTAGGGCAAAGCTTCTTGCTGGCGTCACCCAGCCGGCGCGTGCTGCGCCGCTCCAGCCTTGCTCCCGGCCGCAAGGCGAGCCTCGCACAGAGCTGCCGCGGAACGCCTTGCTGCTGCACGGGCAAACCAGTGACTCCCAGTCTGCACGGAGCAGTCTGGGTGTGCAAGTTACCCAGGCACCTGTGTTAGATAAATTTCAGTGTCAGTGTGCTCAGGATAAGGACTTCCTACTCAGATGCTCTTTGCACTGTGGTTAAATAGGCAAATTGGTTATATTACTTAAAAACCCAGCTGCTTTATAAACTCAAAATCCTCCAACTATCCCACATCATAATTTTGAATGGGTACATAAAACTTTCTGACTTCTAAGTGAGAAAGGTGAAGATAATGTTTGCATGAGCCACTATCAAAAAAAAAGAAAGAAACAAAAGGCAGTTCCCAGACATTCCCCAGCCTAACTATAAAATACGTTTTGAAAATCCTAATGTCAACTGAATAAACCAGCAAGCCTCAACTACTGCACATACACTGAACCAGCTCTAAGCCTCAGCATAAGAACCGTTACTGCACTCAAGCTGAATTGGCAAACGCTTCCAGTGCCTTAAGATGGATGTCTTTGTCTTGCTTTGGTGACTGCTTCATAATCCCAAGCAGCAAAAGAAAGGACAAGAGACTAAAAATCAAAGCAAAAAAGGGAGATATAACTACCATTTTCAGTTTAGAGTCTTTATTTAATTGCCAGTTATACTCATTGTTTTTCTAGCAAACAAACAAACATGAGATTTCCATGGAAGAGACATTGCTCTTCTTTCTCCTTTCTTTTTACAGTTAAGTGATTATGAAGTTAACAGAACAGACAAGGAGAGGCAGCAAATCTACTTTCCTTAAACGAACAATCGTTAGGGACTGTCAGTGTGATCGTTCATCTAAGGCAAGTAGTACTTGCTCCCAAAATTGTTGGTAGAAAGACAGTGTGTTACTAGAGAAGCATAGTGCCTGACATTTGAAGAAAAACAAATAATAAGTATTAAAAATAAATCAGGCATACCATATGTTTTTCAGGCATAAGGATTGGTACTGTAATCCCAATAAGTAGTGTGAGAACATGCCTTACCTGCTGTGTATGATATGTGATCAGGTTTCTGAAGAGCAGATGTAACTTCAGTATTTGACTTCTAAGAATTCTCTGTTTGTCACAGAGATTACTATAATTTTCTCTCTTTTGAGAGATGTGATTATTTTTCTGCTTTCCACCCTTTTATGCTACTTGTCCTGCATCAAATGCCTGTTTGAAAAGGTGAATGCCGATGTCAAAGAATTTACATAAAGGAAAAACAAAGTGATTTTTTTCTAATTGTTGGCATAGAGCAATTTGCCTTTTGAAGCAGTAAAATTCATTGTTGACAATATTGTTACAACATATTTAAATTAGTAAAGCATTGATCCTACAGGGGAGCATAATTAGCTCTGCAGAAATACATGCAGGGGGGACTTGAAAAAAATTGTTGCAAAGTGACTTGAATTATAAGTAAGTTGCATTGCTATTTTTACTATACATATATTACGTGTATCAAGGCTCTCAGCTAGATGGAATAAAGGAGAAGAGCATCAGCTACAATGATCTTTTCCTTAATAAATATTTTTTTAATAGGTATTTCCATTATTATCCTTCCTGGAGAGACTTTAAAGAGAGTACTGAGAGGTGCAGCCTTGCATGTTGGTTACCAGCAGTGCGGCGCAGGGATTCCCCCTGGTCTCAATTCTCTGGGTGGCCAGACCAGATGGTGGCAAAAGAGAAGGCAGGACAGCAGAGGAACTGCAGCCCAAGGGGTGACGAGCAGGGACACGGGGCAGGGAACACCAGCCATGATGCTGACCGAGGGAGGAGGAACAGGCTCCTGTGAGAGCGGGGAGGGAGAGGGGAGTTGCAGGTATCCTGTATGTCAGGGGAGGAGGAGAGGCTAACATTGCCTGTATGGACCACGTTCAAGGAGAAGGAACAAAGAGGAAGGCAAGATCTAATTTTTCATTTAAAAATCAAGACTTAAACCAGATGATGCAGTGCTTCTGTGACACTAATTACAGCTCAAATCAAAGTAGCCAAAATACAGAGGGGCTAACACCATGATATAAAGCAACACTTGGAGGCCCTACAGAGCAGTGTCTGTGGGTTTGGAAAAGCATCCTGCCAAGGCAGTAAGGAGGGGTTCCCAAAGCACCCGGCACAGCCGCGTGCTAATAAAGTGCAGGCTGCTGTGGTCCTGCAGGCGGAGGGGCAAGTGGGGCAGCCCAGCACGCTGGATGAGCACTGGGGAACACGTACACGGAGAGGGACCGCAGGGCTCACACACGTCAGGGATGGCCCCACACACCACGCAAGGGGGGTGTGATGGGATGTTAGCATGCTGGAGAGATGCCAGGAGGTGACCAGAAGATATTTCATTACCTAGAAAGGTTATGGGCTCTCCCATTTGTGAGTTAGAATGGAAAACAATGACAGAAAGTCAAGCTGGTTTGGCACCCAGCCTTTAAAGAAAAAGAATACTGGTATTGTATGGCTATGTTGACACTTTGATATTAATGATGCTGCTAATGGAGGGATTACATCAATGTAAATGACTGACCTGTGTAGATTTGTACATCCTAGTATGAAGGGCAGTGCTGACTATGGCAACATCTCATCCTCTGATTTTCACATTAAAGGAATGCTTCCCAATGTCTTAGTTCCCGCTGAAGTAAAACTGTGACTCTTTCCATTACAAGTACCCAAGAGCAAACCAACATAATGTGTTGGATGTCCTGTCCGATTTCTTTCTACCCTGACAACTGACACAGCTTTTCTGTGATGCATTAATGATTCATAATGTATAATTAATTCATAATTAATTGTTCTATTACTTTTCTTAATTTTAAGTAATGACTGTGACAAAACTGCCTAATTGAAATCGGCAATGGAATAAGATTCAAGATTCTTTGGCAGAATGCTTGGATTAATATGAAAAACATATTCTGGGTTGCCGTAGTTGAACATTAGGGAAAGAAGGTTAATTACCGTAAGTCATTATGACACAGGCTGAAGGATAAACTGAAGTGGATTGAATCTTGTGATCATTGATATGCCCAGGAAGTCTGGTAACTAGGCTTGTCATCTATATATACTTTGCAAGATCTCTAACCAAAGCTGGCAGCACATCAGAGAAGAGATGTAAGACTGAATGAAAAGAGAAAAAAAAAAACCAAGAGTAGAAATATCTCATAGCTGTCATCCCTGTTTCTCCAGACAGACATTTTTATCCCCAAATCTAGCTAAAAATCCTGGTAAGAGAAAAGCATCACAATCATTGCAATCTCAATGAAGTTAGTGAAGGGATTTATGACCCACCAGCTCACACCGGTGCTTGTTTCACTACTACAAACATTGGGACTGCCACTAAATGTAACTATTTTTGCTCTCGATTATTTATCTGCTAAACTTCAAAACTTAGCCTTGTGCTACACAAAAAATAGAGAAGAAATTGTGGTCTATTGTGTCAATTTACAATGATGGTAGTGGCAAATAGCCCAAGATAATAAAAGAAAGCAAGTTCGAGTAAAGGAGTTTGTCTCTTCACTTTCTGTTTGCATAAGAGCACTCATACCAGTGAAGTGGTACGGAAAGTGGATGGAGACACTTTTAAGAAGAAATCTGGGCACAAAGTGGGTGACCATTGTTCTCAATTGGATTAAAATGACTGTGAGGTATATAAAGCATTATGGGAAGAAAGGGAAGAGAACATTAAGCCTTGACATAAAACTTCAGATAATATTTCTAAAGTAAAATTGCCCACTAAATGGGCTTTGAAGCTGGGGAAAAAAATTACTCTTACATTTGGAACTAAAAGGTTATTTGGAATTAATCAAGACTACCTTCTTTTGAGCTTACCTTTATTATTTCAGTGCTTAACAAGCAACTCTTGCTTTGTTTCTGCAGAAGTTGTTGAACAAAACTCGGGCATGTGAGCTGCCCTGAAGTCAAGGAAGCTAATCACAATTCACATGCTTACAGCAAAACATGAGTTTAAACTTAGTTGTGTACTGAACCGCTTTGATGGATTTGATTTTGTACAAAGGAGTTGAGCCTATGCTAATGCAACGTACTCCTGCAGCACCTACTTACAAAAAGCTTTTATTGAAATCTATATGACAAATCAGATAAGTGCAGACCCTTTAAAGGAGGAGCCGAGTATCTCTAGGTCTGCAATTTTTTAATTATCTTCTTAAAAAAATAATCTTAAAGACACATTACAATACATTATTAAATGAGTAGTCACTGCACAGATGAGACCAATTTCTGTTCACACAAAGCTTTCTGCTTTCATTTATTAACTTATTACATACCACACATCAAACTTTAAAGCTATCATGTAGTCTCAGGCCAAAGACGTGCATTCCCAGAGTAATTTGGCTGATTATTTATTCTTTATTACCCATCTGGATAGCCAATTACTTCCTTCAGTGTAATGCTACTCCTTACAGCTCACAGTCACTATTGCTAAGGTTACTACAGTGTCATCTGGAGATAAAAGAAAGGACTTGCAGAGATCTCGAGCAATCCTTCTTCCTGCAAGCATTCAAATTTTATCTCAGAGAACAGCGGCACCCTTTGCATCCCTTCTCTCCCCTTCGAATTGGGCCAAGCAGCTGGGACCAAACATGAGACTCCCTCGCATCCCATTGCTAGAGAAGTGCCCTGTCCGTCTGGTGTGGGTGCTCCTTCCCTCCTGAGCCCAACTAAGGTTTCACTGAGACTGATAGACCCCTCCGAGTCATCCTTTTCTGACAAAAATAAAGCCACAGCACTGGAAAAATCGCTGGTTTTCTCCGTTGCTGTTTAAGATGCGGACAAACCAGCCTGCCAGAAGTGGGAGGCTTTCACAGTTACCCACCAGCTCCCAGTGGGAAAACACAGGATTGCTGGCACATTTTTTGAGTGGTTGAAATTTACTTCTGCCTTTAAATTAAAGCTACAGATAAACATAATGTTTCACACGTTGCTTCAGAGAGTAGTACGGGAATTAGAGGCTTACTGTCATTACCACACTGAGTGTCTTTCTCTGCCCCACTTGCAAATATAGATATATGGATGCTTTTGTCATTTTATGAGGAGACTGTGCAAAATTGATTCTGAGGAACTTCATCATGCACTGAACGCTATTGCCTCTGGAGCCTTTTTAATGCCAGCGTCAGATGCTTTTCAAAACTTAATAGATTTAATATGGTCTCCCCTTCCCTGTCCAATTTGCATCTTTGAAATTTTGTGCAATTAAATTTCACCTAACTTCTTACACTTCAATGATGATGAGTTATGAACTGCAGAATCTAGAGGCATGGATTAAAAACAAAAAATAAATGCCTTGAGACCAGCATCAGTATGTGAACGAGCATGTGTCTTAGTTCCAACATTCTTTTCCTGGTGGCAAGCAGAATTTTCAGAGAAAAATTGCTAGTGGATAATAAATGTGATGCCTGGTGGTCCTACAACAACACTACATTATAATACCAAGCTCAATTAAGGTCACCTCGATATAAAATTGATATTACAGGGATGGAGAAAGGAAACTAAAAGGAACACGGAATGATGCATAGATTTGGGGAATACAGTTATACAGAAAGGCAAACGAAACTAGGCCTCTTTTCTTTAGAAATGGAGAGAAGAGAAATGAGATATAGAAAACTATGAAGACAATAGAAAATAGAAGCATGATTTCAGGTATGTAGTTCACACAATATAACCAAGAGAGGTGTTCATTTAATGAATCCCTGTCTTGAAGTTACTCAGTAATAACGTACACAAACTGAAGTCATAACAAAAATGCAGCACTATAATATTACAGATAAACTGCAGTTTAATACCTGGATGCACACTCTAAATCTTTGCTTTGAGAATGTTAATAAGAAACAGCAAAATAAAAAAACAAATCTGATAAGCATTTCCTTGACAACTGTGAACGTTGTTAATTTTTGGGTTTATGTGAAAGAAACTCTCTGCTAATCATGCAGCTAATCAATAACGGTGAAGCTAATCAGAAGCGCAGTTTGGAAAAAATATATATTGTTGCAGAAGTTGATAACGGTAAACAAATACAGTGAACCAAATTAAATAACACCAGTCATTTAATTTAATCACTACCTTCTTATCAGCACAGACCCCAGTGCAGTGAACAGCATTAGGAGAGTACGAAATCCAAAACTCACTGCTGCTCCATCCAAAACTCTCAGCTTTACTAACGCAGCGGGCGCTGGGGCCAGCCAGGACCTGGGGCACGAGGGGAGCTCAGATTTGGGGCACTGCTGCTCCGACACCGTGGCCACTCACGTTTAAGCACTGCCTGAGCCGCGCAGGCAGCTTCAACAGAGTGGGAGAGAGGAATGAAGGGAGGGGGAAGCTGCCTGCAAAAGGAGAAGCTACCGGAGATGCCGAGATTGCAGAGAGCTCCCTGGAAAACCTCTGCCTCATTTTCCTCCGCTCCAAAATGAGTCTCATATCCTTTTTGCATCCTTCCATTTCATCCCCTGTGCTAACTCAGAGCTAATTGCCACCCAGAGGAATAGAACATAAAATCAGAATTTTTTCTTTAAGTTCTCTCTCTATTAAGTAATGCCTGTAAAGTTACAAGGCAGAACAGAAACATATCCATAAAAGCTTCACATCCTGGAATTTTCTGTCTCCTTCAAAATTTATGATTCTGCTGTAATTCCAGCATTTACTCGATCAGAATGCTATGGGATGAGACCAGCTGCAATATGATACAGTGTCATAATCTAAATCTAATATATCTCCATCTGAATGCATAATCTATACAATTAGTCAACCGTTTTCATTTAGAAATAACCTGGTACATGTGCTTGTCTATGGTTTGGATTATTATTGTCCTATAGGCTCTATAGAACTGAAAGAGATGTCTCATTTCTTTACTTTTTATTTCTTCTTCTTTGGGAGGGGGGCATGATATGCTGTCTTGGTCATGTCAAGTTTATTTAGGATTTTTAAGATTCATGATAACTGAAGTAAATTTTATGTTCAGGGAGGGCATTCCAGAGTGTTTATTCTCTGTGCTGCGAGAATGGTTAGCAGCGACTAGGCTTGGATTATTTCTGCAGTCCATGTAAGCCCTGAAATAAAAACAGGATGTAAAAGAAGTCAGGAAAAAGCTCCTGCTTTGTTATTATATCGAATGGCTGACAGAGTACTGTTAAGCTGGAAGAGAGTTGATGAAGCATTTTACACCAGGATGGTTCCTTTGAGATAACAGTTCTCACAGCAGGTTTAGTCTTCAGTTTAAAAAAAAAAAAATCACCTTATTACAAACAGGAAAATGGGATAAGAATACCCTAACATTTATGTGTGTATAAAATTGATTACATATAGTAGCAGACAATGAACAGCGCAGAAGGGATTATATTCTGCCTTATTGGCAAAATGGATCAGATAATTTTCATTTTTAAGTTCTGGCATGATGAACAAAAAACCCAAGGATGATTGTTTTTCTAGTTTTGATGTGAGTTCTCAATGCAAGGGTCTAACACAATGTCATTCTTTTTATTAATCTTAAGCTTAATTCTTAAGGATTTTTCCTTGCCCCAGCCTAGGCCAATCTGTAGGTGGAATTTTTTCCCTACCCCGTCTCAGCAGCCTGGTGAGCGAGCAGCTGAGCATGGTTGCAGGAGATGCCCACGTCTAGTCCACAAACACAACTATGCAGCATGAAACCTAGCAAGCTGCCAGATTTAAAAACCTGTGTGTAAGAGCTTCACCCATCCGTGATTTACTGATGATTCATTATCTTGCCCTAAAATCACTTCTTCCGTTGTTTCAAGATGATTTTTTTTTTTTCAATCAGCTTTTCCCTTTCTTTGTATTGTCAGGAGAAGGTTGCCTTCCTCGCTCTACAATCCTTTCCTGCCAGCAACTAGTGGACCGTGAATAAGTTTGAGGCATAATTGAGAAAAGAATGTATTTCATGTGTTTTACCCTGTGTTAATATAATTCTGTTTAAACTGATGTCAGGAGATGTCCCATAGCTTTAGCAATTTGTCCTTTAGAGCCTGTGTCAGATTTTTCACCTCCCTGAACCTGTGAGGTCCCCGAAGGAGAAGGAAGTGCGGCTTCGCTTCTGCTTGCACAGGATCTCCTTGATTTCATGCATGACTGGCTGGAATGCACAGCACAACACACATCTTACAGAGGAGTTACACTGTGCTTTTGCATGCAAATTTTACTTTTTTTTCCTTTCTCTTTTCGTTATTTCATAAAATGTAAAGTAAGAGCTGTTTATATGGCAAGTGTGTGGTTTCTTTCTCTGCAGGGCAGACAACAGTAGTAACACTAATATCTTATGTTTCTACTTCTCTGCCATTTGAAAATTTCAAGCTGTTCTCTATTTATTCCTCACAGTGCGGTTTACAGACCGTTGTCTCTGAGAATCTCATAGTGATTTAGTATATCCACCCATGCAACTCCCTGTGAGATAAGGAAGCATTACAATTATTTCATAAACGTGAAATTGCATCAGAGAGAGATTATGGGCTACGACTATGTGAGTGCCTAGGTAGCCTACACAGCGCATGGGAAAAGACAGGCTTCCCAAGTGGGATGCACAAAATGGCAAGCCATACTACATTTTCAGCTCATTAACAAGGAGAAAATAGTGAGGACATTGACCCCCACAGATAGGTCCTCTAGTACGCACAGTCCACAACCCCTTCTAGACAAGCAGTGCCTTCAAAGCTTCAAAGTAATACTGTAGAGATACTCTTGTAATTTAAAAAGAGTAAGGTTGTGCTATCTGGTGAAATACAGCTTCTTTTGTTATGTCCTCCCATCTAAAAACTGTGGAGGAAAGAGTTGAAACTGCAGTTCTGAGATAAGACACCGACAAGGGGGCTTTTATGTATAAAACTGGAGGCAGGCTGGGAAGGAAAGAATGTCATTGCCTTGATGCTGCCATTGCAAGTCTGTCTTCTTGAATGTCTTGTGAATGCTATTGCATGGAGCCTTCCAGAGAAATTAGGTTTAAGATGGTCTACTTTCTAGACCCCAGCCGGTATCAAAGCTACAGTAGTCCAGCTCAACATGTGTAGAAGGGAAACACACGAAACAGTCACTTTACCTTTGATCTTTCAGTCCTAAACCTTAAGAGACACATACAAAATATCTTCAAATGGTAACCCTTTGCAATGCAATTTATAACTCTCTTGGATACCAAATAGAGATCCAATACAGGTCTCTCTCTGTATTAACCTCATGATGTTTCACAGTCTGTAAGTGAAATTACCCACCTTGAAATGAAAAGATCATAATCTTAATCCATTTCGCCCTGGTAATGTTCCATCTATCCCATAGATACCATACCTGTTCTCTCAGTCGGGCTAATTGATAGGTATCTGATGATTTGTATCTATCTCAGTCTGTGCATAGCTTTGAAGTTTGCTGCTTCTATTTCATACTGGAAGAAAGGCACATGTGCACAGAGGCTTTTTGATGTTTCTTTTTTCCAGCTATGCTGGTTGGTCTAATAAAAAAAATACTTCTCCTACAAATCCGATCTTGCCAAGTCTACCAAGACTGCAACCACACTTCTGCAGGGACCTTTGTATCTAGCCTTGTCAAATACAGGTCATGTTAAATTAGCATCTAACAAGTATAGAGTTGGAAAGACAACCACAAACATAATCAGAGTTTCTTTACCTTTTAGTATAGACCTAGAATTTCCTAAGAGTTTTGGGACGCATTTGAGGTTTGCAGTGAGTGGGGACACATAAAAAGAGTATTCTTGGGACCCTATTACATGAAATGTCTACCATATGGTTCTTCTCATTGTGGGAAGCCTGACTGAATGACTCAGGCTTTCTCTGCCAATTCTCTGTTAGCATGCCTATGTCAAGTCACAAAAAAACCCCAGTGAAGTTAGAAATCCAGTAAAGTTAAGAACTCAGTTTAAGTCCCCTCAATTAGTACTTCAACTACTGTACCTTTCCTTCTCTTTAACAATACAATTAAATATTTTAAGTGACTAAGTCATATACTTTTAATTAAGAGATTACAGTTATTTTGGGGGGACATTTGCTGGGAAGTTCATAGGGTTAATTAAATTTGCTTACTTTATATGTAAACTTTACAGAAGGGGGTTATTTGAATTTCTTGTTACTGCTCTTTTAAAATTGCACAGGTTTTACACCATTTTAAAGTTTGAGTTCTAAAAACTGCCAGAAAATGACACATTTGAAAAGACCGTGCCAGTGATTCTTGCAAGTGCAAGACCTGTAAGACAGGTCAGATATAGTAAAAGAGCTGGCAACTGTGTCAGTTTCACATTTCACATTTCAGCTCTTGCTGCAGTGATATGTTTCAGATGCTGTACTGGTAAAACACATGAATTTTCCAAATCTCAAATACTGGATTTCTCATTCCATTTCCAGACGATACAAAATTGGCAAGATACTCTGGATGGTTGTGCTGCCAATCAAAGGGACCTGGGCAGGCTGGATTAATGGGCTGACAGAAACCTCATGCAGTTCAACAAAGAGAAAAGCAAAGTTCTGCACCTGAGAGATAACTCCATGCACCAGTACATTCTGGGAGCTGACCAGCTGGACCTAGGCAGAAAAGGCCCTGAGGTCAGTTCCACTTAAACATCAGGAAAAACTTTTAACTTTGTGGGTGATCAGACACTGGAACAGTTTTCCCAGAGAGGCTGTGGATTCTCCATCCTTGCAGATATTCAAAACACAACTAAACATGGTCCTGAACAACCTGCTGTAGATAATCCTACTCTGAGCAAAGGGGTTGGACTAGACAATCTCCAGAAGTTGTTTCCACGCTCATCTATTCCATGGCACACAGTTTGGAAGCTCAATAAAAACTGTTTGAGGCTTCAGGAGTTCTGAATTCTATTACAATGAGCTGAAGATTCTCATTTTCCTGGACACTGCATGCAAGCTCAGGTGAATAAAGACCCAAATTAAAAGATAAATCATTCAACCACTTTAGGTTTACATGAAAAGGAGTTAGCCAGCCAAAAGGGTAAAGTGAGTTGTAGTTAAATATAGAATCTCAAAACTCAGAGAATGTCCTCAGAGACACATTCTTTGTGATACAGCTGTATAATACCAACAGATAGCATGTGATGTATATTTGCAAAGTACTTGTTCATTTTGTACATTTCTCCTTCAGAAAATTTGGCTATGTTCCCTGTACTTTCATTGCTGTAGGCGTACACCTCCTTTATCCATAACTGGTCAAGGTCTATATCTGACATACTCAAATGCTGATGTGATGCTTCAGTCCAAACATCAAGCCATTTTATAAATTCACATTCTTCATATCATCATCTCGACCTTTCAAAAGATCAGCCTTCAGAAATGGTCCAGCAGTTAAACCACTGACCATTCAGCTACTTTTCCACACTTTCTACGCAAAGCAACTCTACTGTGCTTGCTGCTTCTGAAGCTGGAGGTGAAAGTCAGAAAGGAGTCAAGGGCTTTGAATTTCTCTGCAGTCAAGGGCTTTGAACTTCTCTGCTCCTTTTCTAATGGTCATTAGGTCCTTGTAAGATAAAGAAGAGGAAGTCCATATTCTTGATGCTGTAAAGAGAGGGGAGGTTTTCTTGATCTGAACTGGGAAATAAGAGTTGCATTTGTTCAGTGGTACATACTAAAAATCGTCAGACATCCAACAGCAAGAAAGTTTCAGGTAGTTCAGCATACTTCAAGTAAAGCTTAGTTGATAAAAGTACTTACTACACATTTCTATAAGTGTAACAAGCATAACACGTGTTGTGCTAAGATGCATCTTCATAACTCTTGAGCTTCATCTCTTTTTTTAATTTTGATTAACAAAGCACTGCAATAAAGTTTTCCAAAAACTACCTCAGCTGTCTGACGTGTCGTTTGACCATGGTATTTTGACAGGGTGCAATGGGAAGGAGAAGCACATGCCTGCAGCAGCGACTGACGTGACTGACTCTCGGAAGAGCACTAATCCCTTGGTTCATGGCTCCTGAGGAGCTGCTCTCAGCTGGCTGCAGGTCAGCCTAGGAGCAGGAGCTTTGTAGGTGCAGGGCATCTTTCATCAGAAATAGGCTGTATCACTATGCAGAATAGGCTGAAAGTATATCTTATTGCAGAAGAACGTTTATAAACATCCTATTATATTTCAAATCAGAGCACTGCTTTGTAAGATTTTTTCCCCAGCAACCCATTTGAGAAGTGAGGAAAGTGACTGTATTAGAGATCCTTGGCATGGGGTTGGGTGAATAGCAACAGTCTATACAACTCAAGGCATTTCTCTCTGAGTTACAGTAACTCTGAGTCAGGAGAGAAACATATTTGCTTATGGAGCAAATCTGGATAAAGTCAACTGAAATAAAAAATAGCATAAGCCTTGATCTCCCAGCCAAATTTACTCCCACTTGTTGTATTGGTTTTGAGCTGAAAATGTATTTAGTTGAGAAAATAAGAATGGAACTGGGCAGCAGGTTGAACTTAATGGTACAGCTTCTGCACCAGCAACAAACACATAAAGCGAAGGACCTTCTAAAGTGTCCTTAAATTAAATGCATTTAATTCCCTACTTGTCCCTACTTAATTAAACATATTTTTCATATAATTCCCAGAGCTCCTTTCATTTCTAAACACAGAAATACTTATGCTGTCTCCAGGCAACTGGCCTTGATGCTATTAATTTGCAGGACACAAAAAACAGACCATGTCACTGAGCATTAAGAATGTTAAGAAAGCACTTCAGCAATGAATTTTATTTTTTGAGCTTCCACCAAGACAGGCAACCCAGCCCCCCACCCCCCCAATATTCTCAGAAACTTTTTGGAAAACATATCGTGTCTTAATTTACATATCAGTATGGAGGAAAGTGAGTCAAAACTCTCTGTTAATATTATTGGCTTGTAACTGATATACCTGAAAGACTTTATTTACTATTGAGTTTACGTCCATTATATGAATATCTGTAGTTTGCAGGAAAGATATAAAGCTATCATTTGCTCACCACTCTTTTAGTTGGTAGTAAGTGCACTGTTTAGTATAAGGAAATTTTGGAAATAATATTTGGTAACTACTTGGAGATAGAATAAGAAAAGTAGAAATTCAGCCTATACAAGTCTGCACAAGCTGCTACACAAGCAGCTTAAATCAGCTTATTTTTACTTAAGTGACTAGGAAGTGAGAAAACAGGAAAAAATTAGAGATCTTAGAGAGGAGTGGGTCTGTGAGACAGAGACCTTTCCACAGGCAAAAATCAGCCAAATGAGATTGTTCACAAAGTAGCAAGTCTAAAATCCTTTAGATTAAAATAAAATGGTAACACATCTGATTACTTCATACAGATTAAGATAATTTTATTATTATAAAAGACAGCAAAATAAGGGTTCAGCACCAGGATACCATCCCCAAGTGCTGACTATGCATCCATGCAGGGTTTTCTATCCGCAGACTCTCCAAAAGTTCCTTTAAACACAGATTAGATGCAGATTTTCTGCCCTAATAAATTACTTACTTATTAATGGTCTTCAAAATAATCTTAATTATTGTATCAAAAAAAATTATTCTTATTTATTTGTTTTCATTATTATATGTTCATCAACTGCAATTATTGCATATTCATGCATCATGTGGATTTTCAGTGTCATGGCAGAATTGCTTTTCTTCAATTACTCATCCTATAGACTGTTCTGCTTTTCAAATAAAATTATTTCTTATTTATTGTTCTGAGAATCTGGTCTGTTTGAGTTCATTTATACTCCCTCATTTTCTATCTAATGTCCAGTAATCTACAGAGAACTACAGATTTGTGGCCCTATATTAATAAACCTTATTTATACATAAGTTCTACTCATAGCACCTATTCTAAATCACTCAAAACTAGACCTATGAATGGAAAGTGCCTTGACTCATTCCCTTCACCAACAGTCCAGTCTCCAAGAGTCCTTAAGTCTTCAGTGTTTAGAGGCCAGAATCAAATAGGTTTTTCTTTTTTTTATGGTGACAGGAGAAAGCCATCTCTCTATAAACAGTGTTATGAAACCCCTACCCACTCAACATAATCATTTATCCCCTTTCAAATGTCAGCTCCCTCTCATACTGACACATGGAGCACTGAAGCCTCCGAAAGAAAAAAAAAATAATTATAGTTATTAGAAATATAGCTACTGGGCCTAATCTCGTTCCTTAGGGGGGGGAAAAA
>VXBL01002470.1:155014-216830 GCA_013400195.1 Aramus guarauna | reverse complement strand
TGCGGTCAGTGGCTCAATGTCCAAGTAGAGATCAGTGACAAGTGGTGTTCCTCAGGGGTCGATATTGGGACTGGCGCTGTTTAACATCTTTGTCAGCAACATGGACAGTGGGATCGAGTGCACTCTCAGCAAGTTTGCCAAGAACATCAAGCTGCGTGATGTGGTTGACACGCTGGAGGGAAGGGATGCCATCCAGAGGGACCCTGACAGGTTTGAGAGGTGGGCCTGTACAAACTTCATGAAGTTCAACAAGGCCAAGTGCAAGGTCCTGCACGTGGGTCAGCACAATCCCAAGCACAGCTACAAGGCTGGGTGAAGAATGGATTGAAAGAGGCCCTGAGGAGAAGGACTTGGGGGTGTTTGGTTGATGAGAAGCTCAACACGACCAGGCAGTGAGCACTTGCAGCCCAGAAAGCCAACTGTATCCTGGGTTGCATCAAAAATGGCATGACCAACAGGTCAAGGGAGGTGATTCTCCCCCTCTACTCTGCTCTTGTGAGACCCCACCTACAGAACTGTGTTCAGCTCTGGGATCCCCAACATAAGAAGGATGTGGACCTGTTGGAGCAAGTCGAGAGGTGGGCCACAAAAATGGTCAAAGGACTGGAGCACCTCTCCTGTGAAGACAGACTGAGAGGGTTGGGGTTGTTCAGCCTGGAGAAGAGAAGGCTCTCGGGAGACCTTAGAGCAGCCTTCCAGTATCTGAAGGGGACTGACAAGAAAGCTGCAGAGGGACAGTTTAACAGGGCATGGAGTGACAGGACAAGGGGTAATGGTCTTAAGATGAAGGAGGGGAGATTTAGATTAGATATTAGAATTCCTTGGGAGGGGGGTAGTGAGACAGTGGAATAGGTTGCCCAGAGAAGCTGTGGATGCCCCCTCCCTGGAAGTGTTCAAGGCCAGGTTGGATGGCAACCTGGTCTAGTGGAGGGTGTCCCTGCCCATGGCAGGGAGATTGGAACTAGTTGTTCTTTAAGGTCCCTTCCAACTCAAACCAGTCTATGATTCTATGATATATTCCTCATCAAAAAGGAATTTTTAAGAAAGTGGCACTCACAAAAAGACAGAAAATAATTTATACTGACAAACTGTAAAAAAGTTTAAAAGCTCTGAAAAAAAGGCAGTACCTTCTAAAACTGTTTCTTTGCCTGCTGATAAGGTGAGAAGCAATCTGAAGTTCAGATCAGTTCCTCCCATCACCTCTGCTGAGGAGGACTCCAAATATTTTGTACTTGGTGAAATAGCATGCACATGTTACAGCCCAAGACTAAGACTGTAATGTAAAATAGCAATTCTTAACTTCTTTTCTTATTTATTTGTTGGCTGTTCTCTGAGCATTGTGACAATGGATTATCAAAATACATTGGTCAAATTCTCTGTCAGAAGTGGGATATAAAAATCAGCAATCCTGGTAAGCACTCATATTTGGAACTGATCCCCAAAATAGACATATTTGGTATGGTGAGATTTGTCCATAATTCCATTTTATATAAAATTGAACTCAGTTCAACTGTTTACAAATGTACCCTGAAAGCAGGCAGGAGTATTTCCAGTAAAGTACACATAGTTCTTGTTCTCACGGCCTCCTATTTAACACGGGATGTGGATCTGAAACATTGTCCTTTTCTCTCTCTGATAGCTTTGTTTCACATCTTCATGGTGTCTGTATCTTGTGAATTATTGCTTTTCCTTTATTTAAAATAAAGTTGGTTTATCAGGTAAAAGCAGATGCTAAAACTAGATTCTCTAATTATCACATAAAATGGATCCATACATATGTATGACTTTATCAGGTAATAACAGGTACTGAATATTTATCCCTCAGCTACAATGGCTACACATTACAAATTTATGACTGCACAGTATCTACTGTGCAGCCTCTTTCCAGCAGTCTCAAATGGACAAATCTCACTTATCTCTCCTGGGGCTGTGATGGTTTTTGGATTTGTTTTGGTTTTACTACCTTCAGCTTGTGTAACCGCAACTGATCACGCCATTGTGGTGCCCTCAAAAAATACATATGTATTAATGCCCACCAAATTTCGGTTTTGCTGCCAAGGACCTGTGTATGTCAGGAGGTTAATAAACACACAAATTAAAAGTATTAAACAGAAAAGTGATGCTTCCAAATCAAATGGAGACATTTTCCAGGTCACCTTGAGATATAGCACTTTAAGCATCTCATAAATTTCCCATGATGATGGCCTGAGATGAAATCCCTACAGCACACTATCCAAATCTTTCTGTCCTTGGATAAGTATAGGATTATTTATGTTTCAGTAAACATAAAAATAGCCTTGTCCCTCCCTACTGAAAGGAGAAACTTCACAATATGAAGCTATGTAAATGTGTAAGCCAACCTGGTCACTACATAAAGAACTGAAAGTATGGTACACACATGCTTTCTCACTTTATCATAATCACAAAGTACAGCACCCTTGTAATACAGAATAATTCAAGTTTCTGTTGCGATGTTCTTGTATAGCACACTGCCCTTGCTAGCACACAGCATGTACAAGGCTACTGAAAAATCTGATAACAAAACTCCAAGTCAGAAAATTGCTTAAGTAGGAGACTGATGTGGCAAAGAAGACAAAAAGCATTTAGGTAAAGTATCTGATATTAGCATCCTGCCTTCAACATCTCCATAGTGTGACTGCCTCTCAATTCAATCCAAACCAAGACCAAAGGTCTTCAGACCATTTCAGCCCTGTATCACAGCTAGATACATTGCTCTGTGCATAATGACTCTAATACACTGTAAAAACTTATAGCTTTGTACCCTTTGATCCTTTGTTTCTTACCTTCAGCTTCCTTTTTCTCTCCCTCCCTCCCTCTACCTCCTTGTGTCACTTCAATGAGGAAGAATCAGCATAGTCTACAGCTGAGAGCTGTAAATCTGCTAATTAAGTAGCCAACACATCTGTGCTATTAGCCAGCTGGCTACCATCAAACAACATATAATGGCTGAATTTTGTGTGCTTTCCTTTTGTGGCAATGGTTTTGTTCCCATGTGTTATCAGTAGCTTCAGTTTTACCAAAGCAACATTCAGGCTGAAATTCTCTTGAAAGTGAAATTGTCCATGTTTCTGCTTTGATATTTTACCTGCACAGCTCCACCTAAAGATACAGGAGCTGGGCTTTGGGCTACCCCAAAATGTTTAGTACAAAACAAGGGATGACAAGCCCTACATTTGTTAAACTGTTCAGCCACAATTTTAACGTACGCTTTTGACTGAAGAGTTTCACATCTGTAAAATGGGAAAATATCGTATCGTTTACATCACAAAATGTTGTATAAATTTTTATTTTTTTTTTTAATAGGACAGACCAGTGACAGACAAAGTAACAAATTCCCATTTCTGTCTTCAAAGTATAGTCTGAACAATGTTTATAAATTGGGAAAGGGTCATTCACTATGAGATGAGAAGCTGATCATTAAATGAGTGCCATGTATTTGTGTTCTTGTAAGCCAGGAGGCTTTAGAAAAAATAATATATGAGCAGATAACTAAAGAAGAAAATATGTTAGCATAGACTATTTGTTTCCTTTTCCTAATGGAAACATTTTCCACATCATTTCAATGAAGGCTGGCAATATCTGAAAATGGACAAGCAAAACTGGCAGGCAATAAATAGCCTTAGCCACCAGAGAGAAACAAAGGGAAATCATTAACACTTGCAGCCACCTTCAGAATTTTTTAATGCATTCATTCTCACTTGGCACTATGGCCCATGAGTTCTCTTTCCCATTGCAAAGAAAAAGTGAGTCATATTGAGAGGGAAAAACTCACTCAGAATCAAAGATGATCGATGGCTTTCTATCCCTACACTCTGATTGTAAAAATAAAGCCCTCAATTAATTAAATATACATAAAACTTTCACAAAGAGTCTTCTTTGCACAGTATCTACTCGTCTAAAGGACCTCATTTTTTTTCTCTAGAACTGTGTACAAGTGAGAAAAAAAAAAGTTAAGTCAGCTTTAAAGTTCCTAGGAATACCTAGGAATATGCTCGAAATACAGCCATATAGTCAGTCATTTCCCTGTCTCAAAGCTTTCAGTTATTCTCCTTTAGTTTAGAAGTCAGTATTTCAGATTTTCTAAATCAGGATTTTTCAGTAGTGGATCAGTATTTTCCCTTCAGACAACTAAAACGATATTCTGGTCCAAGAGTGGTTGTTGATTCTCACCTGTTATCCTATGTCTCTGTTCAAAACCCATTCTCTTGCGTTATGTTACAGTACAGAAGTCCTTGGCTTTCCTTCAAGAATGTAACGTCTCATCTTTTAGAAGATTCTCAAAGTGATAATGCGTGCAGAATTAATTGCGAAGAGTGAGATGATCAGTGCTACAGAGATTGGCAGTCCTATAGTATTCCCAGCTCCTCACTGGGATGAACAAGGCATCTTTTTGAACTGAACAGGGCAACTCGGTGAATGAAACCAGCATCCTTCTGCATCTACTTTGTTCAAAATGCCAAACCATCTCCTTCGCCTAGATTTTTTAATTGTATTTAGCAAAGTGAAATGTGACATTTTTGTAGTGCATTAGGTATCATGAAAAGGTGATTACAATAGACATTTAATTATTCTGGACACAAGCGCTCTTGAATGCAGGTAAAGAGGTATTCCAGCTGACAAGTCTTCTGTGAAATGACAGTATTATAAAATTGAAGAAAAAAATGGCAAGCCCAGTTGTTTTCATACTTGCACAATAGGTATTGATGGCTTTTCTTCTTTATTAAATGTGATTGAAATGTCTCATCTCTCTTTTTTGGTTTTGGACAAATGATAGAAAATATATGACTGTCCCACCACCAGATACATGCAATTCTTTTTGATTTCACATGACTAATCCTATCCTGTAGTACAAAACAGGGTGCAGGTAAAGAGAAGAAAGTTTGTTCATAGCTGAATAATAGCACCTTAAACTGCAAAGCAAAACTGAGAAACTGACCTTCTGTTGCTGAATGTCAAAGTTATTCGCTCAAAGCAAAGCTGATACATAAATGTCATCTTCATAATATGACAGCAATAAACAAACAAATAATATAATAAATTAAACCAGCATCATCTTATTACCAGTCAGTAACAATAGTCATTTTAGTCAAGGTAGTATAGCACTGCTCTAAAATTGTATTCAACGTAAAAGGGGATGAGACTTGTTTCAGTCAATGGATGCTCAATCTTTTCTCAGAAAGACAGCTTGGGGAGCTTACTGCTTTCATTTTATGCGTAATAACCTACTGTCAGAGCATGCAGAAAGTCAGGGACTTGCATCTGACTCTCATCTCAGCCTTAAACCTACAGATGCAGGAGAAATATCTAGCTGCAAGAGGAATCCTCCCCAGGGCCAAACACTAGTTTTCAGAATGCCGGATCTTCAAGGCCACAGAAAATAGTACAGATTTGACCCTCTACCCAACAGGGCATGTTCTGAGGAGTATACTCTGTTCCATAGACTGCTTACTTTTCAATAAGGAGTCATTTCAAAAAAATACATAATGACATGACAGTTAGGGTGACAGTTAGGAAGAGCTTTGCAATCTGCACACCCTGTCCTAATGCTGACATCAGGAACTTTGTAACACATAAAACTGCACCATCATCTGAGGTGCCTTTCAAAATTCTGCAGTAATAATTTTCTTATTAATGTACATAATCTAGTGTTTTTATTATTAATGGCCACGTTAAAATGCTAATACCTAAAGCTTAGTAATGAAATATGCATGTTGGTACATGAAGATATCATTAAAACCAATCCACTTATAGTATGTCATATAATTTGTGGCTTCGTATTTTGTACTGGCTCTTGGCAGAGTAATTAAAGAACAATCAAGCCTTTCTCACTAATTAACATTGTCAGTATGTCTGTATGATATGTAAAATGTGATAATGAGTTGAGAACTTTCAGCATTTGGTATGACTTGTGGTATTTTTGCCTCTCTCCTGCAAGGAATTGAATAAAGAAACATCTGGAAGTGGGGGCATCATTATATTTAGTGGAAATTAAAGAAGGATAATGAATGGAGCAAGAGGTTAGAAATCAGGAGGCATTAATTTATCTTCCTCATTATGCCCCATTAAGTGAATCCATGCTATCAAATAAAAATTATGATTTTGAGCATCTATATAAAATTTTTCATTCCAGTTTGAAATTATGAACTCTGAACATCTGTATTTACTTCAAAGCTCCAATACATTTATGGCAATAACCTGGCTTTTCATGTCTTTTCTAAACTCAATTTGGACTGAAATCCAAGAGAGCAGTTAATTTGCATTAAGTATCTTTAATCTAGACATTTGAGAACTTTCCAGTAAAAGATTTTTTTTTCCCCCACACAATTAAGATATATCAGCAATTACCTTTTGATGGAAACATGAAGTTTTGGCAAATTTTTCTAAGTTATAAGCAGGTTTCCATCAGAGACTATCCTAAGTTTTTATCATCCTGCCATGTACTATCCAGGTTCCCAGACTGGGTCTGTTGTTTTAAAATAACTTCAGGAGGCCGACTAATCCATTCTTGGGAATTTACAGGCTTTCAAGTTGCCTCCTTCCAAAGAGAGGCAGATCAAAGGAAGCAAATAGTATTTGGGATCTCAAGACTACCAGCACCTTAAAGACTTTCTGTGCAGTCTGCCCCTGGGTTCCTGGCTGTCTGGCACAGCACCAGAATTCTATGTCCTGAGCATTTCACATCCAAGTAGAACTTGGCTTCCAGCTTTACAGAAGCTGATGAACATAAGTATTTGAGGCTTACCAAACCCTCAAGGAACTCCTTAAAAAAAAGAAGTAAGCAAGCTATTCAGGAAGAGAGCAGAGAGAGTTTGGGATATCCAACAGCTAAACTTCAGCAGATTATCATTATAAATGTGATATCATACTGATATCTTCATTTCCTTCCCAGGCAAGTAATTTAAGTACTTTATTTTTTTCATCCAGATGTCTCCTATAAGTAGCCCATGTTGAAGAGTCCCTATTCCAAAGCCTTACATGTCATGTTCCAGATCTTATGGTCTGGGCATATGAACCATAACTAGACTGCCCAAAGTATGTATCTATGCAAAAAGGATGTTTAAGAGGAACAGGGCTGGCTCCAAGAAAAGAGATAACTGAGGGTACCTTTGTGGCAGTGTAGAAGTTTGTAGTAAACTGTGTCAGATATATCAAAAATAATAATAAAAAACCAATGGTCAAGAAAGAAACACAGAAAGGTAAGCTTGAAAACACACAGACTGGGAAGAGACAGTAGTCTTTTAAATGCCCACTTTTTTGCACAATGTCTTCCCTTCAGGAATGGTTGGATGTGAAAAATGCCTCTAGCCACCTCTTATGTTCTGACATCTTTTGTTTCAGGGCTAAAAAAAGATGATTAGGGGACTGGAGCATCTCTCGTATGAGGAAAGGCTGAGGGAGCTAGGTCTGTTTAGCCTGGAGAAGGGAAGACTGAGAGGGGATCTTACTAATTCTTACAGATATCTAAATGGTGGATGTCAAGAGGATGGGGCCAGACTCTTCTCAATGGTGCCCAGCGACAGGACAAGGGGCAATGGGCACAAACCAGAACACAGGAAGTTCCATCTAAATATGAGGAAAAACTTCTTTACTTTGAGGGTGACCGAGCACTGGAACAGGCTGCCCAGAGAGGTTGTGGAGTCTCCTTCTCTGGAGATATTCAAAAACTGCCTGGACATGATCCTGTGCAACCTGCTTTAGGTGATCCTGCTCTAGCAGGGGGGTTGGACTAGATGATCTCCTGAGGTCCCTTCCAACCCCTACCAATCTGTGATTCCAGTGCAAAGACAAGTATAAACACTGTTCTTTCCTGACATTAGCAAAGGATGAACACTGCCATATGGGAAAGGAGAAATCAGAAACCCATGATCCCTCTTCCCTACAGTGTCTGAAAATTAAAATGACACTGAATATATGCATCTCAGTTAGAGAAACAAGCAGTATCCCCACTTCACTGTCACCAGACAGCTTTGGGAGCTATTGCAGTTCAGAGCTTTTTTTTTTTAAAAAAAAACAACAACTTGTGTGTGAGTGATGAAACTCAACATATAAATTGCAACACTTTGGCCTTGAATATACAACACAGATAACATAGGTCCATAATTTTAATGGCAGGGCACTGTGGCAGCACAAATAATACAATGAGTCTTAAAACAACTAGCAATTTGCCATTATGCAGGCAGCTTTATTCTCTAAATTCTCTCCTTTTATTATGTTCTTCTTCACACATTCTTTTCTGTGGTTTGCATTATTATTTTCTAAATATATAATGTTGATTTACTCTATTTTATAGCCCAGAGGCCTTTTTGCAATTTCTTCTTTCAATGTACTTTGCAGACAAGCCACTAGGATAGATCTATGGGGGGTTTTCCTGCCAATTAACACTGATTGTACTATCTTTGAAGAGAACTTTTTTTTCATGTTTAAATCATGTTCTTTACCACTGACACAAACAGCTGTAAAACCAGATAATCAAACATTCCTCCACTAGGGTTACAATTTTGCTTTGCTCAGGAGTATGCTCTGACTTTTTTTAATATTTGGATTTCACATGCAACCTGATTTGGGTAACTGAGTGAGTTATAACAGTAATTATATCTTTCTAACAACTACTAGGCTCTGAAATCATATTACAGAAGCATAGATATATAAAATGTAGTGTATTTCCTGAAGCAACATTCTAGAATTCGTAGTATCCAAATTAAACCCATGGGACATTTTGGAGTTTTGGTGCACAGAATTTTGTTTGCCCCTTTTCCAAAGGAAAATGTCTAGTATTCTCTCTAGAACATGAATGGCTAACCAACAACCTAAACAACAAATGGATGTTACAGCAGTATCAGAACAAGTTCTGCTAAAATTACTGTGTGATAGTAGTCATAAATTATCTCTCAAAGTGGCAGGTAAGTCTTGCTGTAGGACCTACCGCCAATTCACTAAACTCAGAAGTGTTTCTTAGGGAGTAGCGTTGAGAACTGCACTGTATTTCCAGATTCAGAAAGCTTCTGTTGTAAGCTTAAAACACCAACTATCTACCAGAGGAAAAAAAAGGGGAAAAAAACCCCATATGACAAATGAAGTTGGTGTAACTTGGAAACTTGAGTATCTTCAGACCAGTATGTCTTGACTGCTGGGTACTTTCATACCTACTTCATAACAAATAGTTCTTGTCATACTGCGGTCCCTTATTTCAGAATGTTGAGTATCTGAAAATCTGTCATAAAAAGCAATATAGTTTCTTCTGTCCCTTGTGCTAGAATACCCAGAGTATTAAAAGCAAAAGAAACCCTGACAATTGGCCATATTACAATACTGAATATATGAGTCATACTTTTCCTTAGAGAGCTAGAGGACTGTGAGAGGGATTCATGGTTTACTGCACTGCTACGATGTACATTTGCTGAGGGCCTTGCAAAAATTGCAGCTGAAGAAAGGCAGGGATTTGTTTTTGTAGGATTAGCTCTTCCACACAAGATTTAGAACAGATAGGACCAAATTTGCATGCCTGTCAAAACTTTGACTGTGTCAAAAGAAAAACCTAGTATATAAATTTTTGAAATTCCTGAATTTTTTTTAATTTAAAAATAAACTAAGAAGGCGAGAAAGCAGTAGGATGCAATGTGGAAAGCTACTGACATATTTTTGAAGAAGGATAGTATCTAGTGAATGAGGCAACCACCCAAAGAAGTTGAGGCTGGATCACGTGCAGGGAATGAGAAATGAAGCTTCATAGAGAACAGATTACATAGAACAAACTGCACAGATGTCTTAACAAAGGCATGTTATATAAACTTCAATCTAAGCAAGGCAAGGGTCTTTTTACAAACAAAAGCAAGTAGCTAATCCTTTACAGGTAAACATCAGTGTCAATTCAATTTAGATCACTGATGACACATCTAACCTGTAGCACTGCTTCACTGTGACACACAGGGAGGGAAACTAGCTTGCAGAGGCAACGTTCACTTTGGAAATTCTTTTCACACTGCAAATCTGCTTTAAAAGTTAATTTGGACTTAAATTATCAGTATCCCATGTCCCATTTGTAGACAAATCTTATAAGACCCTATTTGACACTATATTAATTTTCCTTACATTTCTACATTCATTTCCATACAGGTTTCTGAAGAACTTTTATCTTCTAGATGGGCAGCATCCCCATTGTTCCAAGGTGCAAATGCTGTAATAGCCACCAAAAAGGCAGCAACTCTCACCTGCCAGTCAAAAAACTGGCATCAGGACCAGTAGTTGTCAATTTGCAAGGTTTAAATTTGATTTTCAAGACCACCTAGAAACCTTTACTATCTGCCCAGAAAACATATGAAAGCCTTGAAAAATTTGGTTTTTATCTATCAAAAACTGCAACTTGACAAATTTGACATCCGAACATACTACTTCTTTCTATAGCTGAATGACAAGATATACTGAACTTTTTCACTGTAATTAGTATATACAAATGCAAGCACTGAAAAGGAGCACTTAAAACAGAAAAATAACAAATCCCTACGAAATCTGCCATCCTAAAAAGCTATGGCACTGATTGTATTCTGTCTACATTCCACAAGAAGAGTAAATGCCTGAATAGGTACTGCTGAATTCCTTGCTTTAAATGAAAATAGCAAATCATCTAAACACTCTGGGGTTTGCTTTTTCATTATTAAAAAGTCAGATACATAGGCAATTTAATTATGTCAGTAAAAGCAGTAACATTTTCATGCATAAAGAGAATACTTTAGATCATATATTTTTGTCAAATCACTTTCTAGTTGTTTCAGAAATGTTTCTGAATGCCAAATGTAAGCCCATATTATTCTACTCGAGTTGCATTAAGCTGATTAGATGGTCAAATATTACCTACTTAAATGAGATAATGACTATGAGATTAATCTAAGGCAAGGCAATATACCATAGATCAGAAAGCAAAGGGCTGTGAGATGATTGCATGTTACCAGGGCAATAAAATCAAGAGGAAAAAAGTATGTACCATGAGAGGTTTGCCAATGGGAGTGAAAGTTAAATTAGAGATAATTTAATGAAATATTTATTACTAACTGCAAGATACGGCTTTTGCATTTTCCCAAATGAGGCTCCTTTGAAAGGTGTATTGATTACACCATGTGCATTATCATACTCATGTTCATACCAAACTCAAATGGCTTATCAAAGGTTTTATATAATTATAAAGCCCCTACATACTTTAATAGTTATGATACACTCTTGAATGTGTTTTATTTATAAATGAGAAGTTTTAGTGCCTTACATGCAAAAAATGTCACCAAGGAAAGGAAAATATACCAATGCATATTAACAACATTTACAGTAGAGCTTGGTTTAGTACCAACAACACATTTGATAAGTAGTATTTTATGTGTATTTTGTGTATAATAAGTGTTATATTGATTCAGTTGCTGGCGTAACTGCATTATTTTAGTAAAACTCATGTTTGCTTTCCTAGGATCCCCACAGACTGTTTTCCACCGTAGACAGAGCCAGCTTCTGACACTTTCTCCTTACATGCTTATGTGAACAGGGGTGGATTTGCTGAGGACATGAGAAGGCCACAGTTGTATTAAGACCCTCATCGCTGCAGTATCTGAGCATCATGCCAGGTGAATGTATCTATGCTCACAGGACCTTCATGCTGTTCTTCAGCATTTAAATGTGACCTAAGACACAGTAAGCCAGATAAATGCCTCTTTCAGATCTGCATTGCTGCTATGCATTTATGCTTTTAGGAATAATACCAATAAGGGTTTTAGTGGAATCCTTAAATTTTTTTGGTACCTGATGCAAAAAAACCCTTGTGTTTAAGATGGAGAACCTCAAAAAGTGGTATAAGCTGAGCTGCATTCAGAATAGGTTGTCAGTAAACTAAAAAAAATAGCAAGTTTTGTCAACAAGAATTTGTCTAAAACTTTGCCTCACTTCAAGTCTTAGATGCCTGACTTCAGTATGCAGGTCGGGGTGTTCATCCACATATGATTACAGCTCACTCTTCTGCACAAACATGTAAGAGTAATTTTTTTTCCCAACCCAGAGCATGACAATGCCTATCTGCTAGGCAGCACACTGGTGACTAAGAGACCTTGCTTTATGACCAGCGCGTGACTCTGCAAACTACCTGTTACACAATTTGAGGGAGACAGGAGCCCTGGGATTGCTCATTTATTTATATCAAAGATAAATCAGAATGCAAACCCTCCTTCTTTAGGCAGACAGGCTATAGATGTATATTTACTTTTTTGCACTCTGATTAGGCAGCCCAATGTGTGAGAGGTTTTGGAATTCAGTTTTGGATCCAGGTATCTGAAGTCTAAAGAAGTCCTACTTAAAGGCTCTTCAGTTCTTCTTTTTAGATCTGGGTGCCTAAATGTCTTTCTTTTTTTTGTCCTCAGTGACTTAGTAAAGAACGCAGTGAAAATTTGGAGTGAACTCAGAGATATAGGTAGTGCTTCCTGCATATTAGCCTTGTCTTTAACATGTGATCATTCTCCTGTTTTTACATTGAACTCTGACAATCTCACTGCCTTGAGTAGAGGATTTTTTTTTTTTTGGTGATGAACCATTGTACAGCACAGTTAAGGTTAGTATAATCAAGTACCTGCTGGCAAAATGAACAGTTTGCAGCCTGGTTTTATAAACAGCCGCAAAGGGAGGTCTCAGGTTAGAACATTGTTGTTGATCTAAAATAAAAGTATTCCATTAACAAAGCATTAAATAAAATGAACTCATGTTTAAACAACTGACATTCCTGAATAAATCAGCAATAACTGACAATAATGTTGGCTTGGGAATCATTTATGGGGAAATCTCTCAAGAAATATAACCTAGAAGGGTTATTTCTACTCATGAATAGCAATAAAAAAATAGGACATGGGGGTCATGAAGATACAGTATTTTAATCGCTTTCACCTGTGACACAGCACTATGAATTCTCTAGTGTTTCTTGCATTTAAAGCAGTACGTAATCTGCTGATGGGTATGAATCCATACTCTTTCACCGTATTAGCATTATTTGTATGGTCATGTTAATTATCCTAAAATCTGTTCATACTGAGCACTGAACAAACATGGCATCTGTGTGTAAGACAGTACATAGAGAAAGACGTAACTGGAAACAACAGGCTTGTACTGGGCTCAGCCTAACATGTAGTGGAGAGATTGAGGAAGGTGGTGGGACACATGCAGATGTTTATGTGAAATCTTCAGGGAGCTCCTCCAAAGTGGAAAAGCAGTGCAAAAAACTGCAACAGTGTTCACTTGAAAACTTGACAAGTGAATGATGGATGAGTGATAAACAGAAAACTTGTCCTACACAGAAGAAGATAAAACAATTAGAACTAGGACACTAAGAGCTGCAGAACTTAAAATAATCAATTTGTGTTTGAGGTGACAAAGAACCAGACAAGGGCATTGGGAGAGAGGTCAGAGGTTTGGAGGACAGCGAACACAATCTAGCTGAAGGTTGGAGTCCAGGCCAATAGCAGAATTCTTCATGAATATTGCTGTAGCAAAACCGTATTTGCCAACATTGAAGGAAAGCCACGAGTGATGAGGTGCAGGAGACTTTAAACTTTGTGGATATCTTGGAGAGGAGATAACCTATGATACAACTGTATGATATTTTGCAAGCGCACAAGAATGATCCATGATGGTCATTAATGAAGGACAAGTTATAGAATACTTTAGCAAACTGGACATAGAAATCCATGGGTCCTGATGGGAAGCTCCCATGAGTGCTGAGGGAGTTGATGTCATTGCAAAGCCACTCTTGATGATCTTTGAATGATCAAGACAATTGGAAGAGATGCTTGAGAGAACTACAGGCTGGTCAGCCTCACCTCAATCCCTGGGAAAGTGATGGAGCAACTAATCCTGGAAACCATTTCTAGTCACATGAAGGACAAGGAAGTCAGCAGCAGCAGTCAGCATGGATTTACCAAGGGGAAGGCAAGCTTGACCAACTTGATAAACTTCTATGATGAAATGGCTGGCTTGGTAGATGGGGGGAGAGCAGTGGATATTGTCTTCCTAGACTTCAGTAAGGCTTTTTCTGACAGTGTGTCCGACAACATCCTCATACAATAGCCCTACTTGAGCAGGTGGGGGTGGACCAAATGACCATCAGAGGCCCCTTTCAAACTCAACCACTCTGTGAGTCTGTGAAGTCAAAATACTTTGATGAAGGACAGGGTATATCATCTGAGGCATAGCACCATATACACCTTGTGAGACCTGGCCACCTTTGATCCAGATAAAACCGAAAACATAGCTGTCTGCAAAACGCTGCATAGGTTACACCAAAAAAATAATTATGAGATTAAATACAACCTCAGTCTCAAAAGTCTACCATATATACCTCTACGCTTGAAAAATGTCATTTGACAGCATAATGAAGTATAATAAATATATTTTTTGTAAACCAAAGGCACATTTTTCTGATTTTTTCTTGGTTTTCTAGCATATCTAGAAGTGTGTTCCTTGAAAAGATTACCAAATTAAATTGAATTCATTGCATTCTCAGTGGTGCATAAGACAATATAATGATTAAATGAAACCTCAGTACTAATTACCTCCTGAATGCATTCTGCTCCATACCATGTTTCATCAGGTTTGAAAGGCTTTAGTCTAGAACACTGAATGCCATTTGTAAAGGTGAAATTTTAATTTTATCCATTTGTAAGTTTGTTTATCCAGTCTACACTCACAATTACACCAAGGCAAAAATATGGGGTTTGTGTCCCACACAAATGTCTGAATTAATGGAAAAGTTTCTCAGCACCAGCAAGAATAAAATGATCTATTAATTTTCTTTTACAATACTTAAAATCCTTTTAAAAAATATTCAGCTCTAACAAAAAGTAAATTTTTCATTACTTTTGCTGAAGGTGTACAATATTTCTAAATAGCCTAAAAGTTCCAACAACTTATAACAATTAAATATATACTTGCTTCTTAACCCTTTTGCCCACATTTCTGCTACTTTATTGTCATTTCAGGGCATTAATCAACAAATTTTCTCACTGAAAATATCTGTCATGCTTTGTTGTTTGTTCTTATCATGTTGTTGCCCCATTCTTTGCATAATTTTGAATGACTTCTGATGAGTCCAAAATCTGCATTCATTTACAGAATGTAATTTTATTATATTTCTACTGCACAGTGATTGTCTGTAGAGCAGTGAGACTAGGTTAGAGATGAAACTTTACTTGGGTTTGTAATACAGTTATTGGCTTTTGGTTCTTTGTTCAGAGAGGAATATAAATCCAAGATTCTTTACAAATATGAGAATAAGAGAAGCCTATTTTAATTTGTGAAGTATCATGTATGATGGAATTGCAACATAGATTTATAATGTAATCGTGTTACTAGCTGGGGTTCAGTGATCTGGATCTGTGTGTTGCTGATTTTCAAACTTGCAACCTCTCTGCTGTTTCTTAGGTGCAAACACTGTCTTCCAAAAGCTATGTTTCATAGATATCATGCTATCTATGCTATCTTATGTGCCACAGGATTACACTTTACTGTAAAACTTCCACTTAGCTGTAAAGGGTTAACAGATGTTTAACAGATGTTATATGGCACAGAGCCCAGAAGGTGAGCAGAGTGCTGATATCCTCCAATGCTGGATTCATAGCTATTTATAATACAACCTACTCATGTCCATAACATGTTCATAGTAATTCTTTCACTAAGGTTCATTAACTATTGACCAACATCCTTTTTTTTTCCAGACTCAGAATGTGGTAATTTAGGTATAACCATCTGTTTTCTCTCTTTGAAATATGCTCCCATCTGGATACTTCTTGCTTCTTGTGCTGGAGAGATTTCATTCAATTTCTTAGGTATTATTTCCCTTTTCTTTGGTGTTTCTCACTGCGTAAAGCTGGTATGGCTGGCAGAAGAGTCTTGAGCAGCATTCGGCTTGGGGTATTTGTCAAATTCATACAGGCTGATTCCTGGATTTATGTTAGTGCAGCAGTATCAGTCAGTACAGACTGAACAGGTCAGATAACAAGAACAATTCAGCTTCCTGACATTTACAGGAAAATTAGGCAATGTGGCAAAACAGAAGTATCTGCCTATTCACACTCAGCTAGTGGAAATAAGAGCAAGAGGCTGAGAAAGAGCCAGAGAACCATTGCTGATTCCATTAGAAGATTCAGAGGAAAAGTTATAATTCAGTTATTGACTCTGAGACATGATGTCTCCTGGGATTACTCACAGATTTTCCTTGTTAAATGTGACCTCTTACTCATGTCCATATTTAAAATTTGAATCTAGTCCTAAATACCTTGTTCTTGTATGCCTGGCATTTTAACCTCTGACTTAACTCCAGATGTGGTTTGATGTGGATGAACAAATGGGATCTCTGATCACAGCCCAATCTACTTGTATTTGTAAATTCCTTTGCCTCCCACTAATTGACAGAAGAATTACATCAGAATGAGGAGTTTGCTGCTAACTCCATCATCATCCAGGAGACTACTGTGAGCTGCTTCTTTTATCCCATGGTACGCTCAGGCTGGAAGGATGACACATCATCACACCTCTCTTTTAAGTGGTGACAGTGTAATCCCATAGCAAGATATACTCCAGCACTCAGATTTTCAGAACGGTATCAGTGGAATTGCTGCCTTTCCACAGCCAAGCGTTCCAGGGGAACCCGTCTAGAACAGCTAGACTAGTCATCTCAGGACTGATTTAGTTCTCAGTTTTAGCCTCTTCCATGCAAGGTGTATAATATCAAGGCTAGCAGCTAAAACAGAGACATTATTACCATCCATTCCCAAACTGAATAGCTGAGAGTTTCTGGTGATCTGACCATCGGCATTTGGGAAAAGCACCACGGTGGTGGCTCCCTATAATGGCCAGTATGTAGCTAAGTAGCCTACCTAAGGCAAAGTCCTCGGACACTTCAGAGCCACTGATCAATGCCATTTCAGGCAGCCCAGGCCTTTAGTCGTACTGTCCTCACCCTCAGTCAGTGCCTGTATCAACAGTACTCACTGCTGCTGGGTGACCAGCACCAAGACGTTGTTTGGCCATAGTATATATAGCATTCCTGCTGTAATTCTCAGACAATGGCATGGCTGTCCTTGAGAAAGCTGAGCAGACCTTCCATAACCTTCAGCACAGAAGTGATGAGTTATCATACTTTGGGCTAATGTAGCAATGTAGAAGGAAAACCTTTTCTAGTCAGGGCCATCCTGTCCCACACCAGAAACTTGCCCACAGGCACTGCTGTTGCCTGTTCTTGTTGACACATACTGGTCTTATTCAGTTTATGAGGCCTTCTTTGCAATTAACAGCTTCGAGAGAGGTTGTCTTTTTTTCACCTGGTGAGTCTGGATGTGGCCTCCTTAGGAACCCAATCTACTCACAGACTGGATTTTTCCAGATAGCTTTCTTCCCTTCCTAGTCTTCTGCCAGTACTATATTCTGCACATGAGTCCCTTTACAGCTTTGCATTCCTAATTGCTGCTGGAGTTGATTTCTTCCCTGCTATACTGGGCTTAAAGACCCATCACTCCACAAAATGGTAATTTTACTGTAGACTGTATTAATCTACTTTGCTTATGAAGATGTCAAGATCTATAAAATCTATTTTTTTTTTTTTTCTCTTTTACTAGACCAAATTCAGTCAAAGAAGAAAATCAGATGTAATTTTCAAGAACAAATCAATGCTGGCTTTTACTTATTTTCCAGATATTTGTAGGTTGCTAAACAATTTGTTCAAGTATCTTTTAAGTTAACAAAACAAAGAAGATTGGTTCATAATTTCCAGAAACCTCTAACGTTCTCTCTATCTGACACCCAAAATCAAAGAGAAGTTCTACTCTACAGCTGCTTTATTTTTCTAGGATCTCACCTATACTCCATTAGCTCCCCAAAATAATCACTAGAGATTTTGGCAAGTTCCTTAAGTACTCCAGAGTGAATTTCATCAGGCTTTGCTAACTTGAAGTCATACTATTTAAATGTTCTTTCCCTGTTGGAGCCTGTGTTTCCTCCTTATTGAAATGATCATGCAATCTACAGGTCACAAATAGCCTTTTTTTAATGTATGCAGACAGATACAAAAAAAATTATTAAATACTACAGCCTTGCTTCTGCATTTCACTTTTTATTCTCTTCCTTTATTAACTAATGGGGCATTCCCCTTATACTTGTACAGAGTTCTTTCTTGCCCTTCACATTTCTTAATAGCTGTAATCTACACATTGCCTACTTCCATCGGCTACCCCTTTCTATTCACCCCTTAGTTATACATTATTGTTTATTTAATGGGTTTATTGTTTATAGATAAATTCCTGATCCAGGTGCAGATACCATAGGGCACATTTAGATACTGTTTTCAGCTTAATGGAGAGATGAATTCCTCAAGAAGACGTGCAAAAACTTCAAATCTGTCCTAAGACCACACTGCCTTCTACCAGATCCTTGTGTGTTAATACCCTCCAGGGAAAGGGCCCATAAGGAGAATTACTAGATAAACATTTCATTCTTTATCTACACTGAAACAGTTTATCTTTGTAAACTGTTTGATATTGTTGATTTTTTTTTAATATTTGTTCTTTTGATAATTACCCTGCATTCCTGAGCTGCTTTCTGATTTCCCTTAATATTTATTTTCTAAAAATACTGCACAACAATTCCCTAAATAATTAATACAGTCTATTGTTCTTATTCCTTGTTCTTCCTTCTTTGTGAAGACTGAGGTGTTTCTAAGAGATGTTTTTGAATAAAGAGAAAATTAAGAAACTTTCATCCCGGCTTATAAGGATACATCGGATACCCAGGACTAAAGCACAATATTGCATTCTTCACACACTTATAGCACTTGGCTCTAAGAAATAGCTTGGAATATTTGTTTACGGTGTTTGTGGGTTTGTTTTAGTGAAATTCACAATTTCCACAGGCATCACAGATTTTGGGGGTTTGTTTACTGGCCAGTTTTAGTACCTGGTATCTTTTTAAGAGAAGTTTGAAATTTCTTTGCTTATACAGGATCAAGTGATGTCACTTAATAGAAACAGCTCGTTATGATCAACAAATGTATCTGGGATGGTCTTAACATAGTAAAAGACATCTTGTGAGAACTATGTGCTTTCAGGTACATTTATTTAAAACAATTCCTTCACTGTAGCATTTGAGAACTTCAATAATTAGAAGCACATCTTGTTTTGGCACAACATCAATGAATGCCTTTTGTTGGCTATAGAACAATTTTATCATCCTTGGCAGTGGAAGTTGTTGCATTGCTTTGATTAGTACTACTGAAGGTACCTTTGAGGAAAACAGAAGTAATTTGGCACTGGTTGGATTTTCAGTGGAACTATAGGTGGAACTTTTTTCAACATAAATACCGTTCCTTTTAAATTTTCTCTCCTTTGTTGCCACATAAAACTAAGACACAGTAGGGGTGAGCAAAGGACTTAAGACTGGTATTAAGACTTCGCAGTGTCTTCTATTGGAACTATTTAAATGATGAAAATTTCAGAGAAGACAGTAATGTAGTCATCTACTCTAGGATTGCCTAGACAAATAACTCTCTTTATCAAGATTTTTTTATGGCAAGACCTTGCACTCTGGTCAACAACTTCAGTATCAAATCATCAGAATCAGTTTGTAGGTGCTTTAGATACTAAAATTGATATGTTAATAGGCATCTTCACTAGTAATACTGCGGAGAACATCTGAAGTACACATTGATAACATTACTTCCAGCACAGACACAGATGACCGAGAACATGCACATACCACCTTCATTTAAAAAATGCTCCAAACCCTTGATGGTGTGCAGCCTACAGGTACCTTTTTTGTTTATGTGGCAAAATACACTACAGTAAGCCCCAGAAAACCGACTTCTTTTGGGGATGGTTTCAAAAAATTCTCAAGCCAGATCTGCTTTTAGCTTTCACTCACCTAAACTGAAAAAGTAAAACAGAAGGCATATCAATCCTCTCCAGCTAGACCATGCTAGTCTACAAAGAAAGGGAAAAATGAGAAAGTAGAGAAAAAGAAGCAAGCAAATCTACTAAAATGGTAAAGACATAAATATTTAAGAAATCTATCTCTCTGCTATCTTTTATATTATTTGTTTCTGTACAAAAAGCTCTCTAATATTTTGGACCTTCTCAAGCAAGAAGAACCCCAGCACACCTCAGTATTTAAACTGACTATTCCGTTTTGCTGTATCTTCTCTCATGGACCCATCAAGCTGGAAGAGGAGTATGTGAGGATAGTAGGTTAGCTATTATTCCAGATGGACTAACATATTACATGACTCATAAAATGTTTCTGAAGCAAGAATAAAAAGAATCATAAATGTGTTGTCAATATCATAGCATATATCTGAATTTATTCATGTGCAGAAACATCTTCTGCTCTGAGAACTTGGTCCTATAACATGTATGATACTGTAGTCATAATCCACCAACAGGTTGGTGCTGCACACTCCAGCTGGTTTCACCATCAGTTCCCTTCTATTAAAGTGCAAGACTATGCTTGCTACAGAGCCTTAGTAGGTCAAGACCTTTGGTTTAAGGAAGAAAACGGGGAAATAAAGATAATGTGACCACGTAAACTTTGAAGTCTCTTCCTGACTCTCCTGATTGATACTTTACTGAATCTACCAGGCAGCTAGCTTTTGCTGAACTGACCACTATAACTGAAGAAACCAGGCTTTTGGCTGTGTCTATGCCGTTGTGGGGAGTCAGCCACGAGGTGCTGGGTGTGCAGTGTGCGCTAGCGGCACACAGGACTGCGTGGCTGGGTTCCCCAGCGCTGTTCACCGAGCCTCTCATCCACACCGACATTCTTCTGAAAAGCTGTTCAGTTGTGTTTTGGACAGTTGCCATTTTTATAAGATGTAGACAGACTGCAGGATTGGTCCTGACTATAAGCCTAACTGAAATATTTCCAGAGTTACGATTAAATATATATGAATGACTTTTTTGACAGGGATATAAAGCCCTATACATTGTAGGACTAAGCCCCAATCCCAGGATACTGGTTTTCAAACACATTTTGCACATCCTGAAGAATCCAATAATAATATGCTATGCTAGTGACACCAGATATATATCATTCATTATTTCTCTTTCAAACTTATTTCATAAAAACACTTTTATGAAACTCATCTTTCTAACCTCACAACTACAAGTCACATTTAATGTTTTCATTTTTGTGAAATAGAAAAGAATTGTTTTATGGTCTGAAGAAATACCAGTTTTATAAAAGTTATACAGGGATATTTCTCAACAAATTTGTTTTTAAAGGTCCACTGAAATGAATCAAGTACCCAGATTCTTGCCAATGATTTCAATGAGAATATTTATAACTATTCGGTATAAAGAAGATAGAGTAGCTTCTTGACTTCAGCCTACAAAAGGTAGATCTTTAGCTACAACTTATCACTGTAATAAAGCACTAATTTCATTGGCAGTGCTGGTAGGATGACTTCATAGTGTGATTCTTCAAGGCACAAACAAAGCATTTTTAAAAGGTTTATTTTTTATTGTTAAAAATGTATAGCCCTATAGTTTTGAGATCAAAAGTAGCAGTAAACTTAGTCTTTATGTTTTAATTCCAGTCTAACCAGTCTTCCAAAACTACATGACAACCAGTTTCCTATATGACAACTATAAAACAGATAACAGAATTCTTCCTCTCTTCCTGCCCTGCCCCCCCAGGAAATGTACCAGTGAAGAGCCTACAACTATATACGTATATACACTGTGAATAAATAACTTCCATGTTTTCTAAGCCCATAGAGAAACATGGGCTAATTCATTAACTATGTAAGTTAATAAACATAGTGCCTCCATTGGTTGTGAAGATGAGGAACACACACCATTCGTAGACCAATTTTTGTATATATATCAGCTCAAAAACTGCATGAAAGAGGATTTTTTTTACAGGAAAATGAAATTAGCTCATTGTTCCATTTGTAATAACTAGTGATCACACATAGAGATGACCATATTTTACCTAAAACAAAGTCTTAATTTGAGTACTTTGGTAAATAATGTCCTAGAAAAACAAATCTATGTATCAAAAATGTGTAACACTTTTTATCAAAAGGGTCATTCATATTTTTTAAAGAGGTAACAATTCCACTGTATTTGTTTGGGAAACATAATAAATTCTTCGGCATTTTTGTAGAACCATTTTTGTGGTTTTCATTCTAATTTATTTTAACAAAGACCACCATAATTTGCTTTATAAATAGTGTAATATGAAATGCTTAAAAACCTTAAAGTATAAAACATCAAAATAGCTTTTTGTCGTGGTGTTTTTCTTAAAGAGCATGTTTTCTAGTTAAATGGTACATTTATAAGCAAGTGAACATTTAGCCATCTTAATCCATTTGCATTCTGTTGAGATAAGTTATCAGTAGTTCAGTAATTGAATTTCTTTCTAATTCATACGGAGTCTGCCTGCAGGGGACACATTAACTGCTAGGCCCAAAATTACATAAACTTTACAACGTTCTGCTAGAAATCAAATAACAGAAAGCCAAAACAAACATACACACCCCAGAGCTTTGAGACAACTGAATTTTAAAGTGTTTTCAGGGTGGAGGAGGGGAGCGAGTGGCAAGTTTATTCTTGAGATTCAACTTACCCAGTTTACCAAACTGTGCTAAAAGCTCTTTAAAATCTGTATCAGCATCAGTATAGACATGATGCTGATGGTATTCTAAATCAGAGGTAATTACTCTGTAGACCAGCACAACAGAACTACTTTAATGGAGTGGTGGCTTTGGAATACCACCCTTTCCACTGTGGTTAGCTTGCCTAATGGCCAATAAAACTGAGTCATCGAACATGCCTATATAAAAGGATAGGTACCTACATAGACACAGTTCCACAGAAAATGCAGATTTCTACACTATTACAGCCTAAGGCCACTATTTCTTAAGTGTAGCTAAGTAAAACAGCTTAGATAGCTAACATAAATTATAGACAAACCATGTCGGACTCTCAGCTGTATTGAACAGCATTTACATGTCTCTCACCAGTACGATTGCATCAGTTAATGCTATTTGTGGATCCTGCCTTTTGAGCAAACCATCAGTGGAATTGTAAAAGAAATAGGAATCCAGCTCCTTCTCTTCTCCTCCCCTCCACACCTCTACACAGGACTCCATCAGCAGCACGCTGCACCAAGAAGAAGCCGTAATGTTAGCGTGCACATCCAAGAGCTACTACTTTCAGCTTAATCCTCACAGTACAAGAGATTCAACTGACTTTATTCCTCCAGTGATGGTAATTCAACTTGTTTGACACCAGGCACAAGATGTTACTGCTGCTGATTTCAAACCCATGGTAATGTATATGAAAGGTTATTGTTAGTGATGATGATCATACTTGGATGGCATGCAACAGTTTACAAAGTTGACTTCGACCCACACTGTAATTGGGTGGGTAACTCCCAATGGCTTATTGCTGCTAATTCCATCTGGTTTTAAGATTTAGTGACAAAATACCACATTTAGGTTCACCAACCTAGAACTAGGGTTGACTACTGGCAAAATTTAGAAGCTACATTAATGAAAGTATTCTCCAACCTGAAGAGTCAGAAGAGAAAGGAGAGGGGTTATTTTCTGGCTTTGATAGCTCCTTCAAACATGCTGAGCATCAGGAAGAAGGCATGGAGAGACTGTGACCTTAAGACATTTCCCAGATGAAATTTGGCTGTGCCTGATCAGTACTTTCACAGCAATGAGCTTTACTGCTTCCAGTAGAACAAAGGCAGCTACACTTAAATATATGGTATTGTCGGTATTTAAACGTTATGGATCAGAGATGTGATACATCACCCTGGGATCACATCGTGACCATCTGTCAACTTCAGTTTTTCTCATTAGCAGTTGTCTGTTGAGAAATACCGGACTCCCCCTCCTACTGCTCTCTGAAAATCCCTGGCTGAGGTATCTGGAAGTCATTCGCAGCCTGTGCTGCTGATGAATAGAGCTGTGATGCAGACAGTGTACACATCCGTGCATCAGCTGCAAAAGGTCTTAGGGGTTTAAAGCCATGGATCTTTTAATAAAAGCTTCTTTCTCCCTACTTCCTCTGCCATCCCAAGCACTTGTGTCATATATATAACAAAAGCAAGTTTCTTTATCTCTTGTAACAAAATTATCAGAAAGTTATGGCTTTGCAAGAACCCTAATGTATGACACCTGTTTTTCTTATCCCTGTAAATATTTGCAAGTGGGAATATGACTGATATGATTCTTTACTTTCTTCTAATAAAAACAGGTGGCAAGCACAGATTCTTTAGATGTCAAATGCTAGGTTTCCTAAAGAGTTGCCAGTGCTAATCCTTGCAACATCTCCAACAAATATTATTCAATGGACAAGTCAAAGATTCAGTGAGAATAAACTGAAAGGAAAGCACAGGGGATATGAAAAGCTCCAACAGTAATGAACATAATGCATTAAAGAAAAATGCTTTTGAAACTTCAAGTGTGTGGTTCCTGTGAATGTAAATCTCTGTTGTTTTCCCACTTCTGTTGAAAAACAGAGCCTGTTTTTCTGATGAAAAAATGAATGTCAAGTTTCTAAGACAACAGCGTTATCTGTCCCTGAACCTAGATTGAAAACAAATGCTTCTCTAGAATATTTCCATAGCCTCTACAGAGTAAATAGGCTGATCCATTGACCTTTCTGCAATATTTTAACTATATATTTGATGTTTATGACTTAATTTCTCCAGGTCACTGTAACCCAAACTAAACAGTACATTAAGAAATAAAAGATGAAAGGTACCCTTTAGGTTAGCAAAGGTTGTATAAGAACCTCAGTACTAATCATTATAGCAGCAGAAATGTGAGATAAATGTGAGTTGGTGTAAGGAATAGAGAAGCCTACAGAGATATAACAAATCAGTAAACCAAATTAAAGCTGTTAACTAGATATTGATGAGCTGGTTTGTCAGTTATTGTTGAAGGATTGTGGGTGAAGAATCACTGAATAAGTTGCTGTATCTGAAAATGGGAAAATGAAGCTTGTGGTTTTTATTGCCAGTGGTACAAATTTAGCTGTTTACAATTGATAAATTACACTGATTTGTTCTTTATATTTTCCTTAGCGGCAAAGTCCATAACTCAGACTGATTCATTTTAATGAATGGATTCTACATGACTACAAAGAACCCTAATTTTTTTTTAGACTGATGGCCTGAACATTACTCATTATACTTGTTTGTTCAGTGTGGCTTTGTTTTTCACAGCACTTGAATTACCATTCACTTAGCTTGCTGCTAGAGTTAATCTACTGCATCTAGCAGGTTGCAGATCCATTTGAAATAATTACTCATCTATTTCTAGCCTTTCTATTTTCCTCTGAACTTTAAAAAAAGAAGATTGGGGCAGGGGGAGATAAAGAGAGATCATAATTTCAGGTGAGTTCAGCTGTTTAGTCTGAAAAAATACTAAGTGATCTGGACTAAGATGACAGGAACTGGAATATCAGTACTGATTCTCTTCTTGTTTACATTGACAAAACCAATAAACACTGTGCAAAACTGGCAAGAGAAAAGTCTGAAAATCTTAATTTTATGGAAGATTTGAGAATATTTCTAGGGAAGTTAAAGGACAGGCATTGACCTAAGGAGCAATGGGAACCAGGCTCATCACGTAAGAAAGTGAAACTGGCAAAGTTTCTCAAATCGTGCTGGGTGGGAAGCTATTAATATGACATATGGCTCTACACTATATGTACAACCTTCATGCTTTGAAGCTTACCTAAGCTAAGGGTTCTCAGTAGTGTGGTGGGTCACCCAAAACAGAACTACATGCACACCATAGCTATGCAAGAAGTTATATAGAAAGGTCTCTCTAATTTAAAATACGTGCACGACTCTGTGGTGGACATTAAACAGTACAACACACATTGGGAAAATTATGTAACTGGCAGGCTCTGGCTTGGCAGGCATTAATGAATTATGAGAAAAGGATACAAGGAAAAGCAAAGCACTGATCTGATCAGTACATAAGGTCTCAATTAGGAAAAGCAAGACAATATAAAAGACATATTTTGTGCAGAGCTTGAAAACAGGTTATTCCAAATTAAAATTCTCAAAAACATGCCGTAGAAATTGCCTGTATGGACTTTAGTGATGATAGAGGAAAGGAAGATATATGGAAATGAACAATAGGCAGTGAATGCTTTCATAGTGTAACTAGCAACAGTAAAATCAGATTAATTAAAGACTCTGCAAAGAGCACTCTATATTTGCATAACAACATAAACAGGCATAATTGCATACTTAGATCCAAGTCCACCAATCAGCCTAGCCATACTCTCATTAGTTCAAGACACATGAGTAATGTCTAAAATTATCATACTGTCAGAATCTAAGGAGACTTAATTATGGTTAGGATTAATAACCTGTAAGAGCAACAGTATGTGTATGTGTTTCTGTAGGTCCTGTTATATTATAGAACAGACCGAAATAGGCAAACTAAAGATAGAATACAGAATTTCTGAGGAATTCAAAATCTAACAGTAATTAGAAATAGATTTGAAAGCACAGAAGATTGTCCTTCAATGCTTAGAGAGAAAGTTAATACTACTGGAGATGATCAGAGACATTGCAAAAGTGAGATGGTATCAATAACTCAGAATATATTGATTGTAGGAAATCAATATATTGTATTGTAGGATGTAGACATTTATTGATTGTAGGAAAACAATTATGAGTCAACTTGTAAAAGGACAGCGCACCTTCCATAACAAGCCTTTTACTGGAGAACAAAATCGTGAAGAAATCCAAACCCCCATTTCAACACTCAGGATTCAAAAATCAGGTATTGACATTTTTTTCCAGGGAATTATTAAAAGATGGAGAAATAAACAGAGTCAAAATCATTTCACAAATTACTTTCACTAATTTAGAGCTTCAGAAAAATTCCTGAAGTCCTGATAGGAGGAAGTCCTACAACCGTTTTTGAGAAGAGGGGAGAAAAGTGAGATGTAACCATAGTGAAGTGTCCCATCTTATTATTTTCTACAGAGTTTCAGCCTTTCACTTTTCAAAGACCTACTCATGTCTCAGCTAGTTTGGGAGAATATCAGCTGGATTCCACACAGAAAGCCTACCTGGGATCAAGTGTTTTCAGTTCCACAATTACCTAGTAGAAGATGGGAAGATAAGTAAAGCATATTTTCTCAAGACTTTAAAAAAAAACAACTTCTGATAACAGGTTGTGAGATGGTCTCCAGGTTGAAGTGACATAATTGTAAATCATACTAAAATTACTAGGAACATCTGTATATCGATATAGAGTGAAATCTCTTCCACTTCTTTGAGTAATTTTGGATTCACAGTGTCTGTGCTTTTCTTAGTATACCCTCACATGGATATGGAAAACTATTGATATCAGCTTGTTAAGCAGTTTAAATACTAAAAAGCCTTGATTTCTGGTAACTATTTGATAAGAGAAGAAAGCAACTAATGGAAATAAATCCATTTTTTACTTACTTTGTAAGTAAAAGTTACTTTCTCTGAAGATTACTTCTTATCTGCAACACCTGAGAAAATCTAACTTCAGTTATAAAATATTCTATTTTAAGCTGGCATGAGAATGGGAAATTAATTAAAAGGGAAGAAAAACATCAGAAATGGTTATGAAAATTAAATATTATGAATTTTGTAGTAAAAAAGAATTATATGTGAACAAGAAAGGCATATTATAAATACAAGTGAGAGAATTTCAGTAGGATAGGTATGTACTTAAGATACTAGACAAAGAAAACACATATTTTATACAAAACATGACCTAATAGCTCTGAATATGAACTCATGTAAACAACAGTGAAAATCGTATGAAAATAAATTAAGTCAAGTTAGCCACAGTATTTTCTGTTAAGATTACCAACCCGCATCTGTTACAAAATGACAGAGAGTCCTCTAGATAACCAGGTTGTACCGTCACTAAGACATCATTAAAACAAAGTAATTTCTCTGAAAAATATTAAAAGTAAACTAAAAATAATATATTCCAGTGTCAAAAAGCATATTGTAAACAAGGGAAGAACCTTTATAAGGTTCTTTGTAGTAACATTACCATTATTAGACAGATATTAACAGCATGTAGTCAAGGTAGTAATGTACAGATACACATCTAAGAAATCATTTCTGCGTCAAGTGAACTACCAGTGGCCCTAAAATAAGTGTGTAGAGTGAATGATTGCAGGATGACAGCAGAAGCCTTGGAAGCACAAAGCACAAGTACAGGTTGAAACCGGAGGGCCTAGCACTATGAACACAAATGGCCACTTATTGATCATTCTGAATGCAACCTGGGAAGGCACTGGGATTTAGAGCACAACAGAAGCAATGCCCATGGCTTAATTGTGCTGAGGAAGTCATTAGCAGGCTCTCAGACGGGTGTGTAATCCTGAAGAGTTGAAGGGGACTTTATGGTTTGAAGAATGGTGAGGGAAATCAGGAACTTTCTCTTAAATTCTTTGTCAGCAACTGCCCAGGGCTCACATAATTTAATCACATCTATAGAACTGTGTATCAGTCTATGAAACTGCCCATAACTGATCATCTGTAAAACTCTGCATCATAACCCACTGCTTATGCTGGCTCCATACTTTAGAATCAGGTATCCAGAGCAGATCATTCTGCTAATCTGTACTGCACATACTGCTACATAGGCAAGTGTTGTCTTATTATCATCAAATGGAATTGTTTTTTCACATTTGGTCTAAGGTCTTGCTGATTGTGTTTGACTTGTCTGGTTACACACCTTTGAGGATTGGCTGTTAAATGTGGATGCAACAGTCAGGCTGTAATTTTTCTTTCTATTTTTCGGATGCTAGCCTTCAGTGCTCCAATAAACTGAAGGTATTGCAAGATTGAAAAGTCCAACCTGCTATTTCACTGGAAATAAAAAACTACTGTATAACAGTTTGGTAAAAATTGTATCAAGACGATAGAGGAGTAGTTTCCAACACTAACGTTGAAGTGTGTATTGTATTATAAGCTCAACTGTACCTTCTCCTTAAAACTCTCATTAGAAAGGTTATTTCTATTTCAGATATTACCTCCTTGAACTGTGACAGCAAAATTTATTTTACCCACATTTAAAGTGATTTGGAAAAGCCATTTTTTGACACACAGACCTCAAGAAAAGGTGCTGTTCATATTGTTCAAAATTTCCACTAAAACTTTTCTATCCTGGTCTATCTCAAAAGCAGCTTATCTTCGGAACTGGAAATGAAGATTATTTGAAAAATTTGTTGATGGTTAGCATACAGGACCATTCTTCAGAGGAAAGTAAGTTTGTATAAGAAGTTATTGACTAGTAAACCAGAAATATCAGAATAAAGTATCAGACACAACCCAGTATATCAGTATATGAACTTCAAACTCAAAGCAAAAAGGCAATGTGTGCAGAGCAATGCCTCAGCTCTCGCTGTGAGCTGTGTCTAATCCCTCTGGCATTTTAGAAAGCTGATTCATTTGATTACCTAGATTACATACAAGTTTTGTACCTGGAGATGCTGCTTCATTGTGATCCCATTAAGAAAGGCAGTCAGACCCTGGAGTAAAGTATCCCTTAAAATGCCATTTAGTGAAGCTAAAACTATAATGAAAAAAGAGGATAGTATAGACAGCCCTATACCTATTCACATGGTGGAAACCCTGAGCTGGGCAGCACTGAACAGATGTCCAACCAGAGCACAGCATGCTGTGCAGATCCCATCCATGGTAAGGCAACCTTTTGGTCTTTTGAGCTCTTAAAGGATTTTCGTAAGGGAAAAACATTCTAGTTGTCACTTCTACTGTCAAACAAAAAAAAAAACATTTCACATGGTAATTTGTTGCCGCACTTTTAACGGCAAAGACACACAGGTGGCGTAATTACCGGTACTGGGTGGGAGCTGCCTGCAGATGAAGCTTACCCTGAGCCAAGGGATAGGCACGGCACAACTCTGGCTTGGGGGACGCGCTGTGTGTGCAGCACTGCACCGCGCAGGGTGGCACCTACACCGCCTCACTGCTATGGGGATCCCTAACTCCTCCATGAACAGCAGTCTCCCGCTCAGGATCACAGAAACACAAATTATTCATTTTGAATGGAAATAGAAAGGAGAAACAACCTTTTTGAACATGTGACCTTCGCTGACTTGACCAAAGTCAGACTAATCTTTAAAAAGTCCATCTAGAAAACAAGCTACTTGATCACCATTTTACAAGACTATAGCAGAACTGAAATTTTTTGCACTTATTTGAGCAACAGAGTTGTTCGACATTTAACTTGAGTGAAATTATATTTTCAAAAGGTTATGTAAAAACCTACAAAAATCTTTGTCCTAGAAAGCAAGCTCTAGAGTGTTTAGATTACCATTTTTTGTCATGCTACCTTATTCGAGTGGATTCATGCTTAGTTAACTGGACTTAAATAGGAACACAGACTATAGTCTGGGCAGGTACCAGCTGAATATTCCTCTTTCCATTTATTTCACTACTATCTGATAATTAAAAAAAAAAAAAAAAACAAAAAACCAAAAAAAAACCAGAACAAAAAACCCTCATAAAAGCAGTTTTACTACAACTTTGTACTTAGTTCACATGAAAATTAATTCTCAGGCTTTTTTTGTGATACATTATCTACTTGGAACAGTGGGGGGTTTGTGGTTCTGGTTTGGTTTTCTCAGTTTGTTAAGTCACAAAATATTGAAAAATTCTCTATAGGCTGGCATGGCTCAAATCATTGACTTAAGAGAGGCACTCTTTAGCGGTAAGACATTGACATTGAAAGTGTCTTCTTGATTTTCTTGCTGAAACATATATGTGGTAGAAAGACTATATACAGCTCTTCAGTTTATGAATTACTGCAGTTTCCATGGATACTTCTCAATACAGGCACAAGTAGTATCATTAAAGTTAAAGTTGAAATTCCCCAACAATATCACAACTAGGCATTTTCATACTCTGACACCCCCATGATTAAATTTGAATAAGCTACTTGAAATGGAAGGGAAGTTTCCACAATGTTAAATTAAAACAGATAAAAAAATCTACCCTTTTCCCCACCTCCAGAAAAATAATTTGCTTTAGCTTATGGTCTGTAGTAATCTTTAAATCATGGTCCTAACTAGGAAAGGTGATTCACTAAGGTAGCACTATGTTATTACATCTCTGTGATTTTTTTATCTACCTGCTAAATGTACTTTGTATTATTTGGCATTAGCTATGTAATTGCATACGCACTGAGCAGCGAAGCTGAACATTTCCCTAGTTCGAAATAACTCTTTGCTGCTATAAAATTTTCTTCATCACTTCTCTCTAAAGCCATTGGTGCCGGGAAGGAGTGCAGTCAGCAGACCTTTTAAGAAGGACATGATGCAATCTGATGATCTCTGACATGACAGAGCAGTTCTGACTGGCGCCATTCAGGATGGCCCTTCAAAGTGGTTGAGGGTGTAAATATCTGTCCTGGTTTCAGCTGAGAGAGTTAATTTTCTTTCTAGTAGCTGGTATAGTGCTATGTTTAGGATTTAGTGTGACAATAATGTTGATAACACATTGAAGTTTTCAGTTGTTGCCAGGCAGTTGTAGTCCCTACACTAAGTCAAGGACTTTTCAGCTTCCCACGCCCTGCCAGGTGCAGAAGAAGCTGGGAGAGCACAGCCAGGACAGCTGGCCCCGGGATATTCCATACCACAGCACGTCATGCTCCGCATATAAACTGGGGAAGTAAGCCGGGAGGTGTGATCACTGCTCAGAAACAGTCTGGGCATCAGGTTGGGTTTTTGTAGCTTCTGCACATGTGAGCAACTGGGTTGTGATTGCTGTTGTTATTGTTGTTGTCGTTGTTGTTATTATCCTCTTCCTTTGTTATCCTATTAAACTGTCTTTACCTCAACGCATAGGGTTTTTTCCATTTTCCTCCCCATTCCCTTGCGGGGATGGAAGGGTGAGCAAGCAGCTGTGTGGTGCTCAGTTACCGGCTGGAGTTAAACTACAACAATATCTTAGACTTCTGTTTTCCTGCTTCCCAACAGAAGCTATTCACAAATGAGAAAGATGTCCCATGTGTTTAAGTGTCTGTGGGAAGGGGGTTGGTTTTTGTTTTCCAGCTGCCACATCCACCCCACACTCCAAAAGTCAGCTAGTTTTTACCTCTTCCAGCACCTATATTTTGCAGCCCACATTTTGCAGCCAGCCACATGAACACAAAGCCTATATTGCTGTGATACTGAATACTTTTGTTGGCAGTGAGCTTCCATGGAGGGAAGAGACTGGAGCACCATAAAGAATTGTGACTGCACATTAATGCAACACTCAGCTAGCCTGAAAAGTACGAAACATAACTGTTGCAACTGAAGTGATGGATGCTTAAGAGGATGATTGATAAAATGCTAGATAATAGACTAATGAGCAACATGTGTATTATCCGGCAGTGAATTAGCAAGAATCCACACAAAGTCACCAGTCATATTATACAATGAGGATGTGCATGATGGAAAACATTATTTATATAGCATTTGAAGATGTCCCACGTGAACTGAATGCCAAAGTGCTGCTAGCACTGAGAGCATTCTCTGTTTGACTTCTGGCTAAATCAATTAACAAGTCAATAAAAGCATAAAAGTTTCATGGCAGAAGACAACCTTTAGAAAAAAAAATTGGTAGAATATACAAAGGCCTGTTAAACTGAACTGATTAAAGATGCATAGGCACAAGGAACCCATGGGCTCATTCCTTCGAGCTTGGTTTGCTGGAGAGCTAGACCTTACCAAACATTCTTTTGCAAATGGTATGTAGTGCTTTCCTTTTGTTTATCATTATTGCCTGAATAAAGATGCCTACATATAAAATTCAATCTTGAGTTGCAGTCCCTACAATATCCAGGTATAATTATGAATTTGGAGAGAGATAAGAGCTGTTTAGAGTAATGCAATACCATTCAGAGAAAATTATAGGATACTTTTCAAAGGAAAGCCTTATAAGAAAATGTATTTTTATTTTTTAATTGGGATTTCATCTTTGGTTCTGTTTCTTTTTGTTCTCTTCCTTATCAACCAAGCCTGATAATGACTCCAAATCTCTGTTGGACTGGCAACAATGCAAATATTTCTCTTCACTGCTGACTTGACACATCAGCCTTTCATTGTTTTTCCAAGTCTCTTTAAACTGAAAGCAGACTGGCTCCCTTTTCTCTGAGCATGAGGTAATGTTTTAGGAGCAATCTTCAGGCACTTACCCCTGCATATGCTAGGTCAGACATTCATCAATCTGCCTAGCTATAATGACTTCCATAGCACCATACTGACCTACCTTAACCACATACATGGTCTCACTGCATTGCTGGAGATAAGTATATAAACTTCATTCCAAGGGATCAGTTGAAGGTGTGACGCTAAAAAATTTGTTTGATTTGTGCTCTGCCTGACACTGCTGTGACGATAATCTTTAATTCCTAGTGGTGTGTCACCTTCCTAAAACTAACAGAACTGGCTAACTTGACATGACAAGACATGGTCAAAGACGTGGCTCCAGCACCTTGGAATAAATAAGATCTAGCTGACTCATATGCAGCATTTGAGGGAGGCGAATGTCTTTTCCTTGAAAAAGGTATCAGTAAAAATAATCTAAGAAAAAAAAACAAAACAAAACAAAACCATGCTGTCTAACACTATTCTTCCCCTTCTCAATAATAGATTAAAATCTTAATTATCTCTTCAAGAGTACTCCCAGTTCAACCTCCACAGTATTTCCTGTAACCTCTAATGCAATTTTAAATAGGTTTCTTTCTCCTCTCAGGTTTTTGGTTTTGGGTTTGTTTTTTGTTTTTTTTTTTTTTTCTTGCACTGTTGCTTTGTCACTTTTTGAGATCCTTTTATTCTAGGAAAAAGTCTGATCAAGTACCTGTTGAAAATCTCTTCCTTCCCACAAACCAGAGTTGAAGCTGTTCTTTCTCAGGTGTTTTCGATACTCCACAATTTATCAGTTATAAATTCAAAGAAAAGCTATTCTAAAATGAGTTAGTACCAAAAGAGGACTCGATATACAGCCAGAAGCTCTGAGAACATGTATTTCTCATTCAGACTTCTGTTATTTTCTGAGAGAAAACCACAGCTATGAAAAATCAAATTTGAAAAGAAATAGTACAAGAAGAGGTATAGAATAATATCAAAAAAAAGGTCATTGGTATGTATTTGTTTTGTTAATTTGTTATATAATACTTATGTCACCAGTATCATGACTTAGTATCATGAGTTGAAGATGATTTCACCTGAGGACCCAGTCTGATCCATTGACGTTACATGTCTACATACTTCATCTCTGTGTGCGCATCTGTACATGAGAGCTGTTGAAGGTTTCGTTTGGTGAGATTTACAAAGATAGAAAACTAGATCTCCTCCTGCACCACTGGTTGTTTTGCTACTGGCTTTAACAGACTGTCCGACAGAAGGAATAAGCCGTACACTCAGATGACTGTAAAATGCTAAGTTTACCTACTTCTCCTTTTAACAAAGTGCAAACAGCATGTGATAACATAGAATCAAATCTCTCAGTAAATGAAATTCAAAATAGAGATTGTATTACCTCCTGAAATGGAGATAAATGAATGAACAACACTCAACGGCCTCATAGGTGGTAGGATTATTCTGCTTCTTACCAAGTATCTTCCAGTCACTGCTAGCTAGGATTTCAGGGAATCATACAATCCTGCCTTCAGGTTAGTCCCATCTGGAGAATCCTCATTTCACCAGAAACAACCCACCTGCAGCTCTTATAAACATACAGACAGATTTCAAAGAACCAAAATTTTGAATGACGACTATGATTTTCAGGGGATCCTGTGCAAATCTGAAGTACAATGTAGATTCAAATGTCTCTTTAGAGTTTAAGAAAAGCCCATCCTACATACTCAAGGAAGAATTCTAGGAAGCCTTTCAACAGCTTCACCTGACCATGATACCACTCTCTCCATCAGGGTTCATGCAAAACAAACAAGTGCCAATGTCAGCTCTCAGAAATTTAAAGGAACTGTAATTAATAGCAATAATGATTCCGTCATTTTAATAATTCAGAAAGGCTGAATTTACAATGTTTACTCCAGCTTTGTTACAATCATGTCATCTGTAAATAATAATCAGGCACTGAGTTTAGACCTTAATATTGCATCATACTTCTTTGCAACTTAATTATGTAATTATATTCTAATATATGTAGTATATTCAAATTTTCCTGTAATGTAGAGGATCTTTATACACTTGATAAAGTGATGGTACATAAATACAATCCTCTCCACTAAACCACCAGCTGGTCTTATAAAGGAGAGGTTTGAAAGCATCAAGCATTCTCAACTACAGACATTCCAAACCCAGATTTCTCTCCTTTTTTCAAACTTCATATTAGAGGTCAGGCTTCTGCTTCCCCTACATTGAATGTTTTTCCACTGCTATAAGCAGCATAATTTTCCCGGACATTATCAATGGGTGCAAGAAAATGTTCCATATATTCTTATTCCTTTACAATACAATGTTTCCAAGGTAACTGTACCCAGGAGATCTACTAATAGCAAAAAGTGGAAAATAATGTAACTTCTATTTTAAAATCACTTTTCTAAAAGGAAGAGGAATCACATTGCCACAAAATTTTTCTTTCATAACTCTGTCAGTCTCTTTAACAAAATCAAAGAATTCAAAATTTAATGCTGAGGATATATATATAATCATGTTGGCAACAGATAGAGAGATGTATTGGGATGTATTGTATTATAGTGTTAAGCGTTAGCTCAAAAGAAAGAAATTGGATAAAACTTCGTTATGTTTTACGGATGGTCAAAATGTTTCCGATAAAAGAAGATCCAGAACAAACTTCTGTCCAACTGTCAAACAAAACCTGTACATGCATTTTTTTAAATAAATTTTAGGTTTTAATTGTTGCTAGAAATGGTTTAACAGTCCTAGACAGTATTTCAGTAAAACATTGAAAACCAAGCTGAAAAATAAAACATGATTTAGAACTCTATCGTTCTACCTTATGAAAGTTTGCATTAGACTGCCTCATGAGAGCTTAAGACCATCATGTAGGCCAAGATTTCCAGCAGGGTTAACTCTCCTATGGTACCTAAAGGCACATACAAACCAAACAACTGCAAATGCAATTACTTATGCAAACATTTACTCAATTGCTTTGGGGAAATACGAATTTTTATGCATACAATCACAGTGCTCATGTTATACTACAAGTCTTTAAATACAGCCTATTGCAAATTCTTAGGTTTCAGTAAAATGACAAAAGTCCTCAGATTAGAGGATTTTGGGGGGATCTATGCTAGTAAGCAGCTTAACTTAATGGTACATAAAATGATCACACTTTTTTAGTGAAATACTAACAGAGAAATAAAATAGGCAAAGCATGCACTCAAAACAAATGTTTTTTAATAGTTCCTATGCCAATGATCGAACATTTTAAAAAGAAAAAAAAAAAGGAAAAAAATTACTATGATCTGCAAAGGGAAGGCAGTAGAAATCCAACAGCTGAATCATCAGAAGTGGACTAGACTGAACTTTTTGCACGTTATAATAAGGTCTATGGGGACTAAATGAAGGAAGGAAATGATCTACTGGTCATTTATTTACCTGATTTCTCTGATTCTCTGATACACAAATATTTTTGTATATTAAAAATGTGATAATTTAGTTGGTATATATTCATGCATTTGCATTTCAAAATATCCATCTGAAGCTGGTAACAGAATAAATTGGATTCAGCTTTCAATTTCAGCCAGAAACATGAAAACATAGCCTTAGATCTATAGGAGTTCTAAGTACCTACTGTGTAATAAGAAGATATTTTAGGTTATGCCATTAAAGGAAATAGTTAACAGTTGAGAAGACACTATGTTTTAGTTTTCCTCATTCCCTTTTCAGTCTGATCCACTGCTATTTACTATGTTTGCCTAAAATACAACTTTCCAAAAGAGATCTTTACGGCAGGTGAACACAAGCCAAGAACCAGACAGTGTCAGGCAGTCTGATGGTAAGCTGCGGTTCACACTTCATTGTAACACAGAGGAGGAAAACAAGCCACTTTTGGTGTCAGCCCTTGTCCATATATCTCCACCATGACATGATGCTATGCTGACTTACTCAGCACTGTTGAATTAAGTGCAGTGCAGTAGACCTGTCATTTAAATACAGGAACAAACTGCAGAGTCTAAGCCACTGTGCAAGCAGAATTAATTTTTTTCAACCAAGATATTACACTTAACAGCTTAAACAGAAATTATAGTCAAGCTAGACAGAAAATGATGCATTATAAAGCATTTCCTACAAAAGGAGTTGAAACACACATTAGTTTTGGCTCATAAAGATCCTTCTTGGCAGACTAGATTTTACTACTTTTGCCCTGACTTCCTGAAGTCTGAAAAATATTTATGATCCAGGACTTTCCAAGAATATGTGATAAAAGTAGTGCAACAAATGTTGAAGAAAATAATGCAGTATTACATTTTTGAACCATGGAGATTTTCAATGTAAAAATCCTAAGAAAACAATATATCCAGGGACACATGATACACAGAGGAGGAAACTGTAATTGTACATAAGATAGAGAGCTAAATGTTTGCATCCCAGGTTCTTACGAAAACATAGGTACTGCAAAAGCAATGTACAAGGGCACTCTGAGGCGATCAGAGCAGCAGAGAGCAGGAGGGTTGCAGTGTTAGGTGTTCTTTGGTGTGGTGTACAGAGACAATCATACAATTTACATTAACATCATAGGCTAGCAGGAGAATGAAACCCTTTTGTAAATAACAAAAAGGCATAAATACTAAAACGCAGTGACAAAAAGGCATGAATTAATTGGTAATCTGAGATTTTAGGCATAAGGCAAAAATAAATGTAAAGACAGAAGGAAGGCAGGAAGGAGGACTAACTGACGTGAGGTTTGAGCTGGAACTTTACATACTCATCCACCAAATTGGGACGTTCATGCACAGGCAGAGCCAAATAACGACTACAGACTAGTGTATAGAAGATCCTCAGAGCATGCCTCATCAGGGACTCTTGAGTCTCCATGATGAGGATGCTCCATGACCAGCATGTTACCACTGTAGCTGGCAATCAACTCCACGGATAACTAATGCATCATAAAAACTCCTTTGCTACTTTTAAGTGTGCAGCCATTCTCCTTGTTCTCAGATTAGGGAAAACTAGAGCTCTTACTGCACATCTATAAGCCAAACACAATTTCACTCACTCTGTCATGTTCCCTGCTTTCTCTCTCCTCCCTTCAAAGCTTGACCCCCAAAACAGAACACTCTCAATGTCATGGTTTAACCCAGTGGGCAGCTAAAACAACTGCACAGCCATTTGTTCACTCCCCTCCTCCCAGTGGGATGAGGAAGAGACTTGAAAATGGAAAAAAAATAAAACTCATGGGTTGAGATAAACACAGTTTAATAGAATAGGAAATAATAATAATAATAATAATAATAATAATAATAATAATAATAATAATAAATAGTAATAGTAATAATACAAAACAAGTGATGAACAGCATAATTTCTCACCACTTGAAGTCAATGCTCCATTAGACCTCAAGCTGCTCTGCTTCCTGGCCCACCCCCCCATGATGTCAGAACATGACATCATATGGTATTGAATATTCCTCTGGCCAGCTGGGGCCAGCTGTCCTGGCTGTGCCCCCTCTCAGCTTCTTGGACACCCCCATCTTCTTATTGGCAGGCCAGTATGAGAAGCTGAAAAGTCCGTGGCTGCTTGGCAACAACTAAAAACATCAGTGTGTTATCAACATGATTCTCATTCTAAACCCAAACCACAGGACTATACCAGATGTTCAGAAGAAAATTAACTATCCCTTCCGAAACCAGGACACTCAACAAATCCCCTCAGGATTTCATTGCCAGACTGTGATGGCCTTGTGCACATGCATAATTTCACTGGAAGGGCAAGAACTGTTTGAGATGAATGTACCAGCAATTCACATGATGCTGTAGTATTATATTATCGTATTACTTAAAAATAACGATATCTCACTTCCTTTCTCATTGTAACTCAAAGGAATGAAAGTTTAAAATCCTTTATCCATATTGACTCTCAGCATTTTTTCCTGAGTTGTCACATTTAATCTTGAGCCCAGCAGAGTTTCTGTGTTATTCCTACCACTTTTACAACTCTTCACCATAAAAATCCATCTACCACTTGTTCATTTTTCTACCTCTGACAGCCTTGAAATCCTTCATGGTCTTCCCTAATCTGAACAATTAGCAGCTATCAACTCTCTCGTCAGTCCAGTCAATGTACTTTCCAGATAATTAATACACACCCTTAACCCCTTAAGCCCCAACAATCTCCAACAACACAGTTGTACGCAAATAGCTTAATTTATTGCAGCCATCAGATTACTTTAACATATGCTAGAAATGGGATCAGCAGGAAAATCAAAGTTGTTTGAAGATATGTCTATATATCACCCTTTGAGATTAAAATCCAAGCAAAATAATAGAATGTTACAGATAACCACTGAAACATAATCAGCTACTTAAAACTTCTTTGTACCAAGTTTCTGCACCTTTTTCAGGTCTTTCACCTAGCACCTTACTTGATCTCACCCTATTGTCACTAGTACTCAGACCCTCCACCAAATCAGCAATGTTGGCAGCAGCAGCAGTGACATGGAGTAAGGCATGGACATGAGTCTCCTTCCTCAGAGAACCACTCAGAATAAAAGTCCTTTGGCATAGCCCTTGCTACAGTCCTGTGAACACTGCAGGTGATGGGAGAAAAACTGTCCGTTACTGAAAACCAAAGTCATATTATTCTATACGTAGAAGACCTTCTTATAGCATTTAAAGTCTGTTTTCATCACTTGTTACCAGTCTTTATCAGACACTTGACATAAAGTCTTTCCAAATGTCTGTAAAAGATGGAGTCGCAGTAACATTATATTAGAAAGTAGATATAAATTGATTACTTTCCCTGTTGTAATGGAATTGTCAAGTAACTGGAGCATCCATACTGCTATCAGAGCTGACATTGAGCTTGTTATTGCTCATAAGAGTATCTATAAATGTTTGGCTTTAATCAGACATAGACTTTTTTTTTAATTACTTGATATCAAGTATCAATGAAATCACTAACATAGATCCTCAGTTTCTAGCTGAAAGGTTGGGCACGTCTCCAGAGATACAATATTCTCAGACCAAAAAAGAAATTCAGCTGATCTAGCACAAGAGAGAACATTTATTTATTTAAATTAAAGATTTTTGGAGATGTTTCCCCTGCTACATATCATCAGCAACCTGTCAGCTAGCCTGTCTACGCTTCACCAACTAAATGCACAGCGAAAGAAAAAAAAAATCAAAAGCTTTCACATTGAGAAAGTTAAGCATCCTTTGAAGCCAGCTATTTTGTAAAACAGCAGCACTATAACATACAAATAATATTAATGTATAAAATAATTGATTCACTTTGTAACTGAACGTGATTCAATGGGTCTTCAATGGGTCTGCAATGGGTCTTCATTAAGAATAAAAAATAAATAGTACTGTATTTCACTCTTCTTCAAGCACTTTAAAATGAAGCTTTACCACACTATCAGGTTAATGGGAGATCATTTGGAAATATCGCTTACTCTCTGATGAAGCTAGCATCATCTTGCAAACTAGTCCTTAATCCAAAAATCAAACTTGCAAAACGTTTGAAAGAGTAGCTCAGAAAGCATACATACAACTATATGCACATGCTATTAAAAACAAAACCATATCATTCTACTTGTACTCAAAAAACTGCAAAGAGCAAAAATTTCCTGCTGAGGTGCTTATCCAGAATCATGGCAACTAAAGCTAACGGGGCTCTGAAGAGGCCATGTACTTTGTTCTGTTGCTCCTTGTGTTTTGCAACTGTCTCTTGCATGCTCAAAACTCCCCCCCTTGTGTTTCCTTATTATCTTTTTTTTCTTGGTTAAATTATTCCAGTTCCTTCACTCTTTGCACACAGTCTGCCCACTGTTTATTCTCTCTGCTCTCCTACACACACTCTGTGGTGTGCTGCCTCAAACTGGATGCTCCACTTTTACTGATATCTCACCAAACTGAGTACAGAAGAAAACAACGTTTTGTGTCACAGACATCCCTTTGGTTGTGCCTGTTGTTTATTCCAATGGCATGATGCTCTTGACTTACAGTCAGATTAGCTAGAAATTCCATGTCCTTTCCCACAAAACTTACTTGTTCTCCAGAGTTTGTGCAGTTGATTACTAGTGCTGAAATGTAAGATTGCGCTTATCAATACTACATTAGTGCAGTATCAGCATTTTTTTTATGATTTTCCAAGGATATTTCAAATTCAGATCCTTTCCTCTAATGTGTTTATACCTTTAACAGGCATATTCTTTATTCCATTATTTATGTCTTTTTTATGGTCCTAAAAATGACCCTCCCAGAATGCACTAGATATATTTTTTTGTGACAGTAAATCACTGATAAGATCCCTTTGAGTGCAGTTAATCAATGAGTTTTACATTTACCTTCTAATAGTTTCATCTAGACTATGTTTCCCTAGCTTATTTATGAAGATGTCAAAAGAGAGAGATATCTCTTACTACATTCAAGATGAATGACTTCTATGGGTTTGTAACTCACAACAAGGCCTGTTAATCTGTCAAAAGGAAATTAGCTGGTTTTTGAGAAATCCATGTTGCCTGGTAGTGCAACATGAAGGGTAGTGCACCCTTCAGGTGCTTGCAGATAGTCTGATTATTTTTAGAGATTGAAGTTGAGTGGTTTATCTAAAATTTCTTACCTTGCCTCTCCCTTCCACCCGTATATTTTCTTCCTCACGATATTCCAGCACTTTATTTCAGAAGATAAAAATCCTCAAAGATAACAGCTGACAGTTCTGAGATGGCATCAGTCATTTCTTTCAGTTGATCATGCCCCATGTATAACATGTCATCAGCCTTTCCATTGTGTGGGATTTGTCACGCCTCATACTTTGATAACAGCCACTGCCATGAAAATTAAATATATTTTTGAAGTCACACACATTTTTGAACCATGAATCCACTAATGTCAGTTCATAATGAATTCTTCATTTTGCGAAATAAAACAAAGCAATGTCATACTTTAAAATAAATAATTCTTGTTCTATTTAAAACTAATTAATCCCCCTACTGTCTTTATGTGTGTGTAATAAAACAGGTACTCAGAGACACTTAGAATAAGATAGAGGAGGCTGATTTTTCTAATCTTTAGGTCAACTTAGGGTCACACAAGGTGTCTGACATCTTTAGTCTGTACAATGAAAAAAATCTTACTGCAGTAGTTTCTTCCTTTGGTAGTGTAAAAGGCTGGAGTAAAAAGGAGGTCAATAGCCCCCCTAGACAGAGCACAGACAGAACGGCAGAAAAGCTGTCCAGAGTAGTTATGCCTGATATACCAAGACATAACTTCGGGGCTGACAGGGACCTTATAGTTCTTCCCACCTTCCTGATTCCCTGAGTGAAGGAAGACCAGCCCATGGATCTCCCAACTCCACAACCATCACCACCACAACCTCCCACTCTTTGTTTTTCACAGTAATGAGTCCTACATACATGGAAAGGAAGCAACTCCAGGCATGACTGGATGCTTGGTAAAGTACAGCCATGGGAGCACACACCACGGAGATTCTTGCAGCAGAGTCTAAAGCTAGACTCTTGGCCCTTGGAGTTAAGGTTATGTGGCCTATGACACATCACTGACATTTAGACAGATTTACTTAAAGAGAAAAATATCAATTCTAGAAAATTCATGAAAAGGGACAAAGCTGTTACTGCACTGTAATATCAGAAATGCTTTAAAAAGCATTTGTTACACATGGAAAATTCAAAGGGCAAGCTTATAATTTAGGTTTTGTTTTCAGTGAATATGGCATTTGAGGTGGGATTAAAAGTAATCACTGAGACTATGGAAATGATTATGCAAAAAACTACAACACCCATTTTTTCTTTGATATTTATGATATCTCTGAATGCATTCATTATATGCAAATATTCACTGACTAGTTTACTCAAAGAGTTAGTTATGCTCTCTGTGTTTACTGTTCATTCTTGATATTCAATGTTTGTTGATTATGGTGTGCAAGGAGCCTTTCAAGCCATACTGATTTTCATTCCTGACTGGCATGACTGAAATTTGTTATCAGAATCTTCTAATATTTAAACAAAACAGAATATTTTACAATATAAAAAAAGAAAATTAAAAAAAAATCAACAGATGGGTCACAAAAATTGAGACTGTTCTTGGATTTTTTGCCATTGCTATGATTCAATAACAAAACATAGCTCATCTGCATTAACTTGAATAAGTAGAAACCAGAGAAACCCTGATTTCTGGAATGTTTATTAGTTTAAAAAAAATTCTATGTCATTTAAAGAGTTACCTGTCTAGCTCTAGCAGCACACTCACACTCCTGAGATACATAAGAGATGAAGGAATATACATTTTGGCATTACATTTATGCAGAATTTATTAATATACTTTAGCATTTCAGAGAGGTAATTTCAAAAAACAAAAGGATAAATAATCAGATTAAAAAGTACAGTCCATGTTTCTTGCACATTAGGTTGTATCTTGATTTTCATTAAGACTATCTAATCACCAGGTGAACGTAACCCCACCAACAAGACCTCATGTATTCCATTAATCTCTAGAACTATACAGAAGTATGGATGATACCTTTCAGCTATCTCACATTTAAAATGGTATCTAAAACATATTTTCAAAAGAGTATTTTTAATACAACCAGAGGGGAAAAAACTATTGAGTTTTCTACATTACTGTTAAACCTACCTTCCCTTTATCTCTTCTTTAGATACCATATAAACTAAGAGTCCTCTAATTTCAACACTTCTATCTGTAGATAGTGGGAAATAATTTCAACTTTTACACGCATTCTGGTTCAGATCTTCAGCACCACTGATGTTAGAATGATTTATTCCTGTTAAGATTCTTGTTTAATACATATTATATATACATATTATTATATACATAACACAAAATCAAACCCACATAATATGATTGCTGGAGGGAGTGGATTGAAGGCAGCATCCTGTCAGGAGTTACAAAGAGGCTGAGGGTGACAATAAAGTAGGAGAGCAATAGAGAAAAAAGACTTAAAAGGGAAAGGAATATTATTATTACCGCAAGATCTGCAGAGTACTGTAAGGTTTGGAAGCTACTTTCTAGGACTTGTTATATCTTTTCATATAAAAAGAAAGTGAGCAGGGCATACATGTTAACTGTTAGCTAAGCATATTATTGTGGTGAAGAAGTGTGAAGCAACAATAAATGAAATTTGTCTGAATTATTCTTTCAGATCCCACTGAGGAACAAACAGCCACAGAGGTAATACAAAGCATGGTAAAGATGGTTTACAGCAGTATATTGCAGTTACAGATCATGCCACTGTCATTTAAAATGAAAGCCTTAAAAGTCTATACTTTAAAATGGTACACTGCCTGTAAAATACATGAGTTGCCTCTCCTACAAACAGCACAGATACTTTTCACGCTTTCATAATACATAGCTCTGGCCTCACACAGGTTAATTACAATTTTTGAGGGCAGAGAGAAAACACTTCTTTTAAAATATTACAGTAATCTTTTCTGCTTGCCATAGAGCTTATCCATCAGCTGCAAAGCTGCTTTATTTTGTAAGGAACTCATTCAACCCATATTGAAGTCAAAAGCCAGACTGGCAATGGGAACTAGCTTGGGATCTTAATAACTTTTTGACCCTTGGCAGCATCCCAGTTGATGATTGGCTTCAAAGGTCTAAACTTCTTGACACTGATTTCATTTTCCCCTCCTTTGAAAGAAGTGGGCGAGTAAAAGGTATTTTTTGACATGTCTGTCTAAAGCATAAGGACTATGGCTGACAGCTCCATTCCTGAAGCACAATGGCACATCCTAAATGCAGGAAAAAAGCCTATCTGTGCACAACTTATTTTGAGCCAGCCTGAGGCTAAGGAGTGAACTTCTAAAAGCACCAAGAACTGCCTCTAATCTTGCCAGCCTCCATCTTTCAAAACATTCTGCTAGAGCCTTGCCATCTCAGAACATGTGGTTTCAGAAATGCATACATTAAAAACCTAGGCCCCTATCAAAACAAAGAATTACTCCAAAACTGAAGCTGCCTCACCTACCCCGTGCCATCTGGGTGAAGATGGGAGAGAATAAGCAATTAGTAGAAAACATCAGATTTGTCATTCATTGTGCTGCTTTTGGCAGGAATAGAGTTATTTTTCTTTACAATAGCTAGCATGGGGCTATGTTTCGGATTTGCGCTGAAAACAGTGTTGATAACACAGGGATGTTTTTGTTACTGCTGAGCAGAGCAGAGCCAAGGCCTTTTCTGCTTCTCACCCCACCCCACCAGCGAGGGGGCTGGGGGTGCACGAGGAGTTGGGAGGGGACGGAGCCAGGACAGCTGACCCCCACTGACCAAAGGGAGATTCCATAACATATGATGTCATGCTCAGCATATAAAGCTGGGGGAAGAGGAAGGAAGAGGAGGGACATTTGGAATGATGGCATTTGTCTTCGCAAGTAACTGTTATGTGTGATGGAGCCCTGCTGTCCTGGAGATGGCTGAACACCTGCTTGCCCATGGGCAGTAGTGAATGAAATCTTTGTTTTGCTTTGCTTGTGTGCACAGCTTTTGCTTTGCTTATTAAACTGTCTTTATCTCAACCCATGAGTTTTCTCACTTTCACTGTTCCGATTCTCTCCCCCATCCCGCTGTGGGGGGAGGGAGCGAGCGGCTGCGTGGGGCTTAGCTGCTGGCTGGGGCAAACCCACAACTTTCATCAAGCCTAAATTACATTTACTTCCATGAAAGGTGGAGGTCTGGAAGTGGGAGGAAGAAGCAGAATATGCAGTTGAGGAACAAGGCACAATGGGAAACAGGGTATGAGTGGTATGAGTGGTGAAGCACCCAGGCAGAAGGAATGAAAAAATATTTCTAGCATAAATTAGAGCTGCACCTGTAAGGCCAAGATGAGCCTTGCCCAACCACCCTCCCTCCCCTTACACGATGTCCCGATCTGGAACCAGGAAAGCCATAGGGAATAAGTGCAATAACTGTACAGGAGGCTTTGTTTCAAGAAGTGAAAGGTACCATGAGTTCACCTTAAAAACATCATCCCAATGCACTGCTGAATTTGGAAGTTGTTTACTTAGGTGTTTCTTTATGTTAAGTGGCTAATAAATTCAGAAGTCTCAAAAAAATTAACAGTGGATAGATAAATAAACAGTGCAACAAAAAGCTATTTATAGAGCTCCAAAGTGGAGGGGTTGTGTAGTACTACAGGTTTCTTTGGGTGAGGAGTGTAAGTTTGGAACACGGTGGTTGCAAAAATTTTAAATGGCAAATGATCTGAGAATTTAGTGATTTTGGTTACAGAAAAAATTATACTGTATGTATAACATGCAGACTATTGCTAAACTGTCTATAATGATACACAAATTTATAAGGTAACTCAAAAGAGCTGAAAAGAACAAGAAAACATAACTGAACATCAAGTAATGACTTCAAAGATGCAAATCTGCAACATCTCAAACTCCCTCAACTGTTTAGCTAAGTGATACCCTAACCACATGCTATGTCAATATGCAGGTGTTGTATTTATCTCAATGAATAGACTAGAGAGCTTGCACAGTACATAAAATGTCTGGCAGGCTTCTTTCCACATCAAAACACAAGAGAGGAAAGGTGCAAATGTCTAGGATTTCATAACAGATAACAAAATGACTCATAGATTATGAAATCAAATGCAAGAATTAAAAAAAAAAAATTCTTTGAGATGGATTCAAACCATACCAAATAACAGCCAGTCTCAATTAAATAGTCCTCAGACTAGAAATTCCAACAGCTTGTGCAGAGTAAGAAAGCAAAGCTGAAAGACCTCAGTCAAAATCATAGTTAACAAAACAGCTATAACATCCTTTCCTCTTTTCTGTTAATTTGCTGCAGTCAGCATAAATGCACGCTGTGTAGAGGAATGTCTTATGGCACAAATTTTGAAAGATATTTAGTTTTCATTCACAAAAACACCATTTCCCCTAAAAGGAGAGACAGACATTTGCTTCACAAATATAGATACATTTCTTCAAACAGGGAAATTACCTTAATAACATTTACTTAGTTTCTTCCTCCAAAATATGGGCTAAATAACTATTGTATAAACTAAGTGTGTAAATATGAAAAAGCTGAAATACTAATTCATATCTAGTCCTATCAGCCTGAAATAATGATTGGTTTATGCTTCTTTCTGCAGACAGAGAAAAAACATTCTTTTTTCTCTCAATGAAAAGGTCTCTGGGAGTAATGAAAAGTCTTGGGAGTAGGAGAATAGTGTGTTTTTTTTCTTTTAAATAGCATTAAATAACGTAAATTATTTTTACTGAGATCTGTTCAAAGATACAAAAAAAATCCTTTACAAGTTATTAGCATTCCCATCTAACTCTCAAGTGTCATTTTCACACACTAACCAAAAATATTCCATGCAATCCAGTAGGAAGCATTCACAGAATTGGAGAAATTTCCTCTGATTGCAAGCTGAATGAGCCTAGCAGTGAGATTTGTAAGCTTAATTTAATAAAGGAATACATTTGGATACTTGTCCAACGACTACCCAAATTTGTTGAAAAAGACACTGGACTTCTTGAGTGCAATGAGATACCACAAGGATACATTCAGACACTAAAATAGAATACATGCACACTGTATACCACCAGCAAAACGATTGAAGCCTGTATGTCAATAACTATAGGTATGTTCTTGCCTCCGAAAATGCTAAGTACATATGTCTAACATTCTCTATTGTGACCATGTCAGGAAAGGCTTTTTTAAAAATGTCTTTCTTTGAGTAGAATATGCAGGCACTGCAAATTGTACTACTTCTCATCACAATTTCCAGATTTTGCATATAAATAATTTTGAGGGGGGCATTAACCAAAAGAACCCCAAAACAAAACTTCAAACAGCACAAACGACACTTTGTTCACTGCTCATTTCCAGCTGAGCCAAGATGAGAACTGCAGAAACACTGGAAAGTCCTGGAAACACATGGCCTGCATGCACTCAGGCACATATTCCAATTCCAATAACTGATCTATTAAACCCAAGCCAATACACTTTCATCATTAAACCACAAAGGTTTATCCCTGAAACTGTTTCAGAGAAATCATTCAGACAGCTATCTGATGTAACAAAGCAGTTAAAATTATATTCTTAAACGTTGATATGACTTGGGGAGCTTACCAGAGACCTATATAAGTAATCTGAAATGCAGGGCATGACGAGAAATAACCCACTGAGTGTAGTCACAGAATAAAAACGCGATCATCAGTAGCAGTGAGCTCCTGTCAGTCACGCTTGTCTACAGTTCCTGCAGGAGAGAGCATATTTGCTCAGATTCCCATATTTATTTGCCTGCCGTGCTTGTTTTGATATCCACCTGACAATCTGCGCAGAATGAGTGGCACGGGCAAATGCTGAGGAGTGTCAGGGCTGAGATGAGCTGAGGGCTGACTGTATTACCATTTTAAATGGTCTGCCTGCCGAGTGCTGTGATTTCGTTCCTCCCTTACCTGTCACGCTTCATTAACCAGCTCTCACTGCAGCCCTGCGCTGCCGAGAGCCCCGCTCAGCCCCTTGTTCTGGATGACAGCTGAGGTTACCTCCTCCTCCAGCAGCAGATTCCCCATTTTCCTTCCTTCCCTACACCCTACGCCGAGGGCGCTTGTGCCTGCGTGTGTGCAAAGGCACATGTATATGCTGCGATACATTGCACGACTGAACGTGCCTGGGCTATGGGAGGTTGTTTGCTGTCTTCAGCCTATTAAGCAAGAAAGCCTGGAGCGCTTTGAGGACCGCTCCTAGGCTAGGACGCAGGAGAGAAATACTTTGTTCCTCGCTGTGCCTTCCATGACGCCTCTGAGGCAAGAGAGACAGGTCGTAATACATGGAGCCTGCAATTCGCATCAGGGTTTAGACAGCAGGCTTGCAGCAGCAAAACACCACCTGCAGCAAAAGCAAAGGAGTTCTCTCTCTTTACATTTATAATTTATATAACGACAGACAAATTAAACAGTACCAACAAACAGGTAGTACAAAACCTGACAGTGTAGATACACAGTGGTACAACAACTGCTTTTTTTCCAGTTTAACATTCTGTAGTTGCATTACCTTCTCCAAAACAATCAATTCTCTGAGATGAGAGCAAAGGCCCATTTTTGATGGGTGCCATTTGGGAGAACAGTGATGTTTCAGTTTTAGATGAACATTCACAGATTTTTCATCTGACCTCTGCATAAAATAAGCTTGATCCTGCACTATACTAAGCAAATATTTAGTTTTCCTGTTCTTGAGTGTCGAATCTTAATCTTTTGAACTATTAACACTCAGTGAGTTTAAATGAGCTGGCCAGTTGGGAAAGAGTGGGCAGGACGAGGTGGTGATTTCTGAGTCACTCTCTCTCCCCGAACATAATGTCAAAAATTAGGAATAAATGCAGTGGTCATATTTGGCCTCACAACATACTTGTTTGCAATCCATTTCACTGCAAAGTACAGAGTACTACAGTGCATTTTGGAGAGTAAATTTATCATTCTGTGAAATGAGTGAGGCTGGTTTTCCCAATAGTGGGGAGTAGAGTTTTAAGACCTTGCCTTGCTTTCCCTTCCCTTCCTTTTCACAATATATAGACACTAAAACTGATAACTAGGATAACTACAGCTCCAGTCCTGTAGCAGAAACTGTTTACATTTCTGTGAAAATCTCCATTTGGCAAATTTTTAAAGTGTGTTTAAATATATTTTAGCTACTGTCACTATCACCTTCTGCTGAGCTTCAAATGTTTGAATATATTCTAGTTAGGTTCATAAACCTTTATATAACAATGCAGTTATAGCACAGAGTGTAAACAAATACATCTGAAGAAAATGCAAACATTAGAACTTGTTTTAAAATGTAAGGAAAGAATTAACAATTTTAATTTAGAAAAACTCCAGTACTTTAATAATATAGTTAAAATGTAAGCAAAACATAATTGACTGCAGCAAATCAAAAGTATGGTCCAAGATGGAAGGATAAAAAAATCTACCATTTTCTTTGAAATTTTTATTTACTAGCTACAAAGACAATCGAAAGTTTAAAAATTCAACGTATTAGGCATTTCAGAAATCTGATCAATTGTAAAACTGCAAGCCAGACCAACATAACAGCAGTTAGCTTGCTTTCAACTATGGTCAGAACCAGAAGAATTCATATATTGGACAATTATGGAATATTTCATCACTAAATAAAGTTCCCTCAATTTTCTGTTATTAACCAGTTTTCATTCTGAAATATGAAAATCTTTATACCATAAAAAAACTTGTACACAGTGTTATGTCCTGTGTAAAGCTGGATTTATGTCTAATAGTTTAAGCTTTGTTATATCATTTGTTTTAATATTCTTTTTCTTGTATGCAGAAAATGTATATCAGAAAGAGTTCCTAATGAATCAGGCATTTAGCTAAGAGGCATGGTTTAATAAACTGCATTGTAGAACGAGATCCTGTTTTTCTTTGAAATGAAACACTTGGGCAGAATGTGCGGTGCAAGTTCGGGTACAGGAAGCAGGGCTTTTTTCTGTGACCTTCCCTTGATAGACCAGGTTTCTGGAGGTTTTAGAGGTTACAAGGTTGTTTCAGAAAAGGAACTGCCTTAAAGAGCACATATTCCCTTCTTCATTTACCTGCCTTTGACACAATTCCCCGGGGCCCTACATGAGAATAAGGCTTCCAGGAAAATGTCAATAACAAACTGTTATTTATTTATAGTTATTAATTCAGCTTTTCTGAATAATAATGAGCATCACAAAAACTGAGGTTTCCTAAACCTATTAGGAATCTTTATTTGCTGGGTTTGGTCAGCTTTGTAACTGCATCACACTAATAATCAGAAGAAAAAGCAACACTGGGGAAATCTTTTTGAATAAGCAGTAAACATTAATATGTACTTTCCTAATAAGGAGCTAAAAAGTACACTAGAACAATGCTTAAATATGAGTCAAACCTATGAACAGAGGATGGAACACAATGTGCTACAAAAAAAATTATTAAAAAAGCAACATGTGTACTTTAATGATAACCCAACCAGACCCTGCACAGTCTTATTTCCACACTTATGGTCTTCATTAATTCCTTTGCTGCAGCTGTATATATTTATGCAACAACACAGTCTTCCACAGGGAGTTGATTTGAATATGAGGAAAAGTGGAATATAATGAGAAGATACAGGTACTTCATTCAGACTCATAGAGTTGATATGAAATTCAGAGATACTGCTTGATACACTGCCATGAATATCCATTATAATGGCTCTGCATAATGATGGTCCCTTCGATAAATATGAGATGCACTGTAACATTTACACCATAACGAATGTTTTAGCCCTTGCCTTTCTATAGTTTATGAGTGCCATCCTTTAAGATCAAATAACAGTTACTGGCTCTGAGTGGATTAAGGCTTAAGCTTTTTTTTCAATATGAATGATAAAAGGCTCATTTTTTTCTTCTACAGTGAAATGTTAAAATGCTGGTAAAAGCATAAATTGTATTAAAATGGAACATTCTGTGAATAACTTAACAGCATCACAAAAAGGCAAGAAAATACTGCATTCATTTTCTCATTCACTTATAAAATCTATAAACTATAGACCCCTTCAGGGAGCATTAGATATCATTTACAGTATGAAAAGGAATGGCTTCAGATAAGGAAATTAATCAGTGTGACTTCTGTGGATCTGCTAACTACAGATAATAGTTACTGAATGCTTTTTAGGCCCCGAAATCAATAACCTGCAGCCACTCTCCCTTTGCATCCTCTGCAGACATTGTAAGACATAGCAGGGCTCTCTTTAATTAGAATTCAGGTCCTTGTAAAAAGTGACACTCCAAAGAGATTTTCAAAAAGGAAAGTTTGAATTTAAACTTTACTACCAAATTTGAACCAAATCTAATTGATAGATATTTTAAAAGCCCAACCCCCCTTCCCATCAAAACAACCACCTCTGCAAGCTTCCAGCCGCTTCATCTATTCAATCAAATAAGTATTCTTATCATCATTAGCCCTAACAACAGAATATCAATTTTACTGGTAAGCTTTCAGGCACTAACACAATTGCCAGGTGCGTGCAGACCTTCCTCGCACATCTAAGCTGGGGCTGGGGATCCCACAGTCAGCAGGACCTCTGGGTGGGCTGAACACAGAGGTCCTCTCAACCTCTGCACCAGGTCCCTCATGTCCCAGAGCTGCCCTTAGACCCTATAACTTCTACGTCTCTGGTTCTGGAAGACACCACTGACAGCCCAGAAAGTGAAAGAAGGATACCAGAGTTTCTACCATTTCTGCTTCAGAGCCAGATCCGAACAGTTTCAAAGCTGGAGATCACATTTTCTAGCACCTCTGGCTGTAGGACAAGCACAAAGGAAGCTCCTGCACTCTTCTGTCTGAATAGCAAAACAATAATTCAGGCTGTGGCTCATGCACTTGTTTCAAAGGGATTTTGCTAATTTTTATTCCCTAAATGAATCACTTTTCATACAGATGTACTGCCCTGTCACTTCAGTGGATTAAAATTATTTAGTATCCCTAGAACTGAAATTATAAAATACAGTCATTCACCCTAAAGAAAAAAAAATTATAGCATTTTAAGCAAGAAAGATACATTCTCTTCATTTTGAGTCTCTTTCACACATTATGTTCTACATTGGGCCTTGGCAGGATGAGATATGTCTGTGCTGCTGGAGATGCTGTCTTTCAGATAATGAGACATAAGGCCAAAACTGTCACTTATGTCACTAAAATACTGCTACGCACTTCTTTAGATGCTTATCGAAGAGAGAAAAAGATATAATAAAGAATGATATGATGCAGAGAAAAAGAAAACTAACAAATAGCCCTTAAACTGTAAAATTATTCTTAGTAGCCTGCAATAGTGGAAAACAACTAAGATCATATAATCACTAACTTGAATATCTCAAAGATAAGGCTCTGAAATAAAAATAAGTGAAGAAAGGAGCTTTAATTTTCAGAGGCTTCCACAGCAGAAACACTGGACACAATTTAGTGTAAATTTTTATCAATTTCTCAAAAGGAAAGCAATCTCTCTTGGGTTAGCCAAATTGATCCCTAAGTAGGCTCTGATTTAAAAACTAACTGAAGACCCAGAATGAGTACTAGCGATATGTCTGACAAAGTTAGCTGTTATGGTAACTTGTTAAGGTTCCCAAGCAGATGAAATATTAACTCATAAGAAGATTTTTTCCCAGAAGTAGCTGATCACAAATCAGAGAGGTGCCAACCAAAAGGCACAGCCACGGGGAAAGACAGAGAAAGATTACTGCACATCATTTTTGTCCCTCGCAGATCTGGATCTACTTTAGGAGCTTTATTGATACGAGACAGCTTTGCTTACAACTGCCAGACAGTGGTCATCAGCCCACAAAATCCAGAAGTGTTCCAGCTGCACAATATTTCTCAACACTATATAGTGTCCCATCACAGAATTTGCCTACTGTGACTGCCCATGGTTACAGGAGTCTTCTGGAAGAAGGTGGTCTCTCTTTTCTCTACTTACGGAGTCCTTAGCACAGGGCAATACTGGACTGTTGTTCCAAATAGCAAAGAGATCACCTTGCAGCAACGGCAGTGGAATACAGACAAAAATAAGCATTAACAACACGATTTCCACAGAAGGACAGTAACCTATATACCATCAGAAAAGGCACTGAGAAAATTGTACTGCCTCTGCTGTAAAAAAACACTCGTCCTCCAATTTTTTTTACATCTGTTAATAACTGCAGATTATGGTGATGCATTAATCTTGTCTCTACTATTTATTCACATTGCTTCCTAATAAGAGCAATCCTCTTCTTGAGTCAAAAAAAGTATACTAAGCACTTGATTCTGTGACAGTACAAAGTCTTAACAGCAGTTAATCACACAAACAAGTCAAGCATTGCATGCCTGAATTAATACAAAATAATGAACATGAATATTTTTAAACATTCTTTTAGATGCACTGTGAGCCTGGCAGGTTTCTCTGAACAATTTGTGATGCTACTAGAAATGCCTTCTTGACAAGACTATAAAATGACACGATCATGTAACTACCTATTGCAGTGACTACCACCATAAAATCATCAGTTGCTGTAAACCAGCAAGATTTCAGAGTTCCTACAGGGTTACATCAAAATACAACAGATGAAGTACTAGCTCTATGAGCTACAATTTGCTTTCTGTTACATTCATGATAGCAAATCCTGATAAGAGTTTTTGGGTTTTGTGATAAACTGTGCAAGCTAAGGGAAGGAAGTATGAAGGCTTTAATTAGAAGATCTGAACCTCTGCTGATTTAAAACAGAAAAGACACACATCATAGCATCCTCTCCAGACTTGAAAATGATCATTCACAGAAGGCTTGCTGTGCTTCTGCGCCAGGCTGGGAGCTAACAGAGCACAGATGAGCTTCTTCAGAAAGATACCTACGTGTAAATTCCTAGATACACGTGAGGAAACCTAGAACATTTTCCCTAAGTGGAAAAAGATTATTATTCCTAATGGCTGGTGCTTTTCTGTGAAACCACAATGCCCCTTCCTGTCCTCAAACATTCAATGCAATTCCCTCAGCTGGGAGAACTGCCCAGTCACAATAACAGTAACTTCATACAAAATAATTCTCTCACAGCAGGCCCCATCTTAGAAGCTGGATTTCCTGATGGCTTGTTTGACTAGCATATGCTAAAAGCAACTGCCCAGTAAGGTCAAGCACAATATTGACAGCCTCACCTATAGGAAACTACACAGACACATGCACAGTCTATAAGTGTCTTTAGCAAGGCTTCTGAAAACGTACTCCCAAAACTATTGTGAAAAGTCTGCAGGCTTCATATATTTGCTTTAGATTTGCAGATATTTCTCAGATCATTAACAGAGGCTCCAGCCAGTAAGGCTTGGGCCCATATTTTCAAATCACCAGGGAATTTATTTTTCATACCACACCAAGCCAGTTCCATAGCTAGCATAAATTATTGCAATGCCTTTAAAGTCATGCGTGCATGACAGTCTGGATATGTGCAGTGTAGCCACTGTACTATGGCTATGCTATAATTACAACAGATACAAAGCATGCTTCCCTGCTTTATCAGGCCTTCTTTGAATGCACTATAATGATGTTACAGAGATGTCCCGCATAGGATTGAGGCAGCTAAACAGTCATCCATTGCATTTGGACACTTCTTATTTTGTTATTCACAGAGATAGTGAATCTAAGAATGCCTGAGAGCACACCCTTTTAATTTGCTTGTTAATTCTGGACATTTTTACAGTGAAGAAACCTCACCCAGAGAAAAGGCCAAGGCACCTGAAGCATCTGGATGATAGGAGTGGTGAAGGCATCAGCAGATACTGCTAGTAGAATGAATTAGGGTCATGATGATCCAGATTATGCACAGATGCACTGGCATCAATTTTGGCACATCTAAGTCTCTTCTATCCATGGTGTTCACTGAAGATGTGCTGCAGCTGGTGCACATGGAACTGGAGATCACTCGTGTGTTGCTGATGCTTGCTGAGAGACTTAGCTATTTTAGCTCTCAAATGCAAACACACTGATGATCTGGGAAATGAGATGAAGACTGAACATAAAATTAGCACCACAGTGACAAAGGAACATGTCAAAAATATTTCAGAAGTCACTGAGGTTTCTAATTTGTGCTAACATATCTCCTTTTGCTATTCTACTGGAAAAAATACAGGATTAATATTTGTAAATTCATATTTGATTGGGAAAAGAGAAGTATGAGCTGTCAGCTTAGTATTGATGTGTCATAGCTGATAGATCCAAGTGAAATATGCATATGACAAGGTTGTAATTTCTTTGTTCCTCATGAAAGTGTATTTTGTCCACATACAGTACACCCCTGCTATTTATTATCTTTGCAGACAGTTCTCTATTTCTTGCCTTCTCACTCACTCTTCCTCCATCATCATTGCTACATATTTCTGAAAATTTATACAGTGTCCAATTAATATGTATGATGTTCTACTGAAGATGATTGACTCTACTGAAAGCTTGATAGAATATAGGAAGTTTAAAGCAAAGCCTTTCTACACTGTTACCTAATGACAAGGTTCAGGCACAACCTTTTCTGTGCATCAATCTTCATCCTTTAGAAGTCCCACCAAAGTCACTTAGGACTACATATGAAAGTGAGACGCTATCAATCCGAGGGAAGAAGTGGGAAAAGGAACACATTTCTGAAGCTTACTCCATCACCAGTCTCACTGGAAATAACTGTCAAATGTGACTAAACTGGGGGAGCCATTTTTACCGTGGGAACAGGCAGCACATAACAGATGGCAAGGTATTACGAGTGTCTTTTAGTGAGAGACAGTGTCTGAGTATGGACAGATTCTGCGATTCAATGTGTTGTGAGGAACAGCCTGCTTGAGCAGTCAGCTTGAGGGAAGTGTGCTGTGTTTTGCCTGCTAAAAGGGTCTAATTGCCTTTTTTTATTTTTTTTTTTTCTTTTTTTGGTACGTATCTCAGGCAAATCAGTGATCCACAGTGCTATATGGGATAAGCAGGAATGTTTTGAATAACTGATCCACCATGGAAAGTTCTGGGTCTGTAAATTATTTAACTACTATCAAAAAATTATTACATTTCCCAGGCCAGTTCTTTAGGTGATAAAACATACTTATCAGCATCAATGAAGCCATTTTGATTTAACACAAGTAAACATATGGATTTTTTTTACTTTGTAATCAATGACTGTTTTTTGATTTCTTATCAGTTAACAGCACAGAGCCCCCAACAATACGGAATGACTAGAACTGCAAAGAGTACATCATATTCACCATCAAGTGTTATTAATCCTTTAAATCTTCAAAATGTAAAACGGTTAGTATTTTTGTTCAAAAATTTTTAGCTACATGAATAGCAAGTGATCTCTAGGTCACACATTCCCTTTCAGTTAATGACCAGAGAGATTATGGCCTCTGCTTTACATCAAGGCTTCATTTTATTCAGATGGCCATCATCTTCCAAAGAAAGGAGCTTTTGCCAATTATGATTACACTTGTATCTATGTCACTGCAGTGAAAGAATCTTCTCCCCATACTATGCAGTCGCCAAGCCTTCATGAAAGGAATTGATAAAGGATTTACAGAAATATATATCCATTGTCCTCACAGCCCTCACCAACCTATGCAAAATCTTGCTTCCTTGTGAGTAAATCAGAACTTAACTGAAACCCCTAGCAGCAGGAAAATAATTTTCAGTGAAAGGATGGACACTAAACATAACTTATGAAGTATAAATCTATAGCTCATTACAGTCTTTACTTAACATCTTTCAAAGCATCATCTGTGAGAGTGCTCAACAGAAAGGTGAAGGACCAATGGCAAACTTAAATGCTTGGACAAGCTATACATGTACAGTCAGAACTGAAACTGTTCATGAGAGTGGCAACAATTTTCTCATGTTTCTCCCTTGTCCACATCCTCTAAGAGATGTCTCTAAAATATAGCTGAATTTGTATAAAATTTGAGCAATCAGGTTAACTGCACATCCTTTTCCTATCTTTGGTTTGGATTCTGTGATTAAATGTTGCGTCCATTCTAGCAGATAAGCCTCTTCTATTAAGTTCAAAATTGCCAGAATTTCTCCCCACAGTCCTGGTTTGTCAGAATTCCCAGTAATATCAGAGGAATTTTGACTAAACAAAGACTATAGACCATGTAGAAATTTACAGAAGTTTGGCCAGTCTCCATTTCCTACAGCATTTACAAAGCATTTTGTTAAACAATATGTTTTCTGATTCTTAATTAAATCATTTGCTCTTTTTTTTCAGTTTTAAACATTCAGCTTCAATGAATATATATATATAAATATTTTTGTATATGTGACAAAAATATATTTTATGCAAAAATCAGACAATAAATTATAGATCTCTTGATAAATACACTTTGCATGCACCTCTCCCTCTCAAAATATTATACACTGAAAAAAACAGATTAAGTCACGCCAAGTGGATTGCTAGTAAAAGAAAATGCATCATCAGAGCAACAGAACTGATTAGTCCTATTTTGATTTAGAAAATTTATAAAAGTTGTCCATACACATATACTTGGAATTGCCAATACACTGACATAGTCAAATACCAGTGTCAGAATAGTCCAGTTGGTGCATATCATCACAGGTCTCACCATTTTTGTCTACCCTTACTTTTTTTTTTACTTACAAGAGCCTAGTACTGATGGAGGAAGTCACAGCAGCTCCAATTTTTCACACATCCTTCACGTCATTCATATAGATTTTCTTCTCCCATGGTTGTCTTTGTTAACTGTTCTTTACCTATGCTATTAACAGTGCAATAGACTGCTTTAATTTGCTTATCCTCACTGTCTTTCATAAGATGCCTACAGGGTCCCACAAGATGTGTCTTCCAGAGAGCATCTCTGGCCAACCCAGCAGGCTAAGATTCTAATACCTGTACTGTAGCATTACAATAGATGATCTATAGAAAATATTAGGATCACTGGATCTTATTGAAATGTTGGGAGTAACATGAAGATATAATGTGTAGAGGTCAGAAGTCTGTTTAGAGCATACATTCATCTTTGTTATATAGATTTTCACTTGTTAAGAGAGCAAAGATCTTAGATAAAGATCTGTTCAGCAGAACTTAAGTTGGAATCTATCCTTAAAATATAAATAATTTTAGATGTAAAAGGAATCAAAACTGCACTTATCAAATATGGCACAGAAAAAAACCCAAACAGATAATATCACAAATTAAAGGTAAATCACTTAAGTCATATAAATACACACATTCACAATTAGCGGGTCATTTAGTGATATCCAAGACAAAAGGCTGAAGTTACCCTTCCTCACCAGCAATGAAACAATCCCAGCATCACACTTGACACAAGGACAAAATATGGTCTTTTGATTTTCTTTAATTAAAAGGAAAAAAAAAAAATCCTTTTATTTTCTCCTGACTAGCATTATTTCCTGATCACATTCCTCAAATCCACAGGTACTCCAGCTGCAACTGAGCATTTAGTAGGGCTTAAAAAAAAGTAGAACTCCTGTTATTAAACCTGATTAAGCAGTTCCCTGTACAGCTCCCATATCAGTACAGTCCCCCCATCAGTTCCTTTCCATTACCTCCATGTAGCAATTTTATCTTCTCAGTCTCATTTGTCACCAGATTGTTCATGTCCCCTCACCTTCCAAGGCTGGGTGGGGAGAAGATGTCATGGGCTTTTCACCCAGCCACCCTCTTTTTGGTCCACATTGTAAAGGACAGAGGAAATGAACAGGGAAGGTGCTTTTTACCTCAAATGGAGAGATAGGCTGGAGGAAAAAACAGGGAATATGACCCGAATTCTTCCACTCCCTAACAACAGGATGTAAGGAAAGAAGCTTTTTTGCCTCCCACAGCAGCAGCTATGAGCTGTTTGCTGGGTGTGTTTGATGGGACAGTCAGCCTTTCAGGGAGGGTTTTCATCCTGGAAGCACACGGTACTTTGCCCACCTACATGCTTTTAAGATGCATTATTTGTCATTCTGAAACCTGGCACATACCTGGGCACTGGTAAGGCCTCACTTCTCAGCTTCAACTTTCCCACAGCGAAAGGAAGAGAGAAGGAAGGAAAAAAAAAATATCAAAAGCAAAGATGCCAGCTATAGCTTAACAAATGTGCTGAAGTTATTTAAGTCATTACACACGAATAGAGAAGCAATATCTCTCAACTCATTACTCATTAGTATCAATAAATATGTTATTTGGGTTTATTTTCCAAGTAAACTGAGTGAAATCTGCATAATAGAGGGCTAATTGACAGAGGTGTAGATGTATAAAACAACTAAGCTCAGAGAAGAGCTTGCTGAAGAGGGTAAATGTTGTTGATGTGGCTGTTCAGAGCACACATCTGCTACTGAGCGCTTAGTGTTTGCCCTGAGGGTCTGCTTTTGTTTTCTGAGGCTCCCTAAACCTCAGACTGAAGTCAGCAGGGATCTAGGGCATGTCCAAAGCACAGGAACTGTAAGAGGCAACATGTTCCCAAGGAAATTCACATAGGGATTTCAGAGGAGACCGAGTAGCTGCACAAGAGATGACATGGATGACCTGGAGCTGGGCAGACGTCTCTGGCATGGCAGTGGTCTGTGCTGAAGTGGATCCAAAGGCAATGGCAGACACAGGCAGGAAGGGAGGGTCACTGAACGCCATCTGGGACCTCTGCACTCTAGGTTAATGATTATTCTGCACTTTTCTACAGGCCTGATTAGCACACACATATTCCCAAAATCTGAGCAGTGCTGTCCTGTGTCCCAGGTGTAAGGAAGGTAGAGGGGCAAAGAAGGCTGCAACTTGAGCTTCCCCAAAAAAGAACAGTTTTCTGAGGTGTAAATGAAGTTACATACACACACAGAATCCATGTATTAAAGGTACAGAGAATCTGTGTTTTCTGGGAGACAGGAGACAGTTCTGCTTTGCTTTCCGTGAGGTAGAGGTGCCTTGCAGAACTGGGGGGCATTGGTAGTGAAGAGCAAGCTGACAGTGCACACAAGAGGATCTGCCTGAACCCAAGGTGCTAAATCCTACCTAAAGGGAACACAGCAAGAGCAGACACCACTGAAGACTATTTGAGTCCTGAGAGAATAAGCAAGGAGGCAGCTGTGCTTCAAATATCCTTTCCTCCTGCCTCACAGCAGTGCTTTCTTGCTAGCCAGGTGGTTTGCTCAGTGGAAGCCATGGCTTTGGCCTTAGCTGCTAGGGCTCGGGGGTTTCAGTTGGAAGATGTGCGTTTCAGCTTTTGCATCCAGGTCGTGTTCCCAAAACTACCAGCAGTGGGGAGAAGAACTGTTTCTCTCACCAACACTGAGGCTCTGCACAGAGAGGAGGGCAAAGCCAGATCCCTACCCATAACTGGCAAGTAGCTGAATGGATTTGTCAAGCACTGCTCTCTGATAGCTCTCTGTTAAGTTACAGAAGAATTTTAAATTATATACTACTTCTTTATCAAAAGACAGCAAAATTCTTCTGAATAGAAAAAGAATTCATTATAACATGTCACTTGCTACAGTCTTTTTTTTCTTTTTTGTAACAGACATGAAAATAAAACAAAAATGCTAATTTAATGTACTTTTCACAATACTTTATAATTAAAAAATGAATTGCAAATGTGATGTAATTGAATATAATTGTCACAAATTGCACTGTAAATGCTTTAAAATTAAATAATCACTGCTAAATGTCATATGATTACATACATTTCTCATCTACTAAATTTATACCACATTTCTTAAGCATCTGTCCTCTTATACTAACAGAGAAGTGCATATATTTACCTAAATCTCCAAATATTTAATTTTATTTACCTTCTGGTTTGAAATTATTAATTCAAGTAAAAATAAATATTGGACATTGGAATAATGATTTCAAAGGGCATAAGTGATTCAGAAGCCCATGTGCTATTGTCAGTGTTTAAACCCAGAAAATGCCAATGCCAGCCAAGATGGACCTGCCACTGGCCAAGGCCAAGTCAATCAGCGCCTCTATGATAACATATTTAAGAAGGGGAAAAAAAACAGTTAGAGAGAGCTTTTGCAGCTGGAGAGAGGAGTGAGAAGATGTAAGGAACTCCGCAGACACCAAGGTCCGTGCAGGAGGAGGGG
>VXBL01002470.1:99282-154951 GCA_013400195.1 Aramus guarauna | reverse complement strand
GAGGATGAAGAAGCTGCAGAAACAACACGTGATGAACTGACCGTACCCCCATTTCCCGTCCCCCTGTGCCACTCCCTGAAGCTGGGAGTGAAGTTGAGCCTGGGAAGATGGGATGGGTGGGGGGAGGTGTTTTAAGATTTGATTTTATTTCCCATTCCTCTACTCTGTTCTGTTTGGGAATAAATTAGATGAATTTCCTCTCTAAGTTCAGTCTGTTTTGCTCGTGACAATAATTAGTGAATGATCTCTCCCTGTCCTTATCTTGACCCAAAAAGCTTTTCATTATACTTTTTCTCCCCTGTCTAGTGAACGAGGGGACTGATAGAGCGGTACTGGTGGGCACCTGGCCCCCAGCCATGGTCAACCCACCACACCTTTGCAAAATGCTTGGAAATCTATGGGGTTCTCTCTCTAATGGGAGAGAACCACTGCATTTAATAAAATTCAAATTTTAGTGGGTGCAAAGCAGATCTTCAGGTAATCACAAAGTAGACCCTGCAAACTTAAAAGGAACGTAGACAATCACAGCAAGAGGAATCACAACCATTACACATGCTGCTATATAAAACGTGGCATAATATATCCCCCACGTCTTAATGAGCTGTTGAAAATACAGACTCTTATTTTATGAGTAATCTATTGCATTTTAATAGCTGTACACAGTAGTTAGTTTTGTACATTATATGCAACTCTGTATGAAAACTAATCTGATTTTTTTCAGTGTTTATGAATCAGATTGCCATTTCTGTCAACACCCACTGAAAATGATGCAAAAGATCTAACAAATTCTTGAGGTTCATTCAAAACTCATCTTCACTGGAATATACATTTGAAAATAACAGAAGAAAAATACAAGAAAAAAGTTCATCTGATACAGTCCCTTGCTAATGACAAGATTATTCAAAATGGACCTTTCTGCCTGCTTTTATGCAGCGCTATAATATAAAATGACAAGCTGTAAACACAGTCCCTGCACACAGCATGTCTGTCTATCCCTCCTGACACCAGACGGACTGTCAGGAGAGACAGAGTAGAGAGATTCTCTTTTGCTCATGCAGAACTTAGCTTATGAATGAGCAAACCATCTAAATACATGTATAACAGTAAATACATTCATACGTATGGTCTATGAGACAGCACAAACACATAGTGAATCTTCATTGTCTCCCTGGTTTAGTAGTGTCTGTATGTCAAACCACTTGGAGGCGAGCATATACAAATGGCTAACTGGAGCAGTTTGGCTTTGAATTTGGTGGTGGAATTTGTCTTGGTTTGGTTGGATACTCCAGGAAGAGAAGAGGAGCCATACACATCAGTACAATAGTAAATACATAATCTTGAATATTTAAATAGTACTGTTGAGACTCCTCACTGATTAAATTTAGCAGATTGACACGTCATAATTTTGGATCCTGATCTATTGCAGAGGCTTTACGCTGATGTCAAGAATGTTGAGGTAAATTCAGCACTTTTATGCTTTTTACTCTCAAAAAAATGTTTTATTTTACGTTCCCTTGTAAAAAGAAAGGTGCAGAGACTACTGTTTAGCACATCTACCTTACAAATAGATTTATTAAGGCAGCAAAAATCATAGAATCATAGACTGGTCTGGGTTGGAAGGGACCTCAGAGATCACCTAGTTCCAACCCCCCTGCCATGGGCAGGGACACCGTCCACTAGACCAGGTTGCCCAAAGCCCCATCCAACCTGGTCTTAAACACTTCCAGGGAGGGAACATCCACAGCTTCTCTGGGCAACCTGTTCCAGTGCCTCACCACCCTCACAGTAAAGAATTTCTTCTTAATATCTAATCTAAATCGACCCTCCTTCAGCTTAAAGTCATTCCCCCTTGTCCTATCACTGCGTGCCCTTGTGAAAAGTCCCTCTCCAGCTTACTAATGTTCTGGTTTTACAACTTTCATCAGAACATTATTGCATAAATAACAAAATTTAATGCTGAACAGCCTGCTAGAATCAAAAAGAAAACAAATCGATAGCAAGTAAATTAATTGCCTCCTCATGCATGTATATACATGTAAATAAATGCATACTGTTTATACTACTCTAAAGATCAATAACAAATTTAGTGCACATGAATTGTGGAATCTGTATGGAATAATAGCACTGTCAAAGGGAAATAATTGATCACATCTATAGACACTGAAATCCAAGAAACATCACAGAAAGATAAGGGCATCCTGAGGTCTATTCTGGCCTGCATGTAAGTCAAATAAAATATCAAAAGTATACTCTACATGTACTACATACAGCACTTTGAGTCCAGAGAAGTTGGAGCAATTTAAATACAAGCACTATTAAAGTTACCCTTTAAAAAAAAAAAAGGAAAAAAGATATTTAAAATATCTGTAAATTATGGATGATCATATAGGTTAAATGTTAACCCTGCCAGTCCCTAATAATCATGATGGGTGCATTTAGACCAGGGCTTTAGACCAGGTTTCAAAGTTATCCTGGCACCCTTCCTTCCATTGTTTCCCTCCCTACTTTGCCAACTCATTTGATTATTGAGTGCTGAGGATGCCAGCACACCCTGCTATTCCCCTTCCAAAGAGGCTTGGCATTTAACCCTCCCAACCTAATCACTCCCTGTTATGTCGTTAAATTGCGTACTTATTTTGCTACAAATCTAGTACACTTTCTACCTTCTCATTTTACCTCTGACTTCATTGCAGAATTTCAAGGACAACGGTCTCCTTACAGCTTAACAGAAACTCAAGCACAATCTAGGGACAAAGCAGACATTCAATCCCTTGTTGCTGCAAGCAATGACATCTCTACATCAAACCCTACACTGGATGCAGTGAACTCACTGTCCAAACAAGGGAAAAGCCCAGGGCAGAGCCCAGCTGACTCTGCTCAGGCTGCCCCACTGCCCTGCCTGAGGGGGAGAGGAGAATCTGGGCCTGTCTGGTTCCTGTCCTAGAGGATTTCTCCAGCCCAGATAACCTGCTACATGCTACAGCTACTGCCCACTATCAGCACTGCTGTTCCTGATATCAGGCATGATGACAGCTTTTTTTATTCATATCCTTGTGCTGGTAGTTTTGCTGACCAGTCTCACCCATCACCCTAACCAAACCTTTGACTTTTCTAAGCTGTTGGGTAATGCCCCAGATGCCCTTCTTCATCCAAATCCTACCAGCAAGTGCAGCTAAATTAAAAAAAAAAAAAAAAACGAAAACGAAAACAAGAACAAACACAAATATCCACAGAGGCTTGCTACAACTCTGCTAATACCCATCTCTTCACTTTCACCAACAATGGAAGTGTTCTGCTGCATATTTCCAGAGTTTTGACTTACTCACTGAATGCTTTTATGAAAGGCGTGTAAAAGCACAGGTATGAAGCAGGAGAAGTTTCATAGGGAGGGTTTAAAATATAATCTCTCCTCCTTATCAAGGACTTTCAAAAAAAATCTAATGGAGTTATTCATCATATAACCAATTACTTTATAAAGACCTAAAATGGCAAACAGAGCAAGCATATCATGGTCACAACTGTTCTGAGCCAGAAGCTGAGACACTGCTGCATTTGGCATTTGCTATAATACACAAAAAGAAGATCTACAGCAATTTGTCTTCATAGTTAAAACAAATATGCTGCTGTTTGCAAGGTCATAACTGGATAAATAAAGACATAACCAGTGCAAACTGTAATACTGGAAGGAACGATTTCTTTTCATAGCTCACCTGAGGAAGACTATAGAAAACTAAGGTATGTTTCTTAACTTTCTTCACAGTATCTCTACAGGCCATTATCTTTTAAAAGAACCTTTAACCAACTGGTGTATCTCCATGTATTATGAGGCAAAAACTAAGCAGCTTTGAAAAATAAAATTACAAATACCGCTCAAAAAGCCTAAGGTTTACTAAAAGTTAGCAATCCCACATCTACCAGAGCAGTTTTCATTCATGAGTTTAATGGCAATACCCTATGTAGTATTTGAAAAATAGACCAAGTTTCAAAAGCAGCTATGTGTCTGAACCAAGGCAGATGTCTTTGACATAAGCTCTCAAATGCATAGGCTACAATTTGATTTCTCCTACAATTCCTAATTGTTATCTCCTGTACTTTAACGTAGTGGTGTCATAGGCTGGCATAGTACTTTGTAGTCTACAGATCAAAGAAAAAGACTGCCCTTGCTCTAAATGTGACAGTTAGCAGACATTTGCTGAGATGTCTGAGCTAATTACAGAAGGCGTATTGTTTCCTGCACCACAGATAGCTGCACTTTGTTATTTCAGTTGTCCCTTGAGTAGAAAAGTTTTTTACGAAACTTCTCTAAAAAAAGGCAGCATATGCTAACAGATAATTTGAATGACATCTGTTGTCTCATAGCAGAAAGAAGACCACCACCACATCTCAAGAGTTATTTGACACCTCCTGGGTGAAATTTGTAATTGGACATTGATATTAGCCTTATATTACAGAGTTTAGCTTTCAGAAGCCAAGACAGATAATACGACTAGCCAGTAAATAAATTAGCACCATGCATAAAACATCCATAGATATCACTGTACCTTGAACTATCCAGCAGATTAGTATAGCCTCAAGAGTACCTCACTTTATACAAAGAGAATCTTAACAGTCAGCACATTCAATATGAATGTCCATGAGCAATTTCACTTACAAGAGGGCTTTTTCCATTAATACATCAAATCACTTGAAATGACCTATTCCTAAATACGCCTTTTTTGTTTCACTCTGTGACTGAGAAGGAAACTTATAGTTTTATTACATTTTATTTTCTTCTTTTTTGGAGATGCTGTAGTATTTTGCATTGATATTACAAATAGATTTTTCTTTAGATGGAAATCAAACAAAATATTTTAATGGTACTATAAAAAAAGACAGAAATTAATCTTAAGATTTTTTAAACATTCCACAAAGAAATTATCTATAGAAGATTCCAATTTAAAATTGAGACTATTTATTTATTTAGTATATTAGAGCTATTTCTACTAACTTTCATTTGTTTATCTTTCATTCTTTATTATAATGTAGCCTCTGAAAGAAAAGACAGGTAAGAAACTACCATAAAACCATCTTTATCCTAATCATAGAATCATAGAATCATCTAGGTTGGAAAAGACCTTTAAGATCATCAAGTCAATGAAAGCCTACTGTGCCTTCAGACCCTCATGATGTTTCCCTCAGATGCACATTAAGCAATTTGAGGTAAAAATTCAAGTAAGTAAATAATCAGCTATACTTAAACAATGTGTAAGAATGGTTGGGTTAATATACTCATGGTCAAAAAGTGAGTCCACTAAGAATTTGTGAGTGATGTATAATGTAATAGACCCATCCAGCAATCCTGCATAGGGAGTTCCTCTTTGATTTACAAATCCAGTTCAAGTTTACATTCACTTTAATGATTTCATCAATTTCCCTTTTCATAATGATTCCTCTGCACATTTGTGAAGGAGCATATCATCACCCTAATTGTCCTAACATCTCATCAAATTTATTGTTGAATTCATAACTATGATGAACCCTCTCAGCCAGACGATCATTGGCTCATATCTTCAGCTAAATCACTGGCAGTCCTAATCTCTGGCATACTCAGGCTATGTAAAACACAGTGACCTTCCCTTGGAAAATAACTTCCTAATTATCTGTGTGCCAACATGTCCCAATGTATCAGAATGGATAGATGATTTGCTTATTTTGTCAGTTTGTAAATCTGAAGGGATGGATACAGATCAGCTATTACTACTTTATTTTGACTTTATACTTCCAACATTGGTTTTGGAGGAATATTAGTCCAATAACTTCTCTAAAGAAAGAGAAATATATCTTTTCTTCTGTTTCAGAACAAGAATTATATTTAGCCAACTAGTCTGCTGTCATACTTTAAATATAGTGGGGCAGGAAACAAATGATTGGAGTAAAAAAAACCCAAAAGAATTAGGGTGGGGATAGGCATACTACAAGTAGGTGGGTTTGGGTTGGGTTTCAGAGAGGGTTGGGGATGGTGGGAGGGATGTTTTGGGTTGGGGGGTGTAATTTTTATTAACTTTTAAATATGCTTAAGGTATTTATATTACGTCTTAAATTTTGCAAGGCATCTTTGCAAGGGCATAATGGAGTAGTTAGAAGAAACTGTAAGTATAAAAGAGAAAATTGGGAAAAGGCTGGAAGAAGCATAAAAGGGACAAAAGAAGGGTAAAAAACCCATACAGAACATGGATATTAAGAAAACGTAGGAAGGATTCAGGGTGAAAAACTAGCATTCACTGACAAAAGGATAACAGCTCAATTTCCAATTATTAAATCAAGTTAAACTCCCACTTGCAAGTCCAGCTTGGATTCCTCTGGAATGAGTTCTTTGAAATGCCTGAAGAACATAGCAAAAGGATAGTAACTATCATAGAAGCAAGATGTGTCCTGAGCTTCTTTCTAATTGATTAAGCACACCCAGAACTGTGCAAGAAGGAGAGCCTATTTGTTCTGGTCTGTACAGATGAGAAGTGCAAAACTGCAGAGCGGCAAGTTCTTCTCTGTCAGATCTGCTGACAGCTGATGGTGTCTCTCTCCGTGAGAACATGGGACTTTGCACCTGAGAAAAGCTGGGAAGAGGGAAATCTGATAGTGACTCCACAAACTCCCTCCTCCTTTAAACTCCCTGAACGCAGGAGTGTGCTGGATCAGTTGCAGGCAGCTTCCAGCAAAGATGAGAAAGTCTGCAATAGCACTTGCGGTATGTTCTGTCTGCAGCACAAAACCTGCCTTTGGGGAGGATTTTTAGAGGCTGTAGAAGCCTAGCAAGAGTTTAGGCTTTTGTTCAGGAAAGCACTTGAGCACATACCAACTCTCACTGAATTCAGCAGTACCTAAGCTGTGCTGAGCCTTTAATGAGTTGGGTAGGGTTCAGAATTTGCTCAAAATTAAGAATGTGGTTTAAGTATGTCACTGAAACAAGTCCTTAATTGTTATGAAGTTTTTGTTTTGTTTGGGGGCTTTCTGCACTCAAGTAGTTTTCAAACTACAGAAATAGACATTGCAGTGAATAATCCTACATACATTCAACAAATGCCAACAAACCCTAAAATACGTTTACTCTGATTATTAAAGGATTTCATAGCAACAAATTTTAAAAGAAATGTGCATGAATTATTTATTTCTGTTCGTAAAGTATTTATAAGCTACTGGAGTCACTCACCTAAGCCATAGGCATTCTTTATGTAAATAATTTACATTTTAGAAATTGTTACAAAATGTGTGATGACTTGTTTGTGTAAAACCTGATGGGGGGTCATTGTTAGGATGGCATAACTGAAAGCCATTACCTACACAGGAAAAATAGCTATTTAGCAAGTTCCATATACTTACAAGCTAGAAAAAGTTGAAATATTAATGTTCCCATAACAAAAAATAACCCAGGTTTTGTTTATATACCTGTCTGCATACAGGTAAAAGTGCACATATGTATCTATAAACACATATCTAGATATAACTGTGCAGGGAGGCTGATTTGCACATTTTGACATGATCGATATTCTGAATCACTGTTAATATTGTCCTCCTGGATACAAGACTCACTTGCATATTGAATCTCTTGCCTGCTTTTTCCTTTAATTTTCAAAACATATTCCTCCAGAATGCCTTCAGGATATACTTTTGAACCTCCTCTTTAAATGTGGAAAGGACTTCAAAGTTCTGTTAGTAATTTATGTACAGCATGATGGACCGGGGTCAGTTCATAACTGAATTCCCAAGGCAAGAAAATTAGATGATGGAAAAGACAATTTAATATAAAATGCCTCCTTGCTCAAAAGTTCACACAGAAGCAGGTCCTGCATGCCTTCTTCATGCAGGCAGTCGCCTTTGAAACCAGAGCCCTCATTGCTGTGCAATTTTTATAGTCATTCACACCAAGGTGGGTAAATGTTAAAGATGCCAGACCTCTAACCTAGCAGCAATTTATCACACTGCGTTCTCTGAACCTCCAATCAGACATGGTTCAATGGAGACAGTTTCTAGTTATAATTAAACGGCAGTGTGAAGAGTAGCCCCAAAGCTGAGCTGGCCAGCTGTCTGCGCAGTGTACCTCCTGAAGCATTCCTCACCATTTAGGTCCGGGGTGATGCAGTAGCTGAGGCACCACAGGGAGTGGCTCACATGCCGGAGCCTATTCATCCACCCTGCACGTCTGGTTTAAGCACTCAATCCTGTCCGCCCTTGCAGCTGAACCACAGGACAGACCACTGAGAGAACAAGACAGAATGGTCTCCTTAACAAACAGTCCTGGTTTTGTCCAAGGCAAGTACAGAACAGGCTTGCGGGCATCGTGAATTCAGACTGTCCATAAAGACAACGTGGTTCTCCATAATGCTCCTGTCCACCAGTCACTGCTGGAACCAGCCATCTCAGGCACGTGTAGGTTTTGCCTGTGCATAAATAATGGCATCAAGATTTTCTTTTGTTAAATCTTTCACTTTTGCACTTAGAAATCTAAAACCAGCTTTTTGGTATAGCACATTTGTGGATTAAACTTGATGCAGGATGTCACAGCAGATTCATCTGGATCAAAATCCTATACTAATCAAAACGTAATATTCAGGAGTCCTTGCCCCTGCAACCACCTTTGTCTTCCCAAAAAATATTTTTTGGCTCTATAAGAAATGTTAATGAAACTTTTAATTACATTTCTAAACCTATACTATGATATCTAAATCGGCCTGACAGAGCTGAAAATCAGGCCACCTATTTAAAGTATTAAATAAATTATTCAGAGAGAACATCTTCAAAATTGTAACCTATTTCTTCTTTCCTATCTTTTGTTTTTAAGTTTTCGTCCCACTAGCATTTTGACTCTTTTTCTGTCTTTATGTTTTTTAAACACCCAGCCAATATTAACACCAAAGAATAACACCATGCATCTATTTTGGAATAATACAAAATTTTTTTTATTAATTATATATAAAATGTGTGCACTGGGGTAAGAAATATATATGCACTGCTACACTGGCGCACAGAAGCCAGTGAATTGGCTAAGTAAAATGAAAGATACTAAAAGTGAAGGCAAAAAAGCATGTTTGCCTATACACAGCAGTTGTTGTCCACTTGAAAATTTGGTACAAAGGGCCTGATTCTATCCAAAAGGAAGTCTTGTTACCAGTAATTCTCTTGAATTATCAGGATGATCATCAATGATGATTCACTAATGATAATCATATTTTTTAAATTAAGTTATGCTTAGATCTAAATAGTGATTTAATGACATAAAACTTGGTATTAATGCTGTAATTACTTCTTTCTCTGTGTGCTCATAAGCAGATATTTATCATGGGATGCTCACAACAGCATGTCAGCCTCTCATGCCATAAAACAAGCCATGGAAATACCAACATATAAAAGAACCTTAAAGAGAGAATTATTAAAAGTCATTCATAAATTTCATGGCTTTTCTGAGCTTAAGACCTATCCTTTCACATTAACATAGTTTCCTCTGATCTGCACTGCTTTTAACTGGAAGTGTATCCAGCTTATTATTCAAAAGAGATATTTGGGAGGAGTACAGAATGGGAAGCACAATTAGAAAACAGCTGCTGTTTAGCATTTGCCATAAAACTTCAAGATTCCTAGTAGGTGTTCTTTAGAAAAAGTCAATTAGTAATTTAGAGCAGAACAGAGCTCATCACGATTTCTGTCCTCAGTAGCACCAGGGGAGTTCTCCTTTGATTAGAATACTTGCAGTGGGGGCTTCCTTTGTATCCTTCATAATGGAGTTTACGTTACAAAGGCATTTTTTTCAAAACACTACAAAACTCAGAACGTCGATAGACAGCTCTGTCTCTCATCTTTATCTCAAAGGACACGGATAAAGTCTGTTGTCAAATTCGTCAGTAAGGAGGGAGGATAATCCCTTGCAGAGAGGCTGTTAGGCAGATCAAGGATGAAAGAGCGTCTAAACACAGGGCTCACCTATGTAATTAATTGCGTTCATGCAGAAGTGCTGAACCACTAGCACAGTCCCTCCAGCCTCGAATATTGATCTCCAGGAAACAAACTATATCCTATCTGGCAATTGCCCAGAGATTACTTCTTAATATCTCAGCTGGTCGTCCAGGAGAGCGGAAAAGCACAGTGAGTATATACTGAATATATCCACAGTCACTGCAAAGGGCAGCCCCCACTGGTTCCACCAGTGCCAAACTCCATCAGATTGCAAACACAGGATCAGTTGCAAAAGGGCTGCCACTTGCTCTCAGGTGAGATGTATTTGAAGGCATTCACCATTCCCTGTGTACTGCTCCTGCTTTGCCAGGAGAAATCTGAGAGTAAAAGTCTCTGATCACACACCGTTGCTCAAGCAGCAGAGTAGAGCAATGCAACAACATGAAATCTGACCTATATAGGCTCTGTTGTAACAGAATAAACGACAGAATCAGACTTGTAGGCAAAAGATACTAAGTGTACTGCACACCACATTAGAGGCTGCTAGAAAACAATACTGACTGCAAATATTAGTAAATCAATCATATTACACTAATCAATTAAAAGGGCTGCTGCGGTATATTTCAGAGTAGAGATTATTTCACGAGAGATGCTGTTCTAATTTCTGTCTGCTTTAAACAAATTTGTTTATGTTTCAAGGTATGACATATTATATCTAACATGAGCTAAAGCAGTGACAGCATGCACTCATATTCAGAATATTTGTAACAGCACACAGCACAAGCCATGCCTGTTTTTAAGATACTTGAATTCACAACAGTTGGTCTCACCAAACTATTCTTGACTTCAAGCTGTGATCTAATTCTTCCCATGGTTTCCTGTTGCAGCTTTACATTCAAGCTGATGAACAGCGATACAAAATAGGACTGAGAGGCGCTCTGCAAAGCTTAGAGGTTGCCCTACACTTAAGGACACAAGTCATAGAGGAGACTCACCACCACTCTGGCTGCCTTTCCCAGATGCCGGACACAGCAAGGATGGCTCTGCTGGTGCCCACAGAAGAGACGGTCGTGCTCAGCACTATGGGCAGAGACCAGGCTCCTCCACAAATGCCTTACACTCCCTTGTTGTTCTTCCGCAGTGTCAATTATAAGGCTTTGATATCTGCTGTATGGCTCCTGGCAGGGATGAGAGGAGTCATTTTAATCTAGCTCCTTCTCTTTGTCTTAGCGGAGACAGTAGAGGTTTGCTTTTGGTGCTGGATCATCTTCTTTGAGACACACTGTCCACTGAGCTTATTTCAATGGTTTTGCATTTCCTGTTCAACACATATGTGAGGCTGCAAGATAAGATCGTGAACTGACTTGGTGTGCAATTAAATAACAGCTTCAATGCAATACAGAGTGTTTCTGTCTCAGAAGTTGTGTTACAGAGAATCTGACATGAATTTTTATTTGAGGGTTGTTTTTTTTTTTCTAGAGATGATGCTGAATCAATCATTTGCTGTTGAATGTTTCGAGTGTGCTAGCAGAACTACTTCACTTGCAAATAAATTATTTACTTACTGTATTTAAAAGATGTATATATATATGTATGTATGTATATATAAAGGAATATCCTATGGATTTCTCATTTATTAGCTGAGCAAGACACACATGCAAGTAGGAATGTAACTGAAAAATAGACAGCTAAACTGTAATGTCGTTCTTTTATTTATTTACTCAGCACTTACTATCTGTGCCTGTGACTTAATTTGCGAGGATGTAATGGGGCATATATAAATACTGACCAGCAGCTCTTCAGGAGATTGTCTAATATGAATTGATAATGTAAGGAGTTTATAATATCTGTCCACAGGATCGTTAAGGCACAGTGAACCATGGATGTTTTCCTTCATCTGTAGCCTGAAGCTCCAAACTATGTGAAACTTTTTAAATGCTTAATTAGCAGTAATCAGGCATCAATAAAGATCCAATCTAATTGAGGGGATGGGACAGCTCTCTAGCTTGGCAGCTACTGCCGGAGGCAGAAGAATGTGCTTCTCTACTATCCAACAATTCATCTTTATTTTCTGGTATCAGAATTTTCTGTTGTTTTCCTATAAGCTTTGCTAAACAAAATTGAACAAATCAAGTGTTATCAGCTGAATAAAGTAACAGTTTGATACTTTGAGAAACTGAGTATGAAGAGCTAGTAAGGTATCTTTATAAAATAATGACATAGAAAGCACTTTATATATTGCTACATAACAATATAACACTTTGAAAGTGTTTCTATGTCACAGCACAATGTTGTTTTGGAAGACAACTCCTGCAGATTAAAAAGAACCATGTTAACATACTTCAGAAATGTATGAAAGTGGATTTTACGAAAACAAGATTGCCATGTTTTTTTTATTTTCTCAGATTAGGTTTCTTTCTAATATCTCCACTGTATTTTCCTCAGCCAAAATATAATTTTGCTTGTGAAGGAAATCAAAAGCCAAATTAGAAGTATGAAGAGAAGTGACTATGGTTTCAGCTGCTCAAGTATCTTCCACTCTTTTTATATACATTGCCTTATTTCCACAGTTGGAGAAGAACACAATAGCAGGAAGCCTAGCTTTTAATAAAAAGCATGTGCATTATGAAAAAAACTCACCAGCACTTCTTCCTCTGTCATAGCTACTGGACCCATTTAAGATGCAAAAGCTGAAAGTGGTAGAAGAAGCTGAAAACATACATGCATCTTCAGGTAGAAATAGCCACCACAGAAGCAACCTGGTGAGATCTACAGCAATAAAAACCAGCATGAACCTGAATGAAACCCTTGGAGTGTAACATGCTATAAATTTATCTCCAGTCACATAGCATATTCAAAAAATACTAGATACATTATTCCAAAAAGTGTGGTTTATTTCTTTTTTAAAACAAATGGTAGATTTTACTCTCATGGCTCTCGCATTCAGAAACCCCATAACAATTTACCAGCTGAAAAATATTTTAGTAAACTACAGCTGGGGGCTACAGTAATTGCAGATTTCGCACAAAACAAAATGTAAAACTGGAGAATTAAAGGAAATTACAAAGCAAGCTTTTAATAATTCAGAAATTTTACATACTCTGCCCAGAAAATAAAACACTGCTGCTTAGTTTCTTGTATCAGTCAACAACTCTAGAAAACATTTTATGATATTTTATAATATCTTCTTATCCTCATTGAAAAACCTTTAAGGTATACTAGAAATGCTTACAGAGAATGGCTTCATTTAACTGACCATTTAAAAAAATTATTGCAGCAGTGCCACATGTGAAATTTCCACTGATTAAGAAAGTTTTATGGAGTCATAACCAGAGAAAAATGGAACTGTGTGAGCTCTATTCATAAATACTGTCAGGACTGACAATCCTTTCAAGACTGCTGGTTAAGGAAAATACCACTTTTCATACAGACTACTATATTCTAGTCAAGGCTTTATGACTCTCACTCAACACCCTTTCACACATACAATTGTCAAATTGTTCAATTTCTCTTCTGACTAAAATCCTTCTTTCCTTCCTCTGTTCTGAATATTTTTTGTTTGTTTCCTATTTCTGTGGAGGGGGAGGATTTGCAGAGAATTTCTTTGCAATAACGGAAGAATCTTAGTAAACTTTCCCCCAGCTGAACAAGAAAAGAAAAGAAGAAAATCTGAAAGAACCCTGACTATTCCACATTGTAATTTTTTCAAGTGGTTAATAACAGGGGTTTATCTGCTTTCTTGTTTAAAATCAATCACACAAAGGAAAATCTTCCAAGAAATAGTCCAGAAGTACCAGCAGGTCACTGGTTGAGAAAACATTAAGTTATAGAATATAATTTATAGTATGAAGTATCTGGGTTGTGAATAATCAATGCAGAGAAAGTATTTCTAGTAAATATCTCTAGCAAATTGGGTAATTCTACTCTAAAATATTATTTTTTTCACATCATTTTGTATAATGATTATGATGCATCTCACAGCCGCTTACATTTTATTATACTATTTTCAGATTTTGCTACTGTATGATATGCAATTTGATATTAAGTACCGTAAAATAGTAGGCTGTAAATTACATCAATATTAAATAACAAGTAAGACATTAAAAAATACATTTAATTGCCTAATTATGTGCTATGATATGCCAGAGAACTACACTCAGCATTGATGGTTGTCCTGCTTACTTTTGGATATGCTTCTAAGCAAACTTCTATTAACGTGAAGTTTTTCAATAGCCAAATGTTAATTACTTCTCAACCACCTGTGAAACTGCTTTTCTTAATGCATCACATTAAAATTACATTAAAGCAGATGTACTCCCTCTTTAAGTTAAAATGCCCATGTTGAAGGCATGGGTTTTCAAGCAGGATCTACAGTCCATCATTCCAGCAAAAAAGGCTCTCAGAAATAAGATCACATTTTATTTTACCTGAGTACAAAATGTAGAAGGATGCTCGGGGCATTTTTTTCAGCCTCTCTTAGCCCAACATAAACAAATCCTCTGAAACAAGAAAACCTTCTGGTCATATTACCATTCAACTTGCTGCACGAGCTCAGTGGGGTTTGAATCCAGGTCTGTCACCACTAACTGCCTCAGCACCTTACTCTGAAAGGTTACCACAGACAGATAGACTTAATTAAGGAACTTGGATGAGTGAACCAGCACACATACCGTATTCACGTGGTGTTATACTAGCACCTCTTGTCATGCAAGCATTCTGGCTTCTGCAACCTGCCTCAGGCACAGGAACTCACACCAAGCAGTGTGGCCACAGATTTCCTGCTGTATGGCTATCACAAAAAGTCTCAACCAGCTTGCAAATTGATTTAAAAAATGTGGAAGTTATGTACAATAATTAGTTCTTTGAAGGACTTCAATTTATATGAAAAATGTATGAAGAACAAACTGAAAGTGAAGATACGCAAAGAAACTGCTTGCTGAGTTAAAACATGATCTTTGAATTAGCTCAAAATGGCTATGATTATAATTTGTTCTCTGATCTCTTTCTTTAGTTTCCACAGTTCTGAAAGTGGCATAATGTAATTTTCCCATAATTTGGTCATTTAGTACCAGCTTGTGACTTACATCAGTGTCCAGGTAAGAAGGTAAGTAGTAATAAAAACTTGGATTTATTACATTTTAAATGCAGAAATTATTGGGAGAGGGTTGCAAACATACACAATTTTGGAAGAATGGTAGCCCCCCCAGCAAGAAGGCCAAAACGTTTCACTGCTCATATAGATATTTGGTTAGTCATTATTACCTTGAGCCTCCATGGAAATAAGAAGAGCCAAGACTTTCTGGAACAGAGCTCCATCCTCTAGATATTCACACAGTCATCTAGGCTTTGGCTTAAGCTTTTATAAAAGTATGAAGATGACAAGATGCTGTAACAGTCCTAGAGATAAAAAGAAGAATACAAATACACATTTTCAGAAAGGTCAATCCTTTACTGTAATTGTTTGTATTTTTATATTAGAATGCTGCATCTAACTTTCTTTGTAAAGTTTTATAAGATCCCTCAGACTCCTTTCTGTCATGCCCATACTTCAGAATGAAAGAGTGATGTGTTTGTTGCTGGGATAGTTTTTGNTTTTTTTTTTTTTAAGTTCAGTGAAAGAAGAGAGGAAAACTGTTAATAGGCAAGGCGTGGGAAGCAGAATGTAAGTACCTAACGAGTACATCCCCAGGTGTGGGCTATTCACACTTGAAGGCAACATAACTCTTTTGGTCCTTTCTTGGAGGCTCCATCTCACAAATGCATTCAGAGTACAAAGATCAAGTAGTCAAAAGGATAAAATGTGCTTCTGCCTTTGTGTGTTTAGAGGCAACAAACACTACAAGAGCCAACTTCAGAAGCCAAGTACTTATCTAAAACAATGAATAATGTCATAAACAAAGCAGTCCTTGAAGAGACAGAAGAGATTTGTGTCCAAATGTTGAAAGAAAACACATAAATGTAGCACTGGATTTTTCTCTCTGAGAGCTGAGTGTCCAATGTTTTGCTGCAGTTCATATAAAGAATAAATAAATGCAAGTTTTGTTACAGTTGAGCAAGTAAAGTTGTAAAAATGAAATGGGAAAATAAGGGATGAAAGTAGGAGCAGTTTATTCAAAAGCTGAAAGTTCTGTTCAACTTGACTTTCCCACATCTATTGTTTCCTTCTTATTCCCCAGCTCAGATACGGTGAAAAGTTGCTCAGATGAGCAGGCAAGAATTGCTTAGACACGTGGCATAGATTAAAATGGCAAACTGCCACATTCTTTAGCACAGAGACACAGTACTATAATCCTAGCAGGCCTAAATTGAATCCAAGGCAGGTTTATAGGATAAAACAGCTAAGAAGAAGAAGTTAAACCAAAATCTTTTTGTCCATTCAGCTTATGTGTTGTACCAAGAGCTAGGAGTTGTCTCCCCTAGAACCAGAGGTCTGGCCTTTACACAAAGTTCACCCATGAAGAAACCTGCTGAGAGACACCCCCGGGCACAGTGGTGATAGGCTTGCTGTCCTTTATTTTACTTCTGCTGACTGCCTCTACATTAGCCCTCACCTCATCACCCCCTCTTCAGGTGAGCAGCATCCTTTTAATTCTGATGCTATTAAAAGAGCCAACATAGCTAGCCCTGGCCAATCTGGCCTATATTGTTACCACAGAGGATCATTTTTCTACAAATCACTATCTTTTAGGCCAACTTCTCTGAGGACTGATAAAAGAATCCCTAATGAATCTCTAGGAAATTTACAGAGATAGGTCCCCTTCTATCCAACAGGAGGAGGGCAGCAATGAGTCTCAATAAACCAATAGCTCTGAGATCAAAATTCATTAGTTTTAGTGATAACTCAAACACCAATATACCTTAAAGCTCCACTGCTTACCCATGGCTGCAATAAAAGAGAGAAATTGTCATATTATGAAGGTCTACACCACCTTTTTTCAAGTATTTGTCTGCTGTGAATAAAGGACTACTAGAAAAAATGTATAGAAGTGTACATGGGGCTATAATGTCTGAAACAGAGCAGGTTGCTGAAACTCATTTTGTGTCCTAGAAGACCTAGCTTTTTAAAAGTTTAGGAAACACTGTAATAGTCTTTGAGTGAGGTGAGTGAACCGATCTAGAAGATATGTTTTGGTAGAAAGTATTGGTAGAGAAATCAATGTTGAAGATTGTTAATCACTTTTTAGACACTATTGAGGATGGAAAGTTGCTTGCAAGTGTTTGCAAGAAATATTTATTGTTTCCACACTAAATGTCATCTCCTGATAGAATAAAGTGCCTGATGCTTCATGGAAAACATTTCAGTGGAATAATTCTGTCTGCTATCTTTGTACTATTTTCTCCCTCTGCTTATAGTAGAAGCAACATTTATATGAAAACAGGATCTTTGTGTCATGACAATTACTCCGCTTCAACAACTTAGTCTCCACTGAGGATGCAGTTATTTCTATACATATCAAATGCATTCTAACCCAGGAACTGGTCCAGAGCCCAACAAGGTCATTAATATGCTTCCCATTTATTCTGTGGGCATCAGGTGATATTAAGAATTCCAAAATTGCACAGAAAATATGTCTCAGAAATAGATTTTTTTAATGTCTTTTACCAACTAATTAATTTAGGAATGATGAAGAAAGGAAAATACTTCTTCTTAAATTATAGGTAAGATTAATTATCTTTAAAGTATTTTGTTCTAGAAGCCTGACCTGGTTTTGCAAATTAGTGAAGTTTCCAATAAGGCACTGTAGTGTAAGCCATAGAATTTTTAATTCTGATGCAGAACTGAAGGATCTTTTTTTAAAAATAAGGAAAAGACAGAGAGAGAAAAAGAGAAAGATAAATAAGATGCTGTAACTTCTGTCTTGTCCCACAGCCCTTCTCAGATCTACTTGCTGCCTCTATCACTGAGGCTTTTAAGATGGGTTGGGTTTTTTGCCCAAATACCTCTTTTGTATTTTCTTTCTGCCATATAACTGCTTAGCTGCCTCTTTTTCCATGCTATGCTTTCCTGCTTCACAAAACTTCATAATGTTCTGATGTTCTGTACAATATGATGCACCTTCTTGTAGGGACAAATTTCAAGGGATAGATCTGAAAAACAGAGATGCAGATGCATGTTAAATGGTAGAGATGGCCTTTAAAAGCAAAGCTGTAGCAAAATCCTTGGATGCAGATAAAGCAGAACACCCATAAAAAAGAAAAAAGAATCTTTGTTCTATGTCTTCTGCTAGAATATTTCCTCTTTTTCTGTTTCCAGGAAGACACAGAAATAGCTAAAAGATTTCAAAAGAGGAGAATAAAAGATCTGCAAGTTGGGAAACAAGATTTAAGGCTCACCTTACTAAGAGCTTACTTTAAGACAAATTGGAGAGGTGACATAATGATGTGTTGTAAAAACTCAAGCATCAAAATGAAGCCTGGTAAGTGGGGCAGCACACAACTAAGAACAGGTTCATTGGATACAAGTTACTGCTAGACAAATTCAGTTGCAAAATACATGCAATTTCCTCTTTGGAAGGATGGTCAAAGGAATGACTTAGCAGTGACTTGTGATTGATGAGCATCTTCAAGATGAAATTGGTTGTCTTACTAAAATACATTTTTGATCCATCTCTGGGTGTAAATTCTTTGCCCTGTGGTGGGTGAAAGAAGAGCTGGGAAGGGTCTGTAATCATTCTCTCAGCCTCAGAATTAATAAATAGAGGTCCTTCCATTTGTCCTCCTTCATGGATCCTTTTAAGAAAAGAATTGCTTGGATGGCCTTTAGTATAATCATAATGTTGGTAGTTTTGAATTAAAACAATGATTAAACTCCAATTCCAGACCTTGGGTCTCCTGCTAGTCAACCTTTTCAGCTGAAAATTTATTTTCCCCCTCATTGCCTCTTTGACTACTTCCACTGTACTCTAATACATCAGCAATATACTATGGCTAGAGGTAGCACTGTGAGAAATGGATCATTCTCTACAAAAATCCTCTATCTGGTATGCACAGCTCAGATAGACAGTATCATCCTGTTTGTGAGGCTTTTGGTTGGGAAGAAAATTTTCTCCAAACGAAATTAAGGGAGACTTGGGGTGTTTTATTTGCATGCAGAGGAATGAATTGTTGGATATATATTGCCTGAGCAATCCTCTGACATTGTAGGGATCTCAGGCAATGACAAATGGATGTCTTTATTGATGGTATAAATTTTAGAGCTGGTTGGAATACTGAATTATCTGGCCTAAAGTCTTCAGTCTGAGTGTGAAACAGCTTATGACATAGAAAAGTTGGGTCAAAAGATCAGATGTAACTTCATGGTCATTATTTCTATGAAACACTTGTCTTCCTTTGATCTGCTCTCTCTTATTTTTCTCTAGTTCTTTGCTCCTTCTTCATTTAGCATCTAAAAATTGCAAGCCCTAATACCTATGTGCCAGCTCCAGTGGTGAACAGAATTGTGCCAGTGAGTCTTTAAATCCACACAGAAGCCAAATGGAAATAAGCATACGTATTTTTCCATATTCTTGCACGATATTACTTTTCAGAGGCAACTAACTGGCACTGTAGCTTAGAAACTGCTACTTTTTACAAACCTGAGCCCCAAGACTGTCACCCTTCTTTACTGTGAGTAGCAAAACTGCGTGTTAACACATTTCACAGTCTGCAAATTATGGAAATGAACTATGAGACTGCGCTGATAATGAAAATGAGTACTGCTTTCCTTTTAAGGGGATCTTAATATTGTCTTAACAAATTGTAACTGTTTTGCAACTGTCTTGTTTCCCTCCAAAGTGAATCACATTATAATGCAGCATTGTCCATGCAGCAGTATCACCATCTTCTCTGAATGTTGGAGGGGAAAAGAGAAGAAAAAAACTAAATCTATTCTTTTATACAATCTTTTAAAGCAAAACAGACCAAGTTGCAGCATCTTTTGCAAACCTTGCTTTATATGAGCTGAAAAGAAACCTACTGCTGTAGATTTCCTTACCAACAAATAACACTGCAATACCCACATAGCTCTACTCTGCATTGGAATGTGCTTGTTACGCATATTGATTATGGAAAGTTTTCATTTATTTACTGAATGATTAACCAAAGAAATTAAGCCATTCTAGATTCTCCAGCCTTTTAACTCAAAAGTAGTGGATCTTCTAACTCTGTATGGTCCAAAATCATGACAATAATACAAACTAATTCTATGTGATATTATGAGGTACCATATATAGTGATAATTCACTCTTTTTTTTTAAACACAGAAATCAGAGGATATCCATACCATCCCTATTCATATTCTTTAAGTCAAAGAAGACCTCAAAAAGGCAAATGCTGCATCTGTTGTTGTCTACCATATGATTCCCTTGTCTCTTTTCATTACTTTGTTGAGGATGAACAACTACTTTGAATGGCAAGATGAATGTGGTGATACAGTGCTTGTGGATGCACATATTCAAGAAATTGAAGCTGACATTTTATTCTGCACTATGCAAACCATAAAACATTATTGTTTGTCCTCGCTCTAGTCCAATATCAGACAGCGACACCTTATGCTGCTGGGTAACAACCCTGAACATTTATGCAAAGCTAGGAAAAAAGTGGTGATGTTTGGGAACTGATTTGACAGCATAAAAGCAAGAGGAATTCTGGGAAAGGAGTGGATAGCTGAAGTGACATCTTTGACGTGGTCAGCTCATGCATACCAGTGCCTCAATCTAAAGTCAGTCATTTTGGTACTAGCATATCTGAAGCTGCTCAGTGATACACAATGAGTTTTTATTACGCAAAACAAGCAAGCAATGCATCAAAAACCTTAATGCAAAAAGATAAATCAACAATGTATGACTTGCTAATTACCTAATAGCCTATCACCTCATTAGTGCCTCCTTTCTTGTATTATGAGAACTAGTGAGCAGATGTTCTATTTTCCTCTTTTCCATGAAAGTCATGATTTTATAGACTTACAATATCCTTCCTTAATTGCATTTTTTTTCCAGGCTGATAAGTCTTGTACAATTTATCCTCTATCCATACAGAATACATCCCAAACACCAATGATCTGCTGCTTGGCAATAGCATTAGATGTGGGAAGTCTGGATTTGAACTGTTAATTTTAAAAGACAAAGCCAGTGGTGGAATGATATGACTTCTGTTTCTTAAGTGAATACATAATTAACAGGATTCTGAATAAAAAGATACATGCTTATTCAGTGCCAAGTCCGATACCTTCCAAACAAGGTCTCGACCAAGTTTGAGTGTTAACTGGCACTTGGGCATGAGGTGTGGCATTGCAATGAATTCAGATTTGGTTTATGCTGCAAATTAGCATCAGGAAGCTGGTGTGAGATAGCAGATGACAGGACAAATGGAGATTTCAGTACAGGTTAAATCGGGCTTTTCTGATGTGCACTGTCCTTGGCTAATGGGTCACTCCTTGACTAAACAGATAGGTTCTCTGTCTGGAATAAAATTGCTTGTCTAAAAGTGGCAAAATATATCCCATAATTCATAGTTAGCAACTTATTTTTTAAACAGTTTTAATTTTAAACAGGTAAATATCTACCTTTCTGGTTTAGTTACAATTGTGGAAATAAAAATTTCCTGAAATTACAATCTTTCTAAAAGTGACTTTCTTTTTATTTACATTTCTTTTTATTCATATCATATCATAGAATCGCAGAATAGCAGGTTGGAAGGGACCTCAAGGATCATCTGGTCCAAACTTTCTTGGCAAAAGCTCCGTCTAGGCACAAGCATCATCTAGACAAGATGGCTCGGCACCCCATCCAGCCAAATCTTAAAAGTGTCCAATGTTGGGGAATCCATCACCTCCCTAGGGAGAGTATTCCAATGGCTGATTGTTCTCATCGGGAAAAGAATTTCTCTTATGTCCAATCAGAATCTCCCCAGGAGTAACTTGTACCCATTACTCCCCATCTTTTCCATCTAACTCCTTGTAAAAAGGGAGTCTCCATCTCCTGTGTAGCCACCATCTTCTGTGTAGCCACCCAAGTACTGGAACATGGTGACGAGGTCTCCTCTTAGCCTTCTTTTCTCAAGGCTGAACAAACCCAGTTCTCTCAGCCTTTCCTCATAGGGCAGGCTTCCTAGTCCTTTGATCATCTTCGTGGCCCTTCTCTGGATCCTTTCCAGCCTGCCCACATCTTTTTTCTACAGTGGGGACCAAAACTGAACACAGTATTCCAGGTGTAGCCTGGCAAGGGCTGAATAGAGTGGGATAATGACTTCTTTATCTCTGCTGGTGATGCCCTCTCTCAGCCTGCTTCTCAGCACATGAAGAAAGAATATTATTTTCTTTCTTGTTCTAGAGAGACCCTTCTTCATTTGGGATGGACTTTACACCTCTGTTATGTCTCCAGGGGAGGTCTTCCCCTCAAAGACTGTGCAGTCAATGGACTAGGGTTATTAGTTTATTTTTTCTTTTTAGACAGAACCAAACCAATGACAAATGTTTCTCTACCCAGTTCCTGTAGCTTCACTGAAGTCTCTGAAGTTTCATTTTCCTTGCTTGCCATGGTAATCAAATTAGCTGGTTGTAGTGTAGCACATGAAATTTTTATATTCTCTCTGAGAACAGAAGTGCCATGTTAATCCACTCATTTAGGCCATGAAGAATTCAAAGTTTCATCACAAGCCTCATTTACAGGACTCATTCCAAGGCAGTAGGGACCAGTGCATTCACCAGGGCTCTAGGTTTTGACTATGCTTCCTAACTGCAACCCTAGGACTTGATGCTACAGAGGGAGCTGAACAGGTAGGCATGAGAGAAACAGTTGCAGAAAAGATCTGTAAGGCCTTGATAACAAGTGAATGTCACAAACATGCATTTTGACCCAAGCAAGGATAAACTGATAATGAGGGAATGTTGAGGGAAAGTCAAAGGAATGGCACAGTCATCTGTCTCGGCCAAGGACGGAACCCGCAGAGGCAGGATACTGTCTTGTGAGCCCCCTCCCCTATTCCTGAAACATGTAGACAAAAGACTGTCTGTGTCCTGTGCGTGCATTCCCCTTGAAAGGCCATTACTCAGTCAACACCAAAGCGGGGGGGGGGACAGTGAGACCGCCCAAGACCCCCACAACCCACCGACTCATTTCTGGAACATTCCTGAGCACATACTGCACTGTCTCAGTGATGACAGACCCCTGCCTATGCGGAGCATTTTGGGTTATAAAAAAAGGAAACACAAGTTCTCGGCATGCTCCCACCACCTGAAGACTACAACTACAAGCAGAGAACATTGCTGGATCCAAGGGTGGTGATATCTTTTCTCTCTCTCTTTCTCTCTCTTTCTTTCTCTCTGTCTTTCCATCTATCACTCTCTTTGTCTCTAACTTCATTTTTGGCCCCTTAAGATAATATCATTGCAAGTTTTGCTAAGCCATTACCTTTCATAGTTCTGCTAAGTTTTAAGCATTGTTATACCTTTTGCCAAGCCACTATCTTTTGTAGTTCTGAGTTTCAAGCAAATTTGTGAATTCTTTGAACCTCTAGAGTAATTGTCATTACTCCTGATTACTGCGCGGAAAATTTAAAAGTTAACCTCACCCTAACCCACTGAGTGGGATGGGACACCCTGAGAGTGGTCTAATCTCTTCCTCCTGTGCATCCCTTCAATACACATGACAATAGCTCTCTTCCTTCCACTTACACTAGACAAAATAGTTTAATTGCTGTCAGTGCTAAGAGCTGAAAAATTCAACAGTGTGGTGATCTCCATGTTGAGAATATGATATGAAATCCCCATGGCAGATATGTTTGATTTATAAATCAGCTCAAGCTGCCTCTCTACGCTTTTCAAGAAGTGTCTCAATCCCAGACACAAGGCATCCTTCTAGAGTTTTGTTTGTACTTGTTCCAGATATTATGCCATCACACAGACATAATGATATCATATTCAGTGCATACTCTATACTCGTCAAATCACATCCAGGCAAACTAAATGAGACACTGCTTAGAATTCTCCATATTGTGAAACTGTAAATAGACAAGTACTGGTTGGGGGGAAAGAAAAAAAAAAATAAATCACTAACTTATCTTTACTTATCATGAATTCTTCAAAGTTTACCACTCACTCCTCCTGTCCCTCAGACTTTGTATATGGCTGCACCATTATATATTGTACATAAAGTAGCTACCATAATGCCATAAAAATAGGAAGCCAGGTCTGAAAAATCATTTTTGTTGCATCCTTTAATCCCTGCATGATATTTTAAAGATCATATTTCTTAGAGAAGAGGCTACTTATTCTCTGCTATCCCTTTCTGATCTCTATGACTAGAGCCCTGTACAGTCAGTAATAGAATGATTCTTTAGGCTCCAGATAAATACTTGCTTTCCTGATATTTATCTGAAATACACTACAAAGTCTGTTTACAGAAAGTGGTATTAGCCATAGAGGCTTTTGAGCCTCCTTTCATAAATTAATATTATGAAGACAATCACCCTTATGATTAAAATAATAACACATGCTTGTCCCTAGATACAAGGGTTTGTGCCTAAACAGTGACCTTTTTGCATTGCAGCTTCTAATTGCAGAAAGCAGTTCACTGAACTGCTTGGCATTATTTAAACAGTGTGCTGTTCTCTGTGCTAAAGATACTAGGATTGGTCCTAACGTGTTTATTTTTGCACTATTTTCCAAATTGGACAAGAAAATTCCTTTTGGCATTTCAGTTTCCATTAACCGTTTTTTTATCATTTGCACATTTTGGTTATTCTGGTATAATAGCAAATTGCTATAATGACAGGGCTAGAAATTCTGAGTAATAAAAATGTCCTTTGCTATCAGGACCTAATATTTGTTTATCATTTGTAATAATATGTTAGCATTACAGACCCCATATTCAGAAAATGACCCTTGTTCCAAAGACGTTATTGTTTTAAGTCTAAAACAGATTAAGCAAAACCTAAAAGTTAGGGCCAAATTTAGCAGATTTTGGCTTTTTAAAGCTCAATTCAATATACATAGCCATTCCAAAACTTTTAAAGTAAATATTTTTGTTCTATTAGAAATTACCATGTTATTTTTTTTACCCTCTCCTACTATTGCAACACTGTAATTATTGTCTCATTACTACTGCATATTACTACTGCATATACTGAGCCCTAATCATGAACTACAATGCCATTGTGTCAGGCTTTGTAGTAATATTAAGTACATGGTCATAAATGCATTCATTGCTGACTTTGGTTCACAGAGGTGATACGCTCAGTTCAGTTCCTATCACAAGACTTCACAAAAACTCCATCCCATACTGCTAACACATTATTTTCAAAGCTCTCCTTATTATGTCCTTAGGAGGCATAATGAGGATGTGGATTTGGACTGGGGAGTCTGAGTTCCGTACAGGTTCAGAGACTTTTTCTGATGTCAACCAAGAGCAAATTACAACAACCCTTTTCCCTCCATATCTATTTTCACATGATGGTTCAGTCCCACAGTTGTCCTTACTCCAGTCTACTATGTATTTAAAGCTATGAGGACAAATTATGTAACACAATGTTTTTCTTCTTAGTCTTAGTATTAATGACAGTCCAGCTTGCAGATTCAAAGTTTAGAATTCACTTCCCATTATTATGAAGATAAACATGTTCACAAGAGTTTCCTCACATGTCAGTGAATGACTACCTTGACTTCACAAAGTGACCTACACACTTCATAACTGTGTCCTGGGCTGCATCAAAAACAGTGTGACCAGCAGGTTGAGGCAGGTGATTCTGCCCCTCTACGCTGCTCTTGTTGGACCCTACCTGGAGTACTGCGTCCAGCTCTGGGGTCCCCAGTACAAGAAAGACATGGAGCTGTTGGAGGGAGTCCAGAGGAGGGCCATGAAGCTGATCAGAGGTCTGGGAGCACCTCTCCTATGAGGACAAACTGAGAGAGTTGAGGTTGTTCAGCCTGGAGATGAGAAGGCTCCAGGGACAACTTATAGCAGCCTTCCAGTACCTAAAGGGGGCCTGCAGGAAAGCTGGAGAGGGACTGTTTACAAGGGCATGTAGTGATAGGACAAGGGGTAATGACTTTAAGTTGAAGAAGGGCAGATTTAGATTAGATATTAGGAACCAAGAAATTCTGTACTGTGAAGGTGATGATGCACTGGAACAGGTTGCCCAGAGAAGTTGTGGATGCCCCATCCCTGGCAAATGTTCAAGGCCAGGTTGGATGGGGTTTTGGGCAACCTGGTCTAGTGAGGGTGTCCCTGCCCATGGCAGGGGAGTTGGAACTAGTTGATCTTTAAGGTTCCTTCCAACCCAAACCATTCTATGATTCTAAGATATGATACGATAGTCTGTGCTGAGTATCTTTGGTACCTAAGTACCATATAATACAGTTTACCCTTCATAATGTAATGGAGACTTGAATTCTGTGGATTTCCTGAACGTGTTTTTGGAGATAAATTTAGAGATGTTGCTTTAGAGGCTCAACTTTGCCCAACCTGAAAGTTTGCAGAACGTCCAACAATCTTTAGATGTTCTGATTTATATTTGTGGTGGAGAAAGCTAATGATTTCATGTTGCACAAGGTATAGAGAGCACTCAGGTACTGGTTCAATAACTGAGAGAAGGGGTTTATTATTTCTGTTGTTGTTTACATTACCATTAATACTTATATCAATACTTAAATGGGTATTTATTTGATACTGAATTCCCATCTTTCATTGAGATGAACAGGAAAAAGATGTGCCTTAGTTAAAAGGAGGATGGACCTTTGATTATTATTGTGGAGAGATATGAATTGCATTCATTAAAAATAGGATGCTGTTACAGACATGCTATAAATCTGAAAATGGGTTGCCCCTGAGATCTGTAATGGGTCTGAAAGGAGATTCTTCATGTAAAGCAAAGAACTGACAATAAAAGCAGTGACAGTATTGCTTTTCACAGGCGGTCTACAGGAGGATTAAATGTTTCTTCAGAAAGCTAAAGAAAGCTACTTTACAGCATATATATGTCTAGATTTAGAAATACCTGCATTTCAAACATTACCACAGAAATAAGTATCATTAAGCAGATAATACAGTTTGATTACATCATGAATATGGCAAGCAAGAAAAGGACAGAAACAATTGCTGAGAATATGAAAGACAAAAAAAGGGTAACTTTCAGAAATAGTGCTGCTTGTATCCAAAAATTGAGTATTTTAGCTAATCTTGTATGAAACGAAGGCTCAAAATTAAAGCTTATGGCAGATCCATTTATTAGGCATTGTTCTCTTGATTCAGTGTGGCACTATTAGGAGAGCTGTAAAGCAAAGCAAAGCACTCTTTCAGAAGTTCTTCCTGAAGGTGAGTGAAGTAATGACCCTCAACTGGACGAGCTCGCAGTTTAGTCTAGACTGAGGCGGTAAGCGAGTGGTATACGAGAAGTCACCAGACACCTAACCAAGATGGGAGAGAGGACAAGTCTCTCTGCCTGTACATATCAGAGGGCTGTAGACCTGAGACTGCAGGTAGACAAGCGGATAGATTCACAGAAGTTTTCGCTGGGAAAAACAAAGTTTCAGAAACTCTTTAATGTAAGCGGGGGAAGAACTGGAGGAGGGCACAAAATTAAGAAGAAAGCAAAAGGGAAGAACTGAAAGTAGAGCAAAGGAGACCATAATACAAAGGCATGTGCTATCCAGATGAGCAATTTTGCTGTCAGTGGCAGAGAAGGGAGGCAAGCCCTGAAGAGGAGAGGGAGGGAGAATCCGATTAGCATGCTGGTTTTGACAAAACATTCCAGCATCCTAAAGAATGTTTCTCTCTGAGAAGTTTTTGTTTTGGTTTGGGTTTTTTTGCACAGCATCACAACTAAAGAAGAATGTGAGGAGGAAAATAAAATACACTTCAGTAAAAGAAAAAAAAAAAGAACAGGAAAAATCAGATAAAACAAAACTGCAATTACATGTGCTGCACTCAGGTTTAAATCCTTTTTAAAATAATCAATAGAATCAATAGCTATTTTAATAGCTTTCATAACTACCTATCTTAAAGAACTCTAGTAATAATGGTGATAGTAACTGCAGTAAAATTACAGACAGACATAACGGAGGGGATGTCTTTACTTATTCTGTTATAATGCAAAGTAACACCTGACATTTCTGTTCAGCAGAATCAATTCCATCAGAGATTATTTGTTCCTTTGAGCAGAATATTATATAGTCATAAGCATTTTACAAACATTAAAAATCAAAGCACATTATTATTAAGAAAAAACCTACCAGCTTCTGCAAAACTATTGAAGATGTAGTCCAGAAAGGATAAAATAGTACTATCCATTTACCACCATATTACTAGATCAAGTTGTTCCATCTTGGATCATTTTAATGTTTTGATTTTTTAAATGGTAATTTTTGATGCAAAGAATGTTTTATTTTCCTCCAAATTTGGCTGTAATATTACTGTAACTTTTAAAAATGAACCCAAACAGTTATTTGGCTAAGTAATTGCTGTTTTGAAATATAGGCAAAACCCAGCGTTGCATAATAGAAGAATGACCCAATTATTGCTCTTCAGAACATGCAAGCAAAGCTGTACAATCATTACTTTTTCAGGTTTTTACACTTATCCCTGCTGACAATGTGGCCAGTGTAAACATTTCTGCTTAACTGTTACTCTGTTTTTCCCTTCCATCTAAAACAGTTTGGAAATGTATTATTGGTTCATGGTCAATGAAGAATGAGAATTTCTTGTTGTTATGGTTATAAGAATTAAGGTGACTCAAAGTTCATAACCAAGCTTCACGGTCAAATTTCAATCTTGGAGAATACCATAAAAGTAGCTAGAGAAAAAGAAAAGAGCCCTTCAAACAAATTGCATACAGCTAGATACAAAAATTCACCCAATTAGTTCAATTTTCTTAGGTTCTTTATTTATTTGCTTATTTTGTTTGCAACCTTTTTTTTTTTACAAATATGATATCTGGCAATAAATAAGCGGAATGGTATTGACAAATACTGGAGAAGAAAAGCTACACCAGAAACAAAGATTCCTCTGTGATCAAACTACACGTTATGCTAACAGAGCATGTTAGCCATACGTTACTCCTGTCTGCTAATCTCAGGTGGGGGGGTGCATTTACCTATGGCATCAAGAGGTGGTACAAATATCCTGACAAAAACACTGAGACCAAAGATCTACTTGGGCTCAAGCACTTCTGTTCAGGAGTTGTAAAGCAGATCTGTTTCCTGTTCTGCAAATACCTTTCTTGTCCATTAATATGTCTGAATATTATTCAACACTCCCACCATCAACCACGTTTCTCAGTTCTACATAAGGTCTCAGAATGAAGCAATATCCATTGCTCACTGCTGTAAGCAGATATACGCTAAAGAAAGGAACTTGCAAAGATAATAAAGAGCCAAGTTGTGAGTTTCTTCTTCTGGGAAAAAGATTATGTGGAAATCTGCATGTATAAAAACTGTTCAAATTTTATTGTATATTACTTTCTACAGAGGTATTTGGAAACCATTAATAAAATTCATTACATTATTTTCTCATAAAGCCACTAATGGCTAATAAAAGATTTTAAACATATGATGAGCAAAGTAGGTCAGCAGAAATTCACTTTTTCCCTGGAATAAAAGTGACCTAGATATAAAGGTGCTGAGTGGTATTTCCATTTAACCCAGCTGAATACATGGGCTCTTTCAGAAAATCTGTGCAAACTTGCAGATTCTTGGAAGGAAAAGAAAGAAAAGACCATATCTGGAATTATTCAGAGTAAAACTGAACCGCTATCACCAAAGAGCTGAACAAAATATTTAAATATCACAGCTTTTCCCAGTCTAGGGCATTTTGTCCTGAAAAGTCTACATTCAATCTCCAATAAAATACATAAATCATACTTGAAAATGCATGAAATAGCAGCCATTTTTTTATTTCTTCTAAGAGAAATTTTTAACAATGAAAGCATAGCTCAGTGAGGAGGACCCAAGTAGACTGCAAACACAGGTAATTACTTTCATGGCCAGCCTTGAAATTTTGCATCTTTGGAAGCCATTCACAGACCGATCTTTTAGCAACGGCTTGTGAAAGCTGTGAGTTGCCCTATTCAGATCACAGCTTCATCCATGTTCCAGCCTGCTCTCCACATAATCACAACCATGGGCTGTCCACTCCAGTTTCTTTACTCAACGGTACTACCGCAGAGCCAATTATTCTTTTCATTTTCTTAAGAAAGCTGTTCATATCCATGTTCTCCTGTTTGCCTACCTCTCCTGCACAGAGGGAGTGGGGAGGCAATCCTGGCAGCCAAACAGATGCACAGGAGATGGCGTTTGTTCAGGCTTCTTCACAAACTTCTTCTCAGTAACTTGGGTATTACGAGTTATATTGACACCACATTTTGGAACAATTAATATAGGGTACCATAAACTCTTTGTGTGGCTGCCTCTCACCGGGATTTGAGATAGTATTGCTGTTCTCCTGCTATAGAAGGCTTTATCATTTTCTCAAAGCAGGATGTTTTTAAGCTCTCCATATGTATTTTGTGTTTCTTAAAGGAATATATAGTTTAAATTTAGCTAATTAAAGAGGCAGATATAAAACACTCTCAGTGGGTAGAAGATTCCCACTCTGCTCAATAACACAAAGAGATTGTATGTAACATCAATTATAAAATGTGAGATACTAAAAAATATCATTTAATCAAACAATATAAAATACTAATTGCTGTTCTGTTTTCATTTGCATGTTTCCTTGGGAAAAACACAACTAATTTTTTCAGTGCCTCAAATTTCTGTGTGCTTAAAAATGTATCCCATCTTGTCAGCATGCACATTCATGCGTCCAGTTTTTCTCAAGTGCAGTTGAATGCAAAGCACACCTTTCCTTGCAGTGCTGAGCTTCGCAAAAAGTACATCCATTTACCTGGTGGCTAAAAATGTTTGCAATTTCTTTTGTTTCTGTTGATGGCTTCTTATCAGTTTTTCTGTCAGAGATTCTTTGCAAAGTACTGTTTGTTCTGCTCAGTTTTGATTCCTCCTTTAAACTCTAGTATTATTGCTTTCCTGACAGCTAATCTCCATTTCCCTTTAAGTGCAAGGATCCATTTGCTGTCAGAGACTTCTTCACAGCTTGCTACACCTTCCCATTTAGCATCGTCTAATATACACACCAAAATCTGAAGTATATTCTTTTAACTATTGCCTTCATCTACACTTTGGATGACTTGTTTTACAGCCTGGTAATCAAAAGCCAATGCAGATGTCTGGCTAACTCCCTGATCCAGCAGCTCAGTTAGCACTGACTGGGTACCTAATGCATAGCCTGGCAAACCAGAGAGGAAGAAACGTCCTTCCATATACTGGGGGCACTCACCAAACAGTTCAGCAAGTAAATGCAGTCAGACAGAGCCAGACTTTCACACTGCAGACATATTCCTTACCCTGCACAACATTGCAAGTGCCACAGGTAAGGCAATCAAAAAAAATTATAAAAGACGACAAAAGCAGAACTGGGAATATGAACTAAATTTCTTGAACTCCAGTTCACTTTTCTAGCTACCAGCAATCATTTCTCCTTTTCTTTTTCCTCTACTAAAGTATTCAAGTGCTCCTGTGCAGAGTCCCAAGAAATGACTCAGAAACAGTAACTTATTGTTTTGTTGCACTGATAGAAGAATGGGCACAAAGAGTTTATCCTTGAAGGGGTGAGACCACAACAATTGTAATTTGCATTCACTGTGAAACAATACAGTGTTATGAATGTTCTTTCAGTAGCACATTGGGCCATTTGCTGACTCTTGATCATCTGTGAGTCCCTCTGTGCTTGTTAAAATCACAGCACTGAGCTAAGTACACTGTGCTTTTACCATCTGGCACTATAGCAGGAAGGCTACATTATCATAACCTGTCTTGCCATCCCAGGATTTCAATTTTAGGTGGAACACTGATTTCTTTAAAACAAATGTCTGTCTGTCATCAAACGGTTTGTATCCTTATACTTCTAATGGCACCAAAAAAAATAATGAATAATACCAACTCTTTGTTGATATTTTCATCAATGCTAATCTCATGTTGCTCCATCTTTGTAGCCAAAATAATAAATGACAGATCACAGATTTTTGGTTATTTTTTTTGGCCAACAATACACAAAGAGAGTGATGTTGATGGCTTATTTAGCAAAAAACATATGGTTTGCTTATTGTTATTATTGCCATTTAATAACAACTTCCCGGTTTTAAAGACATTTCTGTTACTTTTTTATTTCAAACAAGTGTTTCATTACACACCTGTTAATGCAAGAATAAACGTGGAATATTAATGTTAACAAATACTTTGAGCTGAAGTTTCCATAGTAACTTCCATCCATTGCTTTGTGTGCTTATGTGCTCTAATTTATGCATTCCTAACATCGTCTCTCTGCTATTTTATCTACTGACAGCAAGTAAATAAAAAGAGAAAAAATATCATTATTTCCATATTCAGGCATTCAAAAATATGGTAAGAAAGCTGAATACACATATAGACATATCTTGAGATAAACAGAATATCTCATTATGATCATACATACTCAGTATGCAACATTAAAATAAACTATTTTGCTGAAAGCCAGATTAAGACAATGGTTTCTGTTATTGCTGGCATGATGTCTTATTGCAACTCTAGGTTCTTAAAAGAGTAGAGACTATTTCCTGTTATCAGCCTTCAGCAGAACTGAAGTGTTACACTGCAGGGGACATGCCATGCTTCCTCTTTTTTTTTTCTCTGAGAAATAGGAGGGTAAAAAGACAAGGGAATATGGTTCAGTATGCATGAAGAGGCATGGGCAAAGCTTCTTGGGGCTTTCAGACTGCTTTGGTATCCAAGGAAGGGCCAGCAAGGTTTTATCCCACATGAGTATCTAAGACTGTAGACACAAAATGGTTTCTTACGTCCTGGTTAAAAGCAAACCTATGCAAGTGGGTAACTTCAATGGAATTAATCTAAAGTTAAGAAGATGCATAAAACACTGAAAGACCAAGGCTTCTAGTGTAAGGGAAGAACTATTTCAGCATGTGCTTATATAGTGACAGTACAGTGGGACTCCAATCCTAATTTTCTGGGTCTTCCCACCATAAAAATTGCTATCATATTTCTAATACTCAATCAGGTTATGCCCGGTTGACTTCTACAGTATTTAAGGAACGACAAAAATCCACCTGTTTCCTAAGAGAAAGTATAGATCTATGTACCCTGGGATACAGAAAAACTTGAAGGAATTTTTAATTGTCTGTTCCTCCTATGATATGACACATTAAATAGTATATCTACCCTATTAGTCTTATGTAGTCATTAACAAGAGAGAAAGGAAAGGAAAATAGGCATGCAAGAAAAAGAGGAAAAAAGAGTGAATGAGAAAAAAGAAAAATGAGCCTGGTAGAATATGAGGTACTAATTTCTAAGCCCACACAACAACTGAAAGGGAAAAGAAACAAACAAAAAGAAAAGAGAGGGTAATCAACAGCCTTTCTGTATTTGCATAAGTGCCAATTTAATATTCTACTGAAAGAAATTACATTATGTTCTGATTTTGGAAATTAAAGTCTTTTCACTGATGTTGTCTAATTTTTATATACTCTAAGAAAAAAAAGAAAGCAGGTGGAAAATATCTGAAGGAAAAATGGGAAATTCTCAAAGATGAGTTATCAGTACCACAGAACAAGCCATGTTCTGTGGAAGAAAGAAGGAAGTATTCCACACTTTTGGTTTCCCTTAGACCACTGACCAGAACCAGCCCTACTTAGCAGATGAGACCTGATGAGATCACAGCTCACAGAAAAACCCTGCGACCTGCCGAGTTCTTGTTGCTGAGGTTAGTGAAGCTTGAGAGGAGAAAAACAAAAGTAGGAACCAAAATAACTCACCCTTGAGCAGTACCGCAATGCAATATAAGAATCTAAACCTTTCTCAGTGTCTGTAAACCACTAAGTACTATTTTTTGCAACAATACTTTTCAATGCTTGGACAATATGACAAAACTTAATTGGAATCATATTCAGGTATGCAAAACATAGAGGCTAGCCTTGATTTGAGTTTTGATTAGAAGAATTCTAGAGCGATACAAGTCTATTTGCATTACTTCAAGCATTGCTATTTTACTGCTTCGAAGTCAGTTACCATTTACAGCAATTGTGTCATTATTCAGCCATTTGGCTTAGTGTCTAAGTACCAGCCACTCTTTAAGCTCCATGCATTCCTCATGTGCCAGTTAGTTTGCTCTGAGGGACAAGGCAAATAGTCATGTTTAGCTATCAAAGCAAGTCTTCTCATTATATATATGTGCAAATTATTTGATGTATGATTTCAGTTAAGTTCTAAGAATAAATCAATACTATTTCCATACTCCGGTACTGACTTCACATAGATTTGGGCTTACAATCAAAACTAGGCAAGTTCTTACATAACTTTGCCTGAATTAACTCTGTGTTATTAAAACAGACCTACAAGCATCTGAGTTTAATACAAGAGCAACAAAATGTATTTTATTTCTGAAGTTTTTATTTTATTTCCAAAGTTTGTATTTTGTTTCCTTCTTTCTAGGCTTCCCAGTGTATCCCACTGGGATAGGTATCTTTGTACCTGTCTTATAGACAGGTTCTCTTCAGCTTGTAAAATAGCTTAAATACTATCACTGCTCAAATAAAGAAGAATTATTAATAAAATTTATTTATTCATCATGGTAATGATGAATACAGCAAATCTTTCACTTCATCTTCTGTCTCATCAGCAAACTGGGTAATGCTCTATCAGCTCCACATCAGTGAAGTCTGTTCCTTCTATATGAATCTACATGGGACAAGTAATGGAAGAGATGTCCTCTTTGAAAGGTACTTCTCTTTTCTCTCAGTCTTCTCTCTTCTCCAATAGTGGGTAGAAGCAGATATTTTTTTAATGTTTTAGCCAGTATTAATTAAAAATCTGAAAAGAAGCAGCTGAGAGACAACATCAATGAACAAAAGACTGGAATAAAATATGGGAAGGAATGGATAAACTAGAATTAGAGACAGAAGTGGGAAACAAATCAACAGTGCAAAGTGAAAGGGTTTAATAACTATATTATTTGATAGAAGATGGTCAGTTTGAGAGGGAAAAGTGGAAAGATCATAGACTACTATCAATGAAGCATTTATTAAAAATCATTTACATTTCTGGTAAAGTCAAACAAGTATTAATGTTGCTGTATCTTCCCAAACACTCCCTAGTATGGCGCCAATTATCTACATTCCACTAACAAGAGTCAACAACTGCCAGAACAGAGGTGGAGAGGCTAATATTTTTTCTAGTTATAATCATCACAGTAAAACATAAAATGATTACAAGCAGTATTTAAACAGAAGGGCAAAGGTCATCATGATATGGTTATAGATTAATCATAACGAAGGCTTGGCTTGAAACTAGAAAAAAATTAATCCTTAAAAGAGTGAAGTTCTGGAACAAGATTTTAAAAGGAGCCCTTGTTGCTTTACATGATGTCAGTTGCACAATAAGCAATACTTACTGATTCCTATTACTTTATTGGAAGAAATAATAAAGGAGGATTGCAATTAAAAAACCCCAATAAACAAACAACTGAAAGAGGTTGAAATATTTTCCAAAAGAGAAAAAACTACTAATCAAACAGTTGTTTAAAAATTAAGATAATCATTAGCAATTATACTTCTTTGATCATATGTAGAAAGGAACCAAATAAAAAGGATGGAGTATCCTTTAGGATTAGGTATTCTCTGTCTGACTGTAGATACATGCTGAAGAGAATATCAAGACTGGTAAAATTGTCTCTTTATTTTAGGAAGAATAGCATTTAAAATTCAAAGTTGACTTCTTAAATCTACTTTTTCTCACTTCAGTAAGAGTGGCTCAATTTTCAAAACATTTTAGGCATGCAAAAATCAAACATTAGAACTACGTCAAAGGAATGAATGATTATCTCAAAGTGAATTACCTCAAAAGAAAAGCAGAGCATTTCAATAACAGGTTTCTGTATTCCATTGGTGTGGCCCTTAAATGGAGATTAAGGACTATGACTGTAACTTAGGAAAATTAATGCAGAAATCACAGGAGTCATAAGAAATTTACACTAGTGACTACACAGAAGAGTACATGGCCTGATCTGCACTGCCAAGAAATTTGATGATGTTGAAGAGCACTCATTTTCTCATACTGTTACAAGATTTCATAACAGGTAACCAGAGGTGGAGCAAATTATGAAACAGTAGGGCTATAACAAAAAACCCAACACTACTCATGGTCCCAAATGGTATTCTGGAATAACAGTGCATTGAACAGAGATAGCCAAAATATTGCAAGTTCCTGAAAATGCATGATAATCTTGTACCAGGTGCACATGCAGTTTCAGAGAGATACGTGTTTCCTTAGCCCTTATCCCACTGTATTAGATCTGTCCTAGGAAATGTCTGGGAGTTCCTGTAGACACTGCAAGAAAAAAAGTCAAATACCATTTATATCCTTTCTTGAACTCAGTTGAAAGTTGTTTTGTACTTGCATCTGAGGAAAAGTTGCCATGATGGCATACTACATTATTGTGAATCTAAGGATCATAGGCTAGAATGATAAAAGTCCTATCAACTTTCAGGTATGTTCAAAACTATTTACTAATCCTTCATTATCACAGCTACTAAAAGATCAGCTCAAACACTGTCTTTACTTCATAGACTTTCATGAACACTTGAAGGTCTTATCCTGCATCTTTTAAGTCAGCTATAAAGCTTATATCTATTTCTATCATGCTTTATGAACATCTCCATGCTAACCAGAGCACAAGAGGTGTATTTTTCAGGGGTACTTAAGTGACCTTTGCACCTCACTGAAAATTTCATTTTCAAAATAACTTTAAGAGTAGGGAAAAATGAGTCCTGAACAATTTGAAGCACGTGGAGTTCATTTCTTAAACCAGAAATGTTCTCTCAAGTGAACACCTGGAAAGCAAAAATATTTTACATTTTCAGAAAGTTATAATAATGGTCGCTACCACTGATTTGCTGTGCTTTAATGTACCACCATTTTCCCTTTCATAGTACAATAATTATAGGAGCATATTTTATGATTGCTTAGTACAAAAGGTTCTCTTCCTGTACAGTGAACAAATTTAGTTGACATTCCAATACATTGTGTATTTCTTTAATGACAATGTTCCATAAATGCAGTTACAGCATTACAGCATAAATGGAAAAAAATGTAAATTAGTTACAGTATGATGTATGTGCCTATGTTTCTGACTCTAGCCTTCTTTATTTCCACCAAGGTACACTTGAACAACCTGTTCTTTATTATAATAAATTGTCTGAATTCACAAGACTGGATCTACTGGATCTGAATTGTTACTTATACTCCTCTCTAGAAAAACAACAAGGGAAACAGCAATAGATTGATTTTTAATGGTATAATCAAGATCTGCAACAAAAAAAGCATATTTCTTCATACCGTTCTGAATTGCATAGTTGATATACAGCCAAATGTTCTTCAATCACAAGGATGTTGATTTTGTAGAGGGGCACACAGATGAGTTCATGAGTGAAGAGTTATCAGGCACCATTTTCAATCAAGCGATGATGAGGGCAATCCAGCCTGCAAACTTTTTATGACAAACTTTCTATAACTTTTTGGACTGTTTTCTGAAAAATGAATATCTCATCATTAAGGATGTGCTTCATATCAGGTGAATTATTAGGAGGGAAGTATGTTTCTAATTCAGAATATGACAGGCATGTCATTGATGAAGGAAGGCAAAAGTAACAATGCCCAGATAAAGAACATCCCTTAGGTGAAGCAAAAGTGCAAAATTTAACATTAATCTTATAAATTACTTCTGTCAGGAAGTTTGGTTCAGAAAAAGAACCTTAAAAGGTAGTTGTAAATTGCTGGGTTTATGACTGCTTTCAATAAATTGATACAAAATGAATTTTATAGTTGACGAGTTGGGAAGACGAGTTCTCAACAAGACTATAGTTGAGAACTTTCATTTAAAAAGGTTATCTCTAAGTTTTCACGTTTTACAATTTAATGCTAATGAGATAAAATTGTATTTTTGTAACAGAAATAGAGTGGTCTGTTTATGGAATGACACAGGGATTCATTGCTTAATCCTATATATTTTTTGGAGTATTTCTTTAACAAAAGATTTTGAAAGGGCCTATTGTTTGGAGAAGCATCTTCTGGCACAAATCACTGCAGCAAAAGAGTTTGTCAAAACAGAAAAGAGGGACATTTCCAAAAAGATCCATACATTTCATAAATAAACAAATGTTGAATTCACACAGAAAAATGCTGATATTTGCCTTTTGTTTCGTTCCAAAAAGTCATAACTTGAATAGCATGGAAGCAGAGAGAAAAATATTATCACCTTTGCCATTTTCCTCTTCAGAAATTGAGTGAGGGGGAGAAACATGCTATTTTCCCCGTGACTTTCACAAGCTGTACACATTTTTGCCTAATACCAATCATTATATCTCAGACTGCTGATCAGATGAAAGCATCTTTCCTCCTGCTAAGTATTTGCATCTTCTTAACTGTCACCTGGTTCTGTGCTCCATCCAAAGCATTCAACAATTATTTGCTGAACTTCTCCACAACTTTCTGTCTCTACACTGATCATACAACAATCATTTTCTTCCAATTAACCCCATGGATGCAGTCATCATACTGAACAAATTCCAGTCTTTTCCACCTGATAATGCTACAGTTTGCATACCAAGTATTCACAGCTAAGCACTACTGATAATAAAATGAGTTCTGCTGATGTACATGAGCTTCTTGGTTTTAAGTATAAATCCCTTTTTAAAATATTTAATAAAACTCTTATGAAGATTTATTGCATGCAAAGTATAATATTTACAGACAAAATGTAAAACATTTAGTTGGAGACTTGCTAGTATCTATCTATTCCTGAAAGAGTACTTGTGAACATATTTTCATTTTTTTACCTAATTAAAAGTGTATGAAGAAATATAAACTATGTTGTAATTGTAAATCAGCATCTTTTAACCTTGAATATGTGGCTTCATACATGCGCCCTCCTTTTACATAATGTAAAAAATAAATTACAAACTCTACTACTCTAATACAAGTACTGAATGCAAACAGTGGAAAATACCTGATTAGATATCATTTTTTATGGTTCCAGACTCAGTTGTCCTGCAGAGTAAGATGATGATGGCAATAACAATGATGATAATGACAATGCATGTAAGAATGATAATGCAATCTCAGAAAAGAGAAAGACCAGGCTATATAGTTTTTCACAGGTGTTACTTTTTCTCTGTCCTCATTGGTATTGAACTCAGACTGGAAGTTAGGTATATGCTTAAGTAATCTGCTGAATAGCCTTCATGCTATATACTTGTTTGAATTCATTTGTACTTATCTTTAGCTCATGGCAGACAGAAAGTGGACAGAACCAAGAGACAGAACAACTTGCCATGCTTGCTCACACTTTGTTTTAAAGAAGCATTTGTAAAGAGCTTACAAAAGTTTAAAGAAGCTTTAATCTTTAAAAGTTCAAACATTATGGATTGTTGCATAATCTAATATGTCAATAGGCTGTCTGCAACCACAGGTATTTTGTAAAAGGACAATCAGAACAATCATGTCATTACATGAGATAAATTTGATGCTCATTAGATGCTCTTTCAGTATAAAATTAGTCCTGCTTGTTTATTGTAGTTTTCTGACTCCTCTGTGCGGATATGGTAAAGCCAGTCATGCCATGATTTAATCTGTAAGGAGTTTTCAACATAGCACAAAGTATAATCCTGCAGAAAGATCCAAATTGCAGAAGATCTGCATAGCTATGTTAGCTTGGCATTCTGCCTGGGTTTCTCAGCAATGCGAGCAGCCCAGGAGAGACACTGCTGCACTGTTACTGTCGCTCAAATTACTTACTCTTAATTAATACCCATTAACCCTTTTAGAACTTTATTAATGTACTCCCAACATAAAGCATCAATGAATGAAGCAGATGACTAATACTACCACATTTTTGAAAGACTGGTGTGGGGATAGGTAGAAAACCAATATGCTATACAGTGCCATTTGCTCCTTTACTCTGTGTTCTTCGTCTGACAGCACCAGCTTCCTAAAAAATACTGACACTGATACTTTTAGTCTATGGAAGGTCAGGGGTCTATAAATATATTATCTTTCACAGATGCAACATATGGAATGCAATATAAAGTAACCCTACCTGCAGCTCTGCCAGAGAGCACCCATTAGGACAAGAGAGACCAGCAGACTTTTCCAATTAGCCTTAATATTCACTGTGGGGTTTTGTGGGGGGTTTGTAGGGGTTTTTTAAGCAATATCTTTTATAGGTGGGGAATAAGTCTTTGATTTCTTTGTTTAGAGGTACAGTTCAGATCAGCCTGAACTGCATGAATAGTTTTGAGGCATTCCTCACCCAGAGCATGTGTTAAAACTGTAAACTGCAATGCTGGGAATTCAAGAAATGCAGGTCCACAGCACATTCCCCAGTAAATGCTGAGGACAACGCATAGGTGTGAAGCTTTTGTCACTAGTCAGGGGATGCATGTTTTCAGACAAATGAAAAAAAACTCTAACTTACATCAAAAAAAATCGGGCTTCATTCTTGAAACGAGAGCCCTCAGGGAACTTATCACAATGCTCCCAATCTTTTATCCTTTTTCATAGCATGAAAATATAAAAGAAGAAAAAAATATGTTTGTAAGCTAGTGAACCAATGAAATGAGAAGACATGAGGAAAGAGTGTTGGAAAATTATTTTGGCAGCAAGCTGACTCCTTCAGAGCTCTCTTTTGTGCTGTACTGAGTCTAAAGAGAAAACTTGTTGATTTGTTATGAGATTTTATTCTGTGTACACTAGCATTTTATGCATAGTTTAGAGGTCCCCCGGGGAAAGTTACCCGCCAATTCCTAAAGCATTTCTAATTAATTAAAAAGCTTTTGTTTCTACGCTCTTATTGCATTTTCTGTAGCATTTTCATGCTAAGGCTTCTTGAATTATATTTGAAAGCCATTAATCATAAGAAACTCTGATGAGGATTTTCAACACAACTCCCAGTTTAGGCACTGTTGTCTCCCTTTAGACAGCCAAACAGCTAACTTAATTTTAAAAATGCTAAGCATCAAGAAGTTTCAAATTACTTCCTAAGGACTGCCTTACCAAAGGGCTAACCCTGCAACCTGTTGTTCACAGCAACAAGTAGCAGATGCTGAGGAAGGCATGAGTGAAGCATAGCACAGGCACACAAGGATCCCCTCCTGAATACTCTCAAGGTATCCATCAGATGCAGCTCAAGGCACTTCAGGAAGCATATTCCCCCCAGAGGCCTGGAAAAGTGAAGATTCTGTTTTACTATGTCTCAAAGGGATGAGAGAAAGGAATGTTTTCTCGGGAGACTGTATCAATCACTTCCATGTATGCATCTCCTCTAACATCACATGCATATCTCCTCTTTTTTTCAGCTTTCTGAAAGATTCAGTTTCCGTTTATAAGCATTGTACCAAACCTTTTCTTTTCATTCAACTGATTGAAGATCACATCTTTTTTTAACCACCTCCATAACATTTCAGCCCTGGCTAACCTTTGAAACATCACAAACTATGAAAGTCGCATCAAATTATGACAGTGAAAGTCACATTACATAAAATAACACTGACGATATATAGTCCAGACACCTAGGTGTAAGCACATTTTGACATGAACAATGAATCCTCCACCTAAGCAATAACTAAGTCTAATAATAAAACAAATCTTAAAGAAAGATTTTTTATTATTATTTTTATTTTTTTACATTACTGAACTAAGGGAGTATGGCCATGCCTGAGATAAAATGGCAACCTGTGCTGTTTGGCAATATAAGTACTATTATCTAAGAGGAAAGAATACTCCAAGCCAAGAGAATTATGAGACAGAACTAACAGACAGGGAGAGAGGATTCATACTTCATGTTTCCACTCACATAACTTCCCAAAAATAGATGTTGCAGGAAAAATGTAATAAAAGAGAGGAATCGGCAGGTTGTTTTTCAGTCTATGGTTTCTGTAGTAACTTATTTCTCTTTCACTCCGCTGCCTCCTCAAAAATGGTCTGGTATCTTCAATGGCAAAGAGGAGCTAAAATGCTAAAATGAAAAATAGTTGCAGCTTCCTGGAGCTATTCCCTGACTACATGCACTTTCATTTATGGCAATGAAAAGATAATCTGTGAAATATAATAGGAATTATTTTATTATGTGCCACAATGTGGGTCAAGAAGCAAGAACAAATCTTGTAATTCCACTTGATTCAGATTCATTGTGGCTTGAAACACATTCACAAATCTCATTGGTATTTTTACAATACTGTAAAGAGTAAAATATGGTTTAGAATTAAGGCTGATGAGTACTGAATTTGTATTAGTGAACCTAAGGAGGGATTACATAGCATGTACCACTGTGGCACACACGTAAGGCCCAGTTCAGGAAAAGCCCATTGGATTAACTTCAATAAATTGTCTTCTGTCCTAACAAATTTGTTTTCTAAAAGAACAGAACTAAAGTAATTCCACAGAGGATTTTTCAACCATTGAAACAGAAGTCCAGTTTCAGAAGAGTAATATAATACAATCATATCAAGACAGCAGTAAGAAGTTCAAACAAGCAAAGCTTGTTTTGTTTCTCACACCAGCATCCATCCAATAGCACGATGCACTAGTTTCTATCCTGAAGTTGTGAGCTCCCAAGATACCCATTCATATTCTAGCCCATATTAACAACCATGGAAAATGTTTTCACTTTTTTAAAACAAGTTTGGTCACCAACCTGAAGATAGCTATGCTCGTCACTTGATCAAAAAAGCTGTTTTTATTGTTTTAAACACTTGAATTGGTCTTCTCAGTTTATTCAGATGTTCACAAAAGTGTATCACAATGAAGATACTAGAAGAGCTGAGTTCATGTCCATAGTAAACATTTTTCTCTGTCAAATAAAATTTAGCTATTTTAGCTAAATAATACTAAAACAGCTCATTCAAAGCCTAAACAGTTCAGTTCTGAAAGTGACATCATATTGCCTCATTATAATGGTAGTAATGTTTCATGCTTCTTGATGTCACTTTCATGAAACACCCTATGTCCAAATATCATAATATTCTCATCTTGAAGGGTCATACAGTAATATTCATGTGAGTTCATGGTTGCCGAGTTTCATATGAAAGGAAATCCACTGAGGGGAGCTTGTTCCATTGAAGACAGCCTTTCTCAAGGTCACACACAGTCAGAAAGAGCCTGTGAGCAGATTGCCTACCAAGCCCAGAAAGACAGACAATACACAGACATACATACATATCCATACATCTATGTAAGTTTTCAAAAGATCTTACGTATTTCTTTTAAGTCCAGAACAATCCATAATGCTAAAGATAAAAATCAGTTTTCAGGCTGATGGTCAAACTGGGTTTGAATGCTGAACTCATTAAGGACTTGGGGGAAGTGCACAAACCACCCTAGACAGGCCGTCTGTCACTAAAATTTGCAGTCTGGTGCATTGCATAGAATGATCCATAGGTATTAACACTGATACAGGAGAAATATTTTGTCTCAAACACCATGTCCCACACAGCTAAATAATCTAAATAAAGATGATATTTTTAACTTTCCATCACCTATTTCTGACATTCAACAACTTTGGTGGAAGATACCATGAGGGAAGTTCGTAAGTATTTTATTTGCCTTTTACAAACAACAAGCAAGTAACAAGGATAACTTCTTAGATGTAGGACATAGTTCAAGGTAATGACAATTATTGATTAATATAAAAGCATAGTTTTAAGACAGAAGATATGATTAAGGTCATACATTACAATGATTAATGACTGCTTTCCAGAAAGCATCCATTGTGCTTGTAAAATTATGTCCATCTAAGAACTAATTAATCTAAAAGCTTTATGAAAACATGAAAGGACAAGAATCAGGAAATCAGGTTAGCAGTTTGCTCTAATTTGTAAAAAGAGAATTTGTATAATCGATTAGTCTGAGAGCAATTACAGAGCTGGCAAAGCCTTCAAACGACAACCAACTTAAGAATGGCATATTTGTAATTGGTTTGTATTCATCTTTCCAGCACACTTATTTGCAAAATAATAGCTATATGGCTGTTCCATTTTCTGGTATATGAAGGAAACAATATTATGCATGTGCGAAAGCGTGTGCTCTGAACACACCCTACTATCAGTCCAGGCTGTCTGTGACTAATGCTAAGGGACAACTTCAACCACATCAGTTAAACAAACTTCCATCCTAGCTTGGGTTTTAGGCAGTCAGATAAAGCCCCCAGACAATATTCTGCAACAGACTCTTTTTTATGTTTCAGAAATCATCTGTCTTTTTATTCTGTGATCTTCAGAGGTGTCATGCAGGTGATTTTGGTGGGGTATTTTTCCTCCAGAAGTTGCAGTGTTAACCAGATACTAGAGTGAATGCTTGTTAGAAGCAAGCCTGCTACATCATTTGCAATTGAATTCACAACAGTAATGCCTTCTATATGTGGGAGGTCGGAAAGAAAATTTAGCTGTAGTACTACGTAAAATACTTGTTGGGCCACATCTGGCCTGAAGCATCTCAGATGTGAATTTACTTAGCAATACAGGGCTTGCAGCATGTGAGAAAGAACATTCAAGGGACTTTTGTCACTCTTAGCATTATATCTGGCCATGGAACTGTAATGTTTCCACTTCATATGACTTGACCACAGCTGCACATCACCCTTTCTTTCATACTGAAGGGGAAAAATTAAGTTCTCATCTGCTAAAGAGTTTTGAAACAGCAGTGTCTTAACCACACAACAAATTCAATCTCTGTAATTAGCACCATTCAGCAACTAGCCATACTCATTCCCCCCCTACAAAAGAACATCTTCCATCCAGACTTTGTGACCATGTTATCGCAGTTCCTCCACCTTACATAATCCCTAGCATTTCTGAAACTAAATATGGAACACCACTTCTCTGATGTTTGCACGAGGTTAGTATGCTGTAAACCACTAAAATGGAAAGCAAAGCAAACATAAACCATTCCCAGGTCTCTCTGTATCCTCATAATAGACAGCTGAACTTACACTCAAGACAATGCTGTGGAAGCCAATAAGATCCTCAACAGGGCTTTCCTTTGCAACATCAGCACAGAATTGTCATACATTACTCTGGACATCGGCAATTTATAATTGAGGGTGTTTTGCAACAGTGACTGATGCTTAATGATAAGTGCTGATTTCACATTTTTGAATCATAGAAAGAGTTAGGAAAATACTGTAATTCGAGATGTGTGTTACTTATTTGAGGTTATTGCTATGACAGAGCACTAAATCTACTATAGCAAAAAATCCAGAATATCAAAAGCATTGAAGGCAGAGTTTTTCATATATAGTCTATGAATACGAAGTCCTTTTGTATCAGCAAACTTTGTAACCAAAAAATGACAGCAGACTTATATATGTGATGTGACCTCTAACCAGCAACATGAGACTATTACTATTTAAGAACTTGCTGAATCAGGCAAGTTCACAGTTAGTTCTAAACACATGCTTCAATATCTTTTAGCTTTCAGTACATGCTTAAATTTAAGCTTGTACATATAGAGTTTTTCCTCAATCAGGAGTTAGTATGATATATCAATAGTAAACAGATGTAAGTGAAGAAAGGAAAAGAAAAATTTCTTGGGGAGGAACACTGTGAGCAATTGGAGTTAAAGTGTTTTCCCTCCAGACAAATGAAGAACCCATGGAAAATCAATAGTAAGATTTTTCAGACATATAGAGAGATCTATAATATAATATACCAGCCCTAAAACACATATGTAGAGCATATGCAGAGCACAGCTTACAAGCATAAAGTTTTCAGAAGGAGGAGCTTTCAAAGGTAAAGCTGAATTCTTTTACTACGTTGTTTTGTTCTGTATAGGTGCAGTAAGACATTATCCTAAATAAAGGCATTTGAAAATGGGGAAATACAAACTCATAATACTTGAAGACTTCTAACTACTGCTTAACCAAATCTGGGATTGTAACTGCAGGCTCTGTAAACCAGGATCAGTAGTAGGAAATTCTCATACAGAGTCAGTATGAATAAATAAGTTGAGAACTTCCCTATGTCCTGGATATAGGGTGTCCCCCACATTCTTGTACAAGAGTTCATATTTTATACAAATTCCTAGCTTCCTAGGGAGGAGCTGCAGCATTGCCCTTCAGTTCCCAACCCAGACAACATCAGGTTAGAGTCAGCCAGGTGGAGGGGAAGGCAGGATACTGCTTCTTCAATACAACTATGTCATCGCTCCACCAGTTCTACATAGGACAATTATGTTTACAAAATGCAAGTAAAGGCTTTCTAGGAAACATCATTCTCAGTGCAAAATTGGCTTATTTTGATGCATACATATAAGAACATAAAATACAGGTGCTGTTGGCCCAGACAGTGGGAGAAGGAAGCAGTACAATAGAATCCACAGATCATTACACCATTAGTCTACCACAGTAGACTTTCCTGAAGAGATCCTAATTAGTTTACTAATTATTCTCTAAATAGGGTGAATGTTCTCACATTTAAAATCAAAGTTACTTCATCTGTTTTCATAGAATTCATGCATCCACTTTCTACAAATAGTCTGAGTTCAATATGAAAATGTAGGCAAGAAGGAAAAGGTAGGAGATGAACAAACACAAGGTAATGCATAAAAAAACCAAAGTAATATGAACTACTGAGACATACTGCTTGAATTTAAATTTACTACATCAAACTCAAGGAAAAAAACCCAACAAGGCTTTGGTGTAGATAACTGAGTTCGAACAGTTCAATGTCAATGAAGACAGAAAAGACTGGAAGCATATACAGCTAGTGAAAACACCATGAGTGTGTTGGGTTTCTTTTTTAATGCATTCACATGGAGCATTATTCAGGTCAGTTTACCTAAGAATGAATTTTATAAGCAACAAAATCATTCAGAGATAAAGACAACATCCAAAACAAATCTGTGATTAGGAAAACAATTTAAGAAGAAATAATTAATAAGGCAATGCTGCTAAGAAGAAATCATCATTATACATGTCCACAGTGGATAAGAATAGAAGACAGCTGTATTGAGTCTGGCTGGGATGGAGTTAAATTTCTTCATAGGAGCCGCTGCAGCGCTGTGTTTAGGATTTGTGATTAAAACAGTGTTGGTAACACCAACGTTTTGGCTATTGCTGAGCAGTGCTTGCACAGCTCAAGGCTTTCTCAGTTCCTTACACTGCCCTGCCAACAAGTAGCCTGGGAGTTAGGAGGGGACAGAGCCAGGAACAGCTGGCTCAAATTGGCCAAAGGGTATTTCATGCCATATAATATCACATTCAACAATAAAAACTGAGGGTTTGTATTCCAGAGTAGCCATTGCTCAGAGACTGGCTGCACATCAGTCTGCTTATGTGAGATGATGAGTGATTGTCTTTGCATCACTTAGGTTTTTCCTCTGAGCTTTAAAAAAAACCAAAACACACAACCACAAACACCACCAAAAAAAACGCAAATAAAAAACCAAATGTCATACTTTCAGTGACATACAATTCTTTCTTCCACTATACTGATTATCAATGTAGAATATTTATTACAGTGAAAAAGACTTCTCTGTTATTAAGACTTCAGATTTCTGAGATCACTTTTATTAGATAATCAGTTTTAGTTAGCATAGTGGTTGATCACTAGGGACAAACTTTACTGCATACAAAAATAAACAGTAGGAAAATACTGACAGCATTAAAGTACCCACATATGAACAGTTATATATCATATACAATACATACATATATACACAATATAGAAATATATGTATACACACAAAACTTGTTTTGGAAGATGAGGTACTCAGCTGCTTTTCATATAATTGAGTCTATTGATATTACTATATTTAGTTCAACAGAAGCGATTGTTCCTTATTAAAATTTAAAGGATACAGTAAATTTGAGTATTAGTCATTAGACAAAATTTAAAAGTCAAATCATTCTTAACAGTAGGGTGGCTAGAAGTCAGACAGTCTGCAAATACTGCAAGCTTCAGCTAGAGAAAGTGTATCTTAAATTGGAAACTGCTATAAGGAATCAATTTGCTCATACAGACATGGTAACAGTATGTTTGTTGTTGTGTTTTTAAAAGTGTTAGCACAAAATAACTTACTTGAGAGCTTATGAACTGGCAGTGAGCATACTTTTATTCTGCAAAACAATAAATCATTTTTCTTTTATACCACTTATTGTCCTGCACCAGGTTATTAACATTGCATGTTATTTCCGAAGGTCAAAATCCCATGAGTCAGAGGCAGGTTTATGTGACCTTCCCTCTCCCTGTTTGCATAAATTCATACATCATGCCATGCTGTAAAATTCTTATGAGTCAGATACAAAGTAAATTTGGGGAAAAAAATTGTATTCACTTCAAGAGGCTTTGTCACAGACTACAATTTTGATTAGCAATTGGAAATATAAGATGCACTTGATTTTTCTCTCAGCAGAACACTCACATGATTTTGGTCTAGTAAAACAGATTAAATAACCCATAAGAGTCACTGATAGACTACATCTGCAACTTTGTTGATATATCAGAAGATATTTTGAGTAGCATTACCATACAATCAGGAGCTGGGAAATATGTGTATAAACACATGCAAGTGTCCAGGTGCTGGGAGATATATACATACACATACATGTATATTTACACACGTATGTGTATGAATATATGAACATTGTAAAAAAGTGTCATTTATCTCTCTATGTTTTTATTGTTGCATTTTCCTAGTTCAACATTGCTAAAGGTAAAATCATCCTGAAGGAGTTGCTCCCCATCTTGCCATAATCACCTTTCTCTTTACCTCTCCAATAGAGTTCTGCTTTCCTTGATTTTACAGTTATACATATCAGGGGAATTGCCAATAATCTTATTCATTACTCTAAGAACATAGGCACATAAGCAAATCCAAAAATTATCTTTGGCAAAAAAATTGCTATCTAAAACCACTTTTCTTAGTTGTTCATGGCTTTGCTGTTGTCGAGAATAAAACATCCCTAGGAGTGTACATCTAATTTTTCCAAATCTTAAGGTTAACCCAACTGCCTGGGCTTTGGTCTAGCTATTTCTGTTAAAACAGCATTGCAGTCACTCAAATTCAGACTACGTTTGACCCACCATACTTAGAATTGCTGCAGGACTCCAGCTGTGAAAAAAGACAACTTGTAAGTAACTTTGTAAGTCGCATTCTATGCCAGGATGCACCTGGGTACTACCATCAAGAACACAAGGTCAGAATACACTGATGATGTCAATAGTCTCCTCCTCTGGGGTTTGGTGATTTGTTTTTGGCATTTTTTTCACCCAGTGACAAAAAATCAGGAAAGTGTTGCCTTAAGGATAACCTATGGGATTCCAACCTTTTAAGGAATCAATGTCAATTTTCCTTCAGTTTACCCTCCTAAATTCAAGACCCATGTTTCCTATTGCTTACCCTTTATCAGTTTCATAAATAAACTACCGCAATGTTCAAACTTTTCGACTTGATGAAGAATAGTTTCCTTATATTACCTTTCTCATACAGTATGTTATCAGATTCCAATTTACACTCTCCCATGATCTTACAATTTCTCAGTCATTTATCTTAAAGTATAATTCTTATTAATTACTTCTCTGTGTAGCTTCATAAGCACTTAAACGCTAAAGTTGTGGCTTTTCTAGATTATTTCCTACATCAATCGTATTCCTCCCAAATAGTTTACTCAGAATGGTCTCCCAAAGCGTTAGCTGTTCTTTCACATATGAAAAAACCATGAATAATAGAAAAATACATTCAGGATTTTCCGGAACAGTTTTCTCCATTGAAACTACAATTAGCCTATATTAGGGCTGGTAGAAAATTGAAAGATTTAGCATTCAAGAACAATATCTTTTCTTCCTCCTTTTTAGTTTGCTTGGATGCAGGAATTTAGCTCATAGGACTGATGTCACAGGGTAAGGTGAATAAACAGATCTTGTTCACTACCATTACTACAGGTATAAATATATGATTTGTATTTAAAAATTCTCATTCCGTGTGCTCATTTATTTTGCAAACAAATCATCAATGCTAAACAAACAAACATATAGTTCCTCTAAACCATACAGGCACTCCTAGAATTTTAACTTCTCCATGACAGAGTTTTCCTCAGAAATATTTTCTACAGAAGGCAACCCTATATTAAGAATTGAATTTTGTCAATCAACATCTTAAATTAACAGTGGGCAAGATGGTGAGAGGAGAGGTAAGCTATCTGCCAAGAGAACTGGTGCTAGAATAACTGCAACACAACGTCTAAGTAAAGGGAAACAAACTATCAAAGAAACTTAGACTGAATTCTTAGGATGAAGGAAAAAAAAAAGAGAGAGGTATGATTTATCCATTATTTTACAAAAACATGACAGATGTTTTAACACAGACAATCACGCTCAACACATTTATACTCAGTAACAGGAAAGAAGATATGGCAAAGCCTGAAGATGCTGAATGATATTCTGGATGATTCATTCATTGACATCTCATTCATTATTAATAATAAAAAATGAAATTCTGTAGCAGCGCCAGCCTATAAAACTTTAAGTCCTCCACAATTCAATTCACTGAGGTTGAAGAGAAATGCTGTGATCTGGCCAAGCTTTGATTATTACTGTTGTACTGGTTCTGAACTGGTTTTCAGAATCCCAAAATTCAAGGGAAAACATTATATAAGTTTACCTGTGAACTCAAACCTATTTTTTGCTTACAACTTCTGGCAATTCCAAGATCAGTTCTGCATTATGTACACTGCAACTCTTCCCACCTTGCTTCAAATTATTTGCTGACAGTTTGTGGTAATGTGTAAATTATACACATTGGTTCTGTTATCATTAAAGTCTCTATAATTAAACCTTTTCAAAAGAAGAAGAAGTAGTCATACTTGTTTCATACCTCATTTACTGTACTAGGAAATGTAACTAACATAACTACTATAATTTTTTCCATTTTTTGTCAAGATATTTTTTTAAAGAAAATCTGTTTATTTGTTCATCTGAACTAGTATTTCTTTAGGATGAAGGAATCAAATTGAATTTTAGAAGCTGAAACTCCTGAAAAAAAAAAACCTCTTCCATTTGAAATCAGGTGTTATGTAATTTTGAACAACACATTAAGATCAAAGATATGAAACAAAATTTTATATTAAAAATACCAGCTACCAGAATATATAGCTTTCATGCTCTATCTTATTTATCATCACTCTTTTGAAATACATCATAAATATTAGAGCATCTTCTCCAAGAAAGATAGATATGGGTCCGTTATTGTACAGATAAGAAAACCAAGTTAGACATGGTTTACAAACAAGACTTTCTCATCAGAAGTTTTGTGACAGAACGTGAAGAACTTAAAACTACTGAATTATATAGCTGCTTAACTGTAAAACTATTCATCTGTCTGGTTTTGTTCTGAAGAGTCATTCTAAATACTGCATTTGACTATGCATTTTTGTATGCCAGAATCTACTAAACAAATTCTATCAGGTTTCCATAGATGAAAGAGATTGAGATGAAACAGCTTCTCACACACAATTTGGTCTCTTTGATTACATTTACAGGCCCTTCAGTCACTCCAAAACCCCACCAGTCTTTTACTACAGCTTTCAAGCTGTGACAATTTAGATAAGTGAAATGTTAAATAGCTCATTATAAGTCCACTTCTGCACCATAGGAATTGATGGCAGCATTGCCATAGGCTTCAATGGGAGCTGGATTACAGTTCGAAACACATCACGTATGCATTCATCAGAAAAATTTAAAATTCAGAGACTTTCAAAACTTCTTCAAATCAGTTTATACTGAACGAGCCTTACTATAAATCAGGAAGAGATGGCAGGCCAGTTTTGTAGAATACTACAAAAAGCTATTGAAATGCAGCTTTTTTCATTCTGCCATTTTCATCCAAATCTCTTGTTATGACTTATGTGACAAGCAATCATCAGGGAGTGAAAAGCCATTTCCAATAAACATAACAGAATAGAATAAAAAGAGCAGGGGACAAACAACTTTCATGATTGTCTTCTGAGACAGGCAAAATATTTATCTGCTAGAAACTGATCCTACTATGAAGTACCAGAATGCACAGAATTTAAGGTTCCAACTTATAAGAAATCATACAGGCAAGGAGCTTTGGTAATTTAGTATACAAGATAACAGTCCTGCGTAGTTGGAATAACACATATTCTATGTGGGTATGCATCTCTTTCTCTCTTACATGAAACCAAAGAGTCAAAGTGTAGCCAGCCTCCCAAATTCTGTATTCTACAGACTGCTTCTGTTGTCCAGGTAACAAGAAACTGCTAATAAATCTCCTTGTGATAAAGAATTAAATACCTGTCATACTGAATATCTATAAAAATATTCAGAGATGAGATTACCTTCTATCTTAATTCACTGCCTATGACAAATATAAGCATACTCATCCACCCACTCAGCATAGTGTCTCTTAGGCAGGGAGGGAAAGTCCAAAGCTTTAGCCACCATCCCATGTCTTGCTGACAACACTCGTGGGATTCATTACATTGAAAGCTCCTTTGAAAAGATGGGAATAAAATGACATACCAGTGAAATGGGAGTATAGCTTCTTTTCTCAGCATTCCCATAGGGCATAGAGCAGTGTGAACATGATACAAAACAGCAGATAATTCCTCAGTAACCCAGGTAAAGAGGAAAGTTAGTGGCTCTCTTCCTTGAAAATCCTATAGTGAACCAAAAGGAGAAAGGTACTCAGGAAATTCCCTGCAGAGAATTACATAAGCAAGGCTTAGAGTTCTGACTTTATCTCTTTTCCTAAAAACGCAGAAGGGAAGACATGGACATTATACATGCATGCATTTTTTCTGTATGGCAAAGTTTTTGTTTTAAACTTCTTTCCTCCATTGCTACATATCTTTGTTGTGTTGACAGAGGTGTCATGGTGCAAAAAGCTACCATTTTCTACATGACTGTCTCTTACCCTTTATTACTGTAACTTAGTCATCTTCAAAACTACTTTTTGCATATGCCATAGGGTATTGGGAAGGTCAGGAATTACTATTTTGGGACTGTATATTTTTTCCCTTTTTGATTGCTCACTTTTTTGTATCCACCAAGTTTTGTTTTTTTTTTTTACTTTTCTAGATAAGACATTCAGGAGGGTAGTTTACTATATTCAGCAGATTGTCTCCACTTAACACCCCCATGGTGACAGCTAGAGCTCAGGTACCATATCATCTTAGAGGAACAATTCTATTAAGCTCATATTGCATTTCTTATTTGAGATCTGATCAGCTAACTGTTCTCAGTGACAGAAAGGCTAATTTTTTTCTCAAGCCAAAAGCAACTCTTACGGTTTCCAAAACAAAAATCACTATTTCCTCTTAGTCAAAATATCCCTAGAACACCAAAGCATGTGATATTTCTCCAAAATACTAATTCAAATTATCTTCAGAATATACTACTTCCTTTAGAAATAGTTCCTTAAAAAAAAATTTAAAAACTCAGTGAGTGGTTGTGAAATTCTGACATTTGTTTTTCAGCTCTTGCCTCACGTGGGGATAAATGCTAAGTTTACAGGTCAAGCGGCATTTGATTAGACTTGTGGTTATTCTAGGATGTCAGTGAATGAAACAGCAATAGTCAGTAGTAGGAATTATTATTCTTTTTCTATTTCATATCTTGAAATTGATGGTAGGGCATTCTTTGGAATTAACTTAAAAAAAACAAAACTAAAATAGCCATCAAATGAAAATATACAGGAAAACTGCCTTTAGGCATTCAGCAGAAGATACCACTATTCTTAACAGTAACCTAATGTCAGATACGATTTATCTTTTATTTCCAGATTTAAAATTGAAATCCAAACTCTCAAATGCAACCCTTTCTAGTAACAATATATAGTCATGCTTCACGTCCTTGTAACGTTTCAGAATGTCAGGGCATGGAAATGGTCAGAGCTTGGTGTGATGTCCTCACCACATAATGTTATCGCCCTCTAGTGACTGGCCAGTATGTCAAGACTGCAGGGTTTCATGTTGCAATAAAGCCAAGGGCCAAATCTAGACTTACAGTGGAAGCTGATGAGCTAGACGTGCTAAAGATCTAGTGTCACTACTTTTAAATCATTCTGTAAAGATGGTGTGCTTACACTACACAAAAGAAGAAAAAATACTTTAAAAATTACAAGCCAAATAAACAAGTGGCTTGTGCTAGTAAATGGGAGACTTGTAGCAATTCTGACCTCTCCACTTACAGATGCCCTCAAAAAAGATCATGGGGTCAATCCCACTCTAAAACCACCCATGGGGGTTAATCCAGATGCGAAGTTCACTCTAGAATCTTATTAATATTGAACTTGTCATGCATCTATTCCTTTACCTCTAGTTACACAAGTTAAGTAATGTAAAATGCTAACTTGGAAGATACAGACTAAATCTGAGAATAACCTAATTTCTGCAACAATATTTAAAATTTTAAAGGTGTTACTGCAGTCAGCATAAGACTCACTGTAGTTCTAAAACTTGGACTTTTATGTGAGTTTTAAAAATGCAGCAGAATGTCCTCAGCTAATCTGAGGCAGAATAAGAAGTCCTGGGACAGCCTATGGAATTGATGACTATGAACTTTTCTCTCCCAAGACTAGCAATCATCCTTAATATTCCCCAGAAGACAAAAAGATGCAACTGCAATTGTTTCCATTAGGTTTGTCAGAAGAGATTTGCATTAACTCACACTTGTCCTTGGTACTGCAAAGTGTGAAAGCAGGCACTGTGAACACCCAGAGGTTTTCATGTCACTGTCATTTTCCATAAGTGAACTTGGCTCTGTCCAGAAGTGCCAACCTGCAGCACCCTGCCTCATGCATTCTTCTAGCAGACTTCTCTTACTGCCTTTCACCCTACTGCTGGTCTTTCATTGCTGTTGCTTTCTCTCCTTGTCTGTCTTTATGTGAATGTGATAGTGCTACTTTGATGTTTAGCATCTGGCCTTAATCAGTGTAAAACTAGAACACAATAAATAAATAGATTGTAGACAACCAAAACTCTTCTGGAAAAGAGGTCTATACCTCCTCTGCTGCACATTCAGCACTTCTACCTGCCAAGAAGTTGGTTACTATATATGAGAGAGCCCTGAACTCCAGGTACCTTTCATCATACCCTAATGCTACCATCCTACTTGCGTAAGGAACTTCTTTGCTATTTTTTTTTTCTTTTTGGGGAGGAGGGGGTGGTAATAATGTGTCATTGCCAAATAGGAAACAAAAGCCTCTGTAAAGTTCAGGAAAAACAGGAAAAGCTTGTAAAAAAACAAAATATGGCCACTTTCCATTTTTTATTCTCAACCCTACTTAAGACAAGGAAACTGGCCAAAATTCCTTGAGAACTGTGGGAAGCAGAAGCTTTATAGAAGCTCCCCCCCCATATCTGCCAACTTTTATATAAGCTTTTATTTTACTTTTATATAAGCTTTTATTTTAAGTGAACTGGAATCACTTCTTTAAAACAACAATTTAACAGCTCAGACAAGAGCACTAGGAAAGCAAGCAGTGGAAGAAGTACAGTTTCAAGAGAAAGAATGTGACAAATGTACTTTCTTTCAGAATGTGACAAGTGTACTTTCTTTCATTTGTCCTAGAACTGTAAGGAAATGGCCAATATTAGAGTCCCTTGTTAAGACACAGGGGGTTTGCTGTTTAAATAAAATAGAATATTATAGTTTTCTTTCA
>VXBL01002470.1:83350-99242 GCA_013400195.1 Aramus guarauna | reverse complement strand
TTGGAAATTTTTCTTTATATTTAAAGGCTTTGTTTTTTTTTTTTTTTTTTTTTTTTTTTGTGTGTGATTGAAAAATTTAGAGAGAAGCCTCAGACATTATTTTTAAGGCCTGTCAGACAATTTGGTTGCTCTTGTAAAAGAAATAGGCACTATTTTGGAGTCCAGAGTTTTACTGGCTACATCTGTGCCCCAGTGCTGGAGCACATATCCTGACCACAGCCCAGCTGAATGCCAGGATAAGATATGAACATGCCCTTTAGTTTCCCACAGCAGAAAATCCAGACATGTGGAAAAGCTGCAAGTTTCTGTGCACCTCCTCGAAGTCCTCCCTCTCCAGGTTTTTCAGGGAATGAGGGCTGAGCACTACTGTACCTGTCCTTAAGTGCAGACACGGTCATTCTCCTCACACTGCCTAAAGCAAAGTCAGAGAAACCAACACTCTGGTACAAACTACATTTAGAATAGTTCAAACCTGAACCAGCAACTGATGCAATGAAAGTTGATTAATGACATGTACATAGCACAGGTTTGCCTCAATTATAGTCAAAAGATCCAACATCAGTTACAGTAGAGAATGGACATTTTGAAAAAGTGCAGAAGCCATCTTGCCTTGAAATGGTGAACATGTTTTGCTTACATAGATTCTGGTTTAAAGTCTCATTTCGAAATTAATTTAGCTCAACCAACACTTTTGGTAAAGCAACTGACACAGCATCTTACAGATGCTCAGGCAGCATACTTCATTGGAAGGATTAAAGTATATTGCTAAGTATTATACCTTCTAAACCAAATCCCTTTTGGGCAGTACAAATGTCAATTCATAACAGACAAAAGTAAATGAAGTTGTTTTATGTATTTGTGTATGTATATGCATAGAAAGACATTTATAAAAAAGACTGAATAAGTTAAGAGGGAAGCATTAAGGCACTTTGTTACATTCAAATGTCAGTTTACCACTTCCAAGGCTAAAGATTTTTCATGTATCATTTCCAAGTAATCTCTAAGAACTTGAGAAATCTGCACAGCCTTGGTTGTATTTGAAGTAGTCTATGTATTAAGGCTGCAGTCAACTCTAAAGTACAACAATGTCAGAAGGATAAAACATTGTTTAAGGTTCAGTTTGGATAGTTAGGAAATTTTCACAACTCTGAAGCTGATTAAGCTGTAACAGCCATTTTAAGATGATGCAAGTTCACTGATTTGATGTCAGTGGAAGCTGGTTCAGGCACCTTGCGCTGGAAAAGACAAGGCACCATTGCAGGAATACCATATTGGTGTTCCAGAACCACCCCATTATGACAAGGCTGTGAAGTCAAAAGAATTCATAAAAAAGTTTTGGTTTCCATCCCACCAAATATGATAATTAATCTTATTTGACTATGTCTAACAGAGCATATGCCATTTGGTATATTGCTATAAATGGCAACAAACCATGTCACAGAGATTAATTCTTTCCAAAGTCCCCAAAATACATTCAAAGCTTGACAGATATGATGATGATGATAATAAACAATTTATCAAATTGAAATGCAGTCACCTCTAGGGTGAGCCACAATATTAATATTTTCTCCTGTGAATGCATCATTGTACTCCTTAGAGATTAATGTTATCTGATTGGAGTTTGGCTATAAAATAGCTTCAAGATCCCTTTCAACAGCTGGAAGAATTTCTCCTGATTTATGGTGGCTAAAAACAAAGGTATAAACATTGCTTTAAGGCTGAGTGCCTACGCTAGAAATAATACAGATTTTCAGCACAGCATGATACAGCACTAAGAATGGAACTTCGTTTCTGAAGACAAGGACCCATTAGTCTATTACAATGCTAATACTGAGAAAGCTGCTGACCACTGTCATCATAGCTCATGAAAGATTTTTTTTAACCTAGGTAGATGAACTTCTAAATTATGTTGTTGTCATGGTTTAACCCCAACCAACAGCTAAGCACCACATAGTCACTTTTCCTTTGCTGCCTGTTTCTTTTTGTTTGTTAATAAAGTCATGCCTATTGCATGCAGTTTTTTACCTTCTTATGAGGTTTAAAGTTCTGTAGGGAATTGAGAACAGAAGTTTCATTGCTCAATTTCTTACTACTTAAAAAAACAAAAAGTATTTCTTCTAGGAGTACTTCACAGTATAAAGTATTACTTCAAGCACATTACAAATAAGAGATTCACAGATTGGTAGGGGTTGGAAGGGACCTCTAGAGATCATCTAGCCCAATCCTCCTGCTAGAGCAGGATCACCTACAGCAGGTTGCACAGGATTGCATCCAGGTGGGTTTTCAATATCTCCAGAGAAGGAGACTCCACAACCTCTCTGGGCAGCCTGTTCCAATGCTCGGTCACCCTCAGGGTAAAGAAGTTTTTCCTTGTATTGAGATGGAACCTCCTGTGCTCCAGTTTGTGCCCAGTGCCCCTTGTCCTGTCACTCAGCACCATTGAGAAGAGTCTGGCTCCTTCCTCTACACATCCGCCCTGTAGATATTTATAAGCATTAATAAGATCCCCTCTCAGTCTTCTCTTCTCCAGTCTAAATGATGTACCTCACCACACAGAAGGCCTAATAGCCAAAGAGAGTTCACAATATATTAAAAAAATAAAGTAAATCTTTACAATAATTTTTTCCTTTAAAAAAACCCCAAATCTTAGCTTTTTGAAACATTGATATGAGAGAAGATATGCCAACCTTTGCTTAAGTACTGTTTACTAAGAAATTAGTATGTTGATTACCCCATGTTGTACTGTTAAAGAAATGTACAAATGTAAGAGCAGTAAATGGTTCATTAATTCCCAAAAATCCACGTTGACTGTTCCCTCTTAAACCAAGGAAACTGATATGACAACAAGCCACTGTTTCTTCTAAAGAATATTTCAGCAGAAATAAATGTTTTTATTTGCATTGCTTTTCTTTAGAAATTTAAGATAATCCAATAATATTGTCCTGGTTTCAGCTGGGATCAAGTTAATTTTCTTCCTAAAAGCAGGTATAGTGCTTTGTTTTGGATTTAGAATAACATTGACAACACACTGATGTTTTGGTAGGTGTAAACATTGCCTAGTAAGAAGTCATGGACTTTTCAGCTTCTCACACTGCCCCACCAGCAAGTAGGCTGAGGGTGCACAAGAAGCTGGGAGGAGACACAGCTGGGATAGCTGACCCCAACTGACCAAAGGGATATTCCGTACCATATGACATCACACTCAGCATGGAACTTGGGAGAAACTGGCCAGGGGTGTGATTGCAGCTTTAGAACTAGCTGGGCATTGGTCAGCAGGTGGTGAGGAATTGTGCTGTGTATCACTTGTTTTGTATATTCTTTTATTATTATTATTATCTTCCTTTTCTGTCCTATTAAGCTGTCTTTACTGCAACCCATAAGTTTTTCCTTCCCCAAATCCTTCCCCCATCCCTTGGGGAGGCAGGGAGGTGTGCAAATGTGGTTGTTTTAGCTGCCTGCCAGTTAAACCACGACAAATATTTAAGTCTAGATTATTCTCTGTTTAAGACCTAAAGCCAGAAACATTTCACTGAACCATTTGTGCACTTTGGTCTTTGTAACTTATGACCACTCACCCCTACACACTGACACTCAAACTCGGGAGAACAAATTATGTTTAGGAAAACGTCATCACTTTCTCCCATTAGACACCTCTTGCTACATCCAATTTGCCCCAGGAGTTCCATTAATAACTCAAGTTTCAAAATAATTCAATGTCATGGTTTAACCCCAGCTGGCAATGGACACCAAACAGCCGCTCGCTCACTCCACACACACCCCCCCAGCAGAATGGGTGAGAGAATTGGAAGAGTGAAAGTGAGAAAATTAGTGGGTTGAGATAAAGACAGTTTAATAGGTAAAGCAAAAGCCACGTGTGCAAGCAAAGCAAGCCAAGGAATTCATTCCCCACTTCCCATGGGCAGGCACGTGTTCAGCCATCTCCAGGAAAGCAGGGCTCCATCATGCGTAACAGTTACTTGGGAAGACAAATGCCATCACTCTGAATGTCCTCCCTCTATCATCATCTTCCCCCAGCTTTATATGCTGAGCATGATGTCATATGATATGGAATATCCCTTTGGCCAGTTGGGGTCACCTGTCCTGTCTGTGTCACCTCCCAACTTCTTGTACACCCCAGCCTACTCGCTGGTGGGGTGGGGCAAGAAGCAGAAAAGGCCTTGGCTCTGTGTAAGCACTGCATTACAGCAGTAACCAAAACATCTCTATATTATCAACACTGTTTTCAGCACAAATCCAAAACATAGCCCCATACCAGCCACTATGAAGAAAATTAACTCTATCCCAGCCAAAACCAGCACATTCAAAAATAAGATTGAGAACTAGATAGACCTTTTTTATTGCCTTACTACTATCAGTTACAGTCTGTTGAAAAGCAAAATTACTAGCCTAATGCAATGAAACCATTTAACAGATGTGCCTCCAAGGCACAGTCAGAGTTAGTGGTAGATGCTGTACAGAATGACTAAAATGACATGCTCCTTCCTGTAAAGGGCACAAGTCTTCACTTTGTTTTTCTCCATTAACAAAATTTTGCTGTTACTAATAATCATAGGCAATTAATTATGCTCTTCCTATGAAAAAACACTGATCTTCTGCATAGTTTTATGCTCTCTATATATTGCAATTTTCCACAAACTAGTACATCAATACAAGCAATGTAATACACTGTACATACTGACACATCCCTGTATATTGATTAACAAGTGAAATAAAAAAAATCTGATTCCTCTCCCTCCTCAGATGTGCTATTTATTGCTCAAAACTAGCTAATTGCCAAGTTCAGGTCTAGATTTTATCTGGATCAGATTAATTTGATCTAAAAATAAAACCCTGTTTCCTGAAAGTACTTCAACTAGTGCAGGAATTCCCTTGAGCTCATAAAATTAGAGTAAGATCAGCATCAGAGATATTGAAATATGAATATAAGAATAGAACATTGAAAGGATTCAGGTTGTTTGGGTTCAGGTTATAAATTCTACAAATGTAATTCCAAGTGCTTACTTTACAGCAATTTTACTGTAGTGGATACCCCTCCTTCGAAATTTTCATTCAGCTTTAGTAGGAACATTAATGCTATATTTTCTTACCACTTTGCAGCTTTGAAGGATGACAAATGAAATAGGAAGGCAATCATTTTAGTTTCTGTTGGAATATCAGTTTTCCTTAATGTGCATTTTAAAATTTCCAGTTTGATATATCCAGAAGTTTCTTCTCAATTCTTTTTACACTGCCAAGGCTAGCCACACACTTCTCTGCGATGGCTTTTTTTCTTTTTTTTTGGTGCAATCGACATGGTTTACCTACTCTGCTGAAGAAGCTACCTACTAAAGTCACAGGTTGCCTTTACTCCATATAAGCTCTAAATTTCCCATTTTATTCCCATTCTCTTCTTGCCCACTCTAACATTAGGAGTCACCCTATGACAGGGAGGAAGAGCTGTTTGGTGGTGAGAGCATGCGCTTCAGACACTTCCCCTCCACCAGCTTCCTCTGCTTCCTGGGGTGAGTTCTATCCTACTTCATCTGTAAAATGGTAACACAGATGGCAAATGCTAGTAAGGAGACTGGAACAAGTACATTTAAGATACTGGGAAGTGCTCAGATAACCCAGCCAAATAAAACTTACCAGGCAGAAGTAGCTATACCATAATACCCTGCCTGAGGGACTGTATGATCCCACCTCTTCCAGAATCACTGCCTGCGGTGGTCCAGATATCTACTGCAGTCTTCTCTCACAACATTTTTCATCTTTTATACTATGTAATTTGCACAGGTGATAGGTGCTAAAAAGCCAGTTGTGTAGGATTGCAGCCTGGCAACAAGCTCTATTTTATGAAATAAACAAACATCAAGAGCTTCCAACCTTTTAATCTTAAATCATTATCTGAACCAACAGCATTTGAACAAAGCATAAGAGTTGTTGGATTTGTGCTGATGGGAACAAAAAAGTTAGGAAGTCCAATCATACTGTAGCCCATTGGTGCTGTGATGATGTAAATAATCATGACCAGCAGATATTTTTCCTGCTTCAGACTTCTTCTGGCAAGCCACAATAGTAATAGCTGCTAAAACCAGAAGCGAAAAAGCACATCTCCACATATCATTAGCACAATGGTCCATTTCACCATAATGGATTCAGGATTAGACATGAAACAGTTTATGGCATTAATTTGATCCAAAAATAAAACTACCCAGTCAAAAAATATTGATATTAATTTTTTCTAATTGTAACACTATGGTGGTTTAGCAGTCTAGCCTTCTGGAATTTTCTTTGCATAGCAGCTGAGCGGAGCCTAGATTTGAGAGCTATAGAAATAATCCTTCCCATCTCTTGCAAGGCAACAATAATTTTCAAGTGACAGTATCTTCCTTTGATATAATGAGGAAGGAAGTATACACAGGCTCTTTACCATACAAGACAGGAAAAGTCGGCTCCAGAACTTAATCTTTTCCACATTTAGAGCCTATTTCTCTGGGTAAGATGCTATTTTTTCCCTACTGGTAAGCAGCTGAACTTCATGTGTTGGAAAAAAAGCATCCTTGTTAAAGGTCATTCTCAGTATATTATCTATAATTTCCTTTCTAAATTTCCCCACTGTTTTCATTTTACAACACTTGGTAGGAAATTATTCTGTGACACACACCCCAAGCAGAAAGATAATAATCTGACGGTCTGCTACATCTATATTTATTATATTAAAAATAACCAATTTTCCTGTTTTATTTCCAAACATTTTACTGCTTTCCATCATTTACTTCTCAGGTTACTCATTATCAGTTTTATTTGGTGTTCTTTTGATGTCTCACCACAGTTTGTTCTTCAGCTTCTCATTAGCTACTTTTTAAAACACAGGTGATAACCACTGGAAATCATCACCATCTCGATTGCCTTCCCCCTCTTTTTGCTAGAGTCATTCCCATTTTAATATCATCTTTAGAAGTGATAAGTACTAGTTGAAGTGTAGATGTGTTTATACATAACCAATGCAATTTCATGGAGGAGGAGAAATAAGAGAAGAACGTCTACTCAGTCAGCTAAGAATCTGCATGAATCAATCTGCCAGAAACACACATCTCTTTTCCCAAGAGAACTGTACTGAACCAAACACCAACCATGCACATGCCAAACACCTCCTCTGGAAGGGCACGAACAGCTTTCAGTGCAAGTGTTACAAAAAGGAAGTAAACCAGTGGAGCACAGGCTATAGAGGTTGTTTTTTTTCTGAACAAGGACTCTCACCATTGATCAGCTTTAACACCAAAAGCAAAGAGTAAAGCCAAGTAGGAACAAGGCAGCACAAGCCTCCCTGCCCTGAACTGAGGTGTATACAGAGATGCCAACGCCAACACTTTCCTTTAGCAAGATGGAAGAGATCAAATAGGCACTGCCTTCTTCACTGCTTTTCCAGTTACTAGTGCCCAGTCTGAAAAGCTGGGAATGGCCCCTCCAACACTTGTGTCATTTATTTACCAAGGTTGCTGTGTTGCCTTACAAGAGTTAACAAGTTGGCAGGGATAAAAAAAAAATAATAAAGACACACCAACTAGAGGGTTGGGGTTTGTGTTAATGGAGCGTTGATGTTTTCTCCAGCAACGGAAAGATAACAGTCACATTAACGTTATCTTTGTAACCTCATGGTTCAGCTGCTGTCAGATAGCCCTCCTTGTTTAACAGGGAGGAGGGCAAGGGTGGGTGGCAGCTCATTTATGAATTTTTGTACAGGTCTGTTGAATGTACAAAAAGCCTCTGCTTTATGAACATCTGTATGTTCTTATCAGATTACTTTAATTGTTCTGTTTTATTTTCCATCCTCCTTTCTCCTTTGTACTTATGCCCTCTGCTGAGTGCCACACAGGACCTCCATCAATGCAGTTTCTGCAGTTCCATTCTGTTCCCCTCCTCCTCTTACTGCTGAATAGAATCGTGCTGTTATCTTAGTTCTGACTTTTTAATTCACTAACTGGTTTTTACCCTCCACTGCCTTTCTCCGTTTTATTTCAAGGCTATTAAGATTAGATTTAACTTCTGTAGATTTCCTGGTTTTGTTTGATCTGTGGAGTTTATCAGCTCCAATTTTTTTTTTCCCTCAGTATTTCTGCAACCCCATATTATAAATTGCCATCAACTTGTCTGTCTTCTACCTAAACAATTTCTGACAATGCTAACATTTTTTATAGGATCGTTATATGCCCATCTTATTGCTTTGAAATGCTGACTAATGTTTGCTTCTCCTTCTATTTTCACTCTTTTGGCTTAAGACAGCTGAACATTTACAGCAGGACAGGCCTGAATATTTTAAGCAAGACTTCAGTGTTTCCCAGTTTTGTCTCAGTAAGCCTGTTCATTATCCAAGAATTGTCTGCATGGCCTGGTTCTGATTTATTTTTTCCCTTTAATTTGGAAAAGTTTATAATTTAGGTTTCATTTATCAAAATTGTTGCAACCTACTTCCACACTAGTTGCACTATGCTAGCCCTATTGTTTTGGGGGAGTTGAAATCTAATTATATCCTGAAGGTATTTTTCTATATTTTCTACAGAGCTTTTCCTATTACTGTGGCAGCACCAAAAGACAAATAAACAGCATGACTTTATTACACCAACACCTTACAGGCAAAACAGGAGACAATCCTGGCCCTGCAAACTTACTCCCCAGATAGACAAGAACACAAAGAAAAATATGGATTCTGCTTGAAAAAAAACCAGTCATGTCTTGCAAATAATACACAATGTTTAGCACAGTGACATTTTCTAGATGGGGTAGGAATTACCTGAAGGATTGCGAGGTGAAGAACAGCAAAGGAGATGATCAGCAGTTCATTTGGGACAGAGAGCATGGATCAGCAGATCGGTCAGAATGGAAAGGGTAGAAAGAAAGCTCGAGCAATTTTGCTGTGGCTCATAAGCAGGAGCAGATTGGAGTGGGAAAAACAGTTGTATGAGAATCTTTTTGTTGTTATAGGTGATTTCCCACTGCTCACTTGAAGGTATAGTGATAAATAACAACAGCTGTAGCTGGATATAATGTCTTCCTCTCCAGATCACACTGAAAGCAGGGAGAACAAAGCAGGAAAAATCTGTGGTTGCTCTGGCTTTGGATCCAATATTGGCCTCTGTCAGACAGATTGTCAGTGTAGCTGGATGTCTGGGTTTTGCTTTCTTATCTCATGAGGAAAGTAGTTCAGAAGGCATATCTCTGGGATATCTCATTTTTTTGTTTTCCCTTCTTTTCCCTCTCCTTCCTAAAGCAGGAAATAACAGAGGCAGGGAGCCATGCTGTCTTTGGGATTCCTCAAAAAATAAATTTGAGATAAGAGCTTGTTTGAAAAGATAAGCTCATCTAGAAAGATGATTTTTCTGGAAGATCAGCTCTCGATAAGAAAATATGAAACCTTCTAGTAAAACACCAATCAGATATCCAACAAAGTAAATAGGTTAAAAAGTAGTTTGTCATTGTTTTCTAGTGAGGATGTGCATATTTCCTCCAAACACTATGTCTTCACCGAGTGAATGAAACCACTGTGTGATATTTTGCCTTGAATATGTTGCTTTCTATCGCTGATCTTTAACATTATGTTCAGAAAAAAAGAAAATTTATGATTTCCATTACAGAAAGAGACCATCTCCTTTCAATAACTCTGAAATATTTTTGGAATCCAAGCTGAAATCCTAGAGCTATAGGATATTTACTATATTTTATATAAGATCTTACTAAGTTTAAGAATTTTGCATGTTCTTTGAAGCATTACAGTTAGTGGTATATATCAGTAAGACCGAAACATCTAACCGAATCCTTTACATTAAGCTGGAAGTTTGTATTTTATATATGGTATACATCAAGAAGAGGATGACATTGTTCACAACTACCTGGGGGGGGGGGGGGGGGGGGGAGGGAAATCAAATGTTTTTAAAGATAACAAAAGCTGTCCCTATAGAACTCATCCACAATGTTCTTTCAAATGTATGTATCTGGTGAATTACAGAAGCAGGCTGGAGACAGGACATCAGTTCTAGGAAATCACTGGTTTGACCCACTATGACAAGGATCTTTCTCCACTATCCCTAAACAACTTCAAAATTACATTTATCCTTCCTAACCTTTCTTTTCCAAACTTATTAGCTAAGTTTTTCTTTATGTTTTGGAGACAAGTGTTTTCCAAGGGCTCTGATGAAAAACTAGTAAAGATTTTTGTAAGCAAAATTATTTTAACTTGATTTAGAAAACTCTTCAGTACTATTTTCAGTTTGTAGAAGGAATGTACAGCCTTGAATATCATCTTTAAAATTTTGCATTTCTGGTGAGAGACATCATAATAGTGAAAAAAAATAGTTCAATCATTACAACTGCATTTTATTCTTAAAAAAAAAATCAAGCAGTTACTCATTTTCCCTCTAAGTTCATCTATCCAGCTTTAACAAGGACATATTTCCTACCTGAAGGACTTATTCAAATTTTGAAAAGGTGTCAGCATTCTGGAATAAAAAAAAACCCAACACTAAAACATTGTTACAGTCATGGAATCTATCAACTATAAATCAGTGCTTAAAATTATCTTTTGAAGTTACATCAGAGTTCATTTACAGTCAACTTATGGGAAAACACTATCGAGTATTTGGGAAAATATTGATTGTAAGCATTTGTAAGTAATAGAATAGTTCTGAAGTATGTAATTACTGTATGTTTTTATATTTTCATAAATTTAAATAGAATAAGCATTTAGGAAGTAGGATTTCCATTTTCCATTGCCTGAATCAACTGATTTATGAAAGAAGAGCTTCCTAGTCTTGCTATATTTGAAGACATAAGGTATGTTTAAATCATACATTACAGAAGCATAATTTGTTTCTTAGGACAACTGCAGAGGACTTACTCTAGCAAAAACTGATTTCCCCACCCACCACAGTCTTTAGATTGCATATGCTCTCCCCTTCTTGGTCAGGAAACACTATAGCTGGTTCTCTCACACACAGGCTGCTCAGGCTTGAAAGTCATAACCCACTTATTTGCTCTCAAATACTTCAGGAAGAATGAGTATCCTTCACACTTGCTGGGTTTTCTTAGGAACCACATGACAGTTAAAGCAAGCAACATGAAGATTTTTTTTTATCATTATTACTATTAAATAATAGTCTCATTTTTGTTTCAGAGACCAAGGAAGAAATAAAAATAACTAATAAAACAAAAAGCTACCTGAGAAGTCCTGCCAACATTTCATCATCATTGAGATTTCTTTAGGTTTCTGCAGACTCACACACACATTCATTTTCTTGTCTACTTTTTTCTCCTTGCCTTTTCTCTCAATTCTAAAATCACTGATAAAGAAAATCCTCACTTTGTTCATTCCAGATCTGTGCCTCATGAGTGAAAATGTTATTTACAAAGACATGTTGCAGACGACATCATGTTGTCCTCTGTTCAATTCACTGATACTACTGATGCCTTACAACCTTCCAAGTTACAACACAGTATCATATGTAGTGAATGGTTTTAAGAGATAGTAACATTATTATGAAACTATCAAAAGCAGCATCTATGTCCCTTTTCTTCACCTGCTAAATGAACTATAGATTGTTATTCAAGCTACTAAAAACATAAGCATTAAAGAAATAATGTGTCATGACACATTAGTCACTACGCATTATGCTATAGAAATAGTTTCTATTTCCTGAATTTTATCCAAAGCAATCTACCATTCAGTTGTCCATCAGAAACAATTTCTCTAAGCTGGGGTGAGGAGGAGGAACACAACACACGACTACAAACCGCACCTCAAGCATGGAGTTTCAGGAACTACAAACCTAGAACACATGAATGCAAATTGCTGGAGCAGCACTGAGCAAGATCTGATCTGATTCCACAGGTATGTTCCAAAACTCTAAAAGCTGACATATGAAGAACAGTACATTTAAAAAAAAAAAAAGTCATCAAATCCCATTAGATAAGTCATACTCCAGAAAAATCACTTCACTGCTTTCATCTCTTGTCCCCAGCTAGATGTTCAAGCACGACCCTTTCAGCTTTGAAAGAAAGATCCGACTACTGCTTTTGTATCTAGACAGGTTTATTGGAAGATTAATGTAAGATCTATGCATCCAACACCACCATTATGCTAATGAATGCCTTAATGGTGAGCAAGTTTCTAGGTCAGATAGTCAGTCTGCCCTTGGGAAAACTAGATTCACAGCTCTTTTCTTCTGTGCTCCTTCTAGATGCCATGCACACCAGTCTCACAGTAGAGAAAAACATTCTACACCTGCCAGTAAGTGCATTTCAAAGTGAGGCACGTTTCCATTTTAAACATACTCTTGCATTGTCGGAGCACAGACTCATATCTGTCTAAGGGGGATACTCTGTAATATGTTCCAAATAATCACCCTTTTGTGGAAAAAAAATAAAGGGGGAGATGTCTTGAAACCTCTTTCAAGGTGTACTACAGGAAAGCTATCTGCATTCTCCTTTTCAAATGACTTTCACAGACTGACACTAAACTCAGAAATGGAGGCTTTCAAGTAGAGCAAGCACAACAGAGACTGTACAAATAAGCTACTTGATGGCAAACACTTAAAACCCATCCTATTTAAGGTTGGCCATAAGTGGGGAAGTACTAGTTGTGTGCATCAAGATTCTGACATACTGTCAGTGAAGAGCTTAGGAGCAATTCAGAATGCCCTTGTCTATGTAGAAGTCTCTCCAGCAGCATATGTAGAGGGACTAGAAGAACTTAAACAGCCCAGATATCTGCTTCAGGATCTAAATCTATTCTCATTTCACCAATCAAATCTAAAGAGCTGTTAGGAGTTTGCTAGTGCCCACCACAAATCGAAACTAGAAGCAATGTCTGAACTCTTCTGACATCCAGTTGACTTGGAAACACTCAAGCCCACTGTTGGCATCCACCCACAGCCAGTTGTTAACTGTTCAATTGTTTAGGATCATTGACAACTGGGCATTTCTTTGGGTTCATACTTACTTGATATAAATAGTCCATGACCATGCTACAAATCATCTCCTATGTCTGTGCCTAGAGATGACTGAAGAAAAGCCACACATCACAGATGTATCCTACAGGTCTCTTTCCAAGAGAGCTCTCACTCAGCTGATTACAAGGCTCCCTATTTCAATCTGCCCCCATGACTAGAACAGAGGCTGAACTACTTCTCAGTGTGTTTGTCCTTAAATACTGTCTACTTCCGTATTCTGGTGGTCTTACTTATTTTCAACTTGGTTGATTTCACCTCTTTGCACAACACCTTGCAGTTTAATTAGGATCAATAGTAAATGATATAGCATGTTGCAGTTATTTTACAGAAGGCAAGTTAAAAATTTTGAGAAAAATCCATAGAAATTAAAAAGCAGCTTGTTTCTTGTTTCAGTTGTCTTGTTTTGACAGTACCTCCTGCATTTGCAGGTTTAATTTCTCTTTCAAGTTAGAGGCATAAAGCAAAATGCCAAAAGAAAAACATTTTGTCCAGACTCAGCTAGTCATTTTGAGGTAATTACAGTGCTGAACGTTCAGCCTGAAGTTTTCCAGATAATTAGAGTTTAGGTTAGCTGCCTTTCTTTAGTAAGTATTTAAATTCCAACTCATCTCTGTTAAAATAACCCCTCAAACCACACAGAGAATAACAGATTTTGTCATATAGCCTAGTATACCTATAGCTTTCCTAGAAATCTAGGTAAATAAACTAGTTATTATGGGTTAGAGGATTGCTCTGTATGATAAAGCATGACATTCAAGCATTTCTGAGGCCATAGAAATCAGTTATTCTATTTATTTCTTTTAAAAGACGACACCAGCACCAGGGAGGCAGTCACAGTTAGTCTTATCAGGTACTTCTACATTAACAACTGGTGTGGTGCACAGAAAGAACGGCCAAGGTTAATTTTGTTATGATGTGTTACACTCCTAGGCTCTATCACATCACTGTTAACCAGCAATCAGGTTTGCATCACTTGCTAGTGCATGGAGAGAGCAGCCACTGGAGAACCTGGCACCTCTTTCCACATAGGGTGCACTGAATGGGATCCCCATGCATGATTTCAGACTTGGTTTCAACCGGAGCACCCCACTGATGCACTTAAGTGCATACTGCACCAATCCAGGTACAAAGACCAGACAACTTTGCCCCTAAAAAGAACCTTTCCAAAGCACTGAACCATTCAAGTACATGCTCACTGTGCTTGCTGCAAGCCAACATTTAATATCACTCCAGAGTGAAATCAATGACACAAGCTGAACTTTCACTTCTAGTCTCCATCCCAATACTTTCATTTTCCATGACCTCCATATACACCAAGGATCCTATGCATACAGATACACATACTCAAACTTTAGCAAGGTATCAAAGTAGAGCAGCAGGAAGAATATGCACAGGTTTGGGTAAAACTGAGAATCACCTTTTTTCTTTGTTTCACACAACACCATTAGTTCAGCCAAAGTCCCTTGCTCAACCAAAATGAAGTTCTCTGTTCAGTTTTGAGCTCTTTGAAGTAAATGCTTTAAATAATACTGAAATAAATAGTTTCATCTACAAACATTTTGTGTGTTTTAAAAAACAATGAAAAATATGTCAAATATTTCAATTATTTGGAACTTAAAAGAAAGCAATGCAGCTAAATAGATACAAATGTGTAGACTGCTTCAGATTACCTAAATGTACCGCCCCCCTCCTTTAAAATATCTACTAAAAAATTCACCTAGACCTAAATGAGAATAATGTCAAAAAGTATATGGCTCACATACGCAAATTATAGACACCCTTGAATAGATGGAATCACATCAGTAATTTTAGAAATCCAATTATATATTGTAAATAAATACAGATATTAACAAACTTTAACAACTGTCTTTTTAATATCTATAACACTGAGAATACAAAAAAAATCTTAACTATTATCAATGGTAAAAACCTAGACTTTAGCCATGGATTAATTCTGGAATACTATTTATCACTTGCATACAGCACTTAGAACAAGCAATATGGCTTACAGGATGAAGCTTTGCATTTTGTCAAAACACTGAACTCCTTATCGAAGTATCACCACCCTGACTGGTAGAGGAGTAGAGGCTAAAAAAAGGCAGCAGTGAAGCAGCTACCTGGTTCTAAGTCTCTTTTTATCAAATTAAGAGACCAGTGCTGCACCACTGATTTAATGAATACTTTTATCTCTTACATTAATGGCATCTCTTTAGCTCTCTGAAGAAACAATAATATATTATGGATTCACAATCAAAAAATGCATTGTGACTGCAAATTCTATTTCATATATCCCTTTTTATATAATTAAGAATTAAATTCCTTTCACGGTATTTGAGCTATAAGCAACTCTCTGAGGGTTTTTAAATGAGCTTTAATGATCTCTCCACATGAGGATTTTGAATGCTAACATTATCAATAGAAATAGCTCTATAAAATATGCCCGCTCCACAGATCTGTTTCTCATAATATAATATTATTGGTATCATTCTGAAGAGCTACATCATCCTATGGGCAGAGGCGTGTAGGATAGTATCCATTGTAAAAAGCAAGCATTAGATTCAAAACAAAATTGCAAGGCTCATTGATACTTTCTGCTGATATACCACTAAGGTTGGAGTCCAGCAGTCCTTTCCTTGTTTACTTATTCTTAAAAACATTCACCCCAAGAGATACATATCAAATACCACTGAACATCCAAGCAGCATTTTCATAGTACTCTACTCTGACTGTACTCAAGGACAGCTATTCCCTTTCCACCTACTGGTATATTTGTCACAAGAGCTGTTCCCCATAGCAGTAACACCCTGTACTGGCTAGGCATCAGTATCCACAGATCCCCTCTGCTGGAGCTTCAGTAACAGTGCTCCCATTCAAAAAAAAAAAAAAAAAAA